>CM047907.1:3050062-3163085 GCA_026229545.1 Pistacia atlantica
CAAAACCTCCCAAGTGGTACCCGATTTTGTTATGACCGTAAGTGTAATATCCCACTTGAGGTATGTGTTTAAGATTTGCTGTATTCGTTAAAAGTTTATTGTTTCAACTTTAATTGAGTTTGCATGTTGAGTTGGTTGATTTGTTGCCTTGAAATTGTTTGAGTTTTGGTGAAGTTGGAAATCCAATCTTCGCCGGGCCGAAGAAGAAGCTTCGCCGCCGCGAGGAGGAGGAGTTGCACCACGGGTAGGTTCTGCCCTATTTCGCCGAGGCGACGAAAAATGCTTCGCCGCGACGACGAGCCTAAGACAAAGATTCTTGAGTTTTCTAGAGAATTCTTCTTTTGGGACACAATGACCATTCTACCCCTAATTAGTAGGAAAAGTGGGGAGTAAAATGAAAGGAAATTTAGTAGAGATTGTGTTTGGATGGGGGTGTAGTTGTAAAGAATCAAAGGATATAGATGGAATTTCCAAGAAAGGGCAAGGGCAAAATGGGAAATGATGCTTATAATATGAATTAAAAAGGGTTAAGTGTAGAGAAAACCTTTTATTTCTTCATTCCACCGCCTCTTCCATTTGCCCATTTTCTCTCAATTTCTCCATCCAATCTTCCAAGATTTCTAAGGGATTTAAGAGGGGTTTTGAGTAGAGATTTCATCTAAGGCATCCTAAGGTAAGGATTCATGATTTAGATGTGAATTTTCTTATAAATATAGTGAAGTCTTATTTGATTGTTGCTGTCCTTGTGGTTGTTTGAGTTGTAGAGAGGAGACAAGTCCACAAAGGGAAGGAAAAGTGCTAAAGAAGTCATCTTTGCACAAAGTAAGTAAATCCAACCAACTTGAGTTTTAAACAAGCTTTTTGTGTAGACATGTATGCATGATCAGTATGTAGTATGATTAATGAGAAAATTGAGCTGAGATGAGTAGCTATTTTTGTAGTTGTTGGATAGATTCCATGTATGAGAAGCGTTTTAATGTGTATTGAGAATGGAATTTGAGATGAAGTTTGAGAGATGTTGTGTGAAGCTTTTTGGGAGTGCTTTTCTTGACAGGGATTATGAGTATTTGAGGAAGTTTTTCCCCATTTTGGATGGCTGGAAAAATGAAGTTTAGTAGTAATTTTAGTAGAGTGTTTATATGCACATAAGTTATTTGATGAAATGCCTAAGTGAAATCTGCCCTGCCACTGTCGTAACTTTCTAAGTAATTTTTGGGTATTTTACTGTTTGAACTGGGCTGAGACCAAAACAGAGAAGTTGTAGCCCTATTTCTAAGCTTTGAAACGAGACCAGAACCGTAGCAATCAGAGGTGTATAGTGAAAGTTATGGTCTTTTTAGTGTGACCTGTGCAGAATAACGGTTTTGAGGAAATCTTGTAGTTGGCATTTCATTAATGCATTAGTGAGCATGAGCTAGCTCTACACTTTTGTTTATACATTTGAGAAGTAGCTTGAGATTTAGTAGAGAATTTGAGTATAAGTTCTTTAAGAGTTAAGAGAAAGAGAATAGAGTAGGTTGTGCGATGGGGAACCCGTGAGTAATGGGTAGAGTATTCCCGCTGTGTACGCCGCATTGAGAGAGCGGCATGAGTATCAGATAGAGAAGTGGTGTAGCCCGTGAGAGTGCATGCGGATGAGGGCTATACCCGAGTACCCGAGAGAGAGATTATATACTCACATGGCCAAGGGTTCCGAATCCATGCATAACCGAGTCCGATCGGCTAGAGTGAGTAGAGGTCACGTAGAGTGGGAGTGAGTCCCGGCCGTGCCCCCGGTAAGATGGGGTCGTGATTTATGAAAGAGTTATGAGAAAAGAGTTCTAAGGGAAAGAGAAAGAGAAAATAGAGTAGAACCCAAAGAGAAATTGCATGAGGAGTTGTAAGGAAAGAATTAGAGAGAGAGAGTTACGGGGATAGCATGAGTAGAGGATTTACTTACTGAGCATTATTTTAGTGCTCACCCCGTTGTTTTCCCATGTTTTGCAGGACCTAGGTGAGGACACTGTCGGATGGATGTCGGCGTTCGAGAAGAAGTGGTTACACTGTCCCTTATATTTTTGATGACTTTCGTATATGTTATACATTTAGTGTAAAAATGTATATGTTTGTAAAGAATATGTATATATATTTAATAAAAGAAAAATTTGGGCCCAATTTCTTTATGTTATTTTATATGTATTTCTTTATAAGTTTTTGAGTAGTAGTGGCTATTACAGTAAGTATCACATCATCATCAAATTGTTTTGACTTCCACTTCATATGCTGATCACGGGAGAGTTGAGGCAATTCAAAGAAATCATTGATGACCTTCGTATCAAATGCCATATCAGTGCCCCTTACAAAAACAAATCCCTCATCACACTCTGGGAGGTTGGCGTAAAACTCTCTTACTAGTGGCTCCACAGTTGCCTGCACAGGTTCCCTCAAAAAGGCCTCCCACGTCTACCTCGACTCCACTCATCAGCCTGGGTTGTAGTCAATCCACACTTAGGGATAAATCCTTTGTCTTTCCTTTGGACTGCCCCTTCACAGCGTGTCCGGGCCTTGTCATTCATAAACCGGTTGTCTACTTTCTTTCCTTTTCCTTTACCCTTTGATGGTATCTTGAGTGGTATCTTTCCTAGACTACACTTCAAAAATTCTCAAATTCAACTCTAAGTACCCTATGAACAACCACACTCAATCCTGCACAAGCACCACAACTTCCAAAAACCACAAAATGACCCCCAAACTACAATTTTTCCAAACTCAACCAAACACTCCAAAAATCAACACCCAAACTCCTCAATATCACACAATTCAAGATCCACACTTCCTTAATCACATGAAAAACAAAAACTTGACAAAAATCCCAAAACTCAACTTCAACAATCAAAATTTTCAGATCCATATTCAAAACTTGCAATTGAGCAATTCAAAGTTAGGAAGGCTCGAATTCTTACCAATCCCAAGAAGCTTTCACCACCAATTTCTCAGATTTCGATCCAAATCGCAAGATCCCCAATTTTTTCAAATCCCAAATTTTTTTCAATTTTTCGCAAAAATCCTCTCTGAAATGAGTTCATTTTGTGTTTGGGATGGTTAAGGAGTTAGAAGAAGTGATGTAAATTCACTATATAGGCTCAAGATTGAAGGTGGAAATATTTGCTCTCGAATGTGTTTGAAGGTTTGCGTGAAAAATGAAGAAAAGAAAGTGGGTATTTATAAAAAGTAGACTTCGCCGCGGCGAAGTTTGTCAAGTCGAAACTAGGGTTTTTCAAATCTAGTCGATGCCATAGGGAAGACCAATTCTTCACCGTGGCGAAGAATTATAGTACCTATCTCACCCCGACGAAGAAAAACCTTCGCCGCGGCGAACTTGACTTAGCAAAAACTCATCCAACCTTTTTTGCTGTGGCGAAGAACAAATCCTTCACCGAGGTGAGAAAATATAGAAGCTGCATCACAAAAAGAGGTCACTTCGCCTTAGCGAAGAATAATCTTTGCCGCGGAGAAGTCTGGGACTTTTCCAATTCCATTTTGTTTAAGATGTGCTTCGCCGTTTCTTCATCTCGGCGAAGTCTATAACAATTTCTTTGTTTCTCCTTAGTTCAAAACTTCACCTGAAACACCCAAAAACACACAAATTAAAATTCATTCTAAATCATAAGACAACTCAACAAATTCAAACAACAATAAAATGAAAAACAATTGAAAACACTTGGGTTACCTCCCAAGAAGCGCTTGTTTATAGTCAGAAAGCTCGACTCTCCTAAGTTCTTATGTCGGACTATCCAGTCGGATGGCGAATGACTTGTAACTCATCGCCCCATCAATGTATGGCTTCAATCTCTAACCGTTGACCTTAAATGTACCCTTTTCCTCATGGGATACCTCCACCGACCTGTATGAATAAAATTTTGTAACTATGAAGGGTCCGGACCATCTACACTTAAGTTTTCCAGGGAAAAGCCTAAGTCTAGAATTAAATAGTAACACTTTCTGCCCTACTTCAAAGTTCTTCTTCCTAATATGCTTATCATGCCACTTCAAAGTTCGTTCAAAGTCAGCATTCGTTCCGCCCCAACAGCTCGTAAGTCCATGTTTAACTATTTGACTACCCAGTATGCCTTATGCTCAAGCTCTACTAGCAGGTGACATGCCTTCCCATAGACCATCCTAAATGGAGACATACCAATCGAAGTCTTGAATGCAGCGCGGTAAGCCCATAATGCATCATCCAACTTCTGTGACCAATCCTTCCTCGATGCATTGACTGTCTTTTCTAAGATTCCCTTCAATTCTCTATTCGATAGTTCCACTTGTCCACTAGTCTGTGTAGTAGGGTGTTGCAACTCTATGTTTCACCCCGTATTTCCCCAACAGTGCATCCAATTGCCTGTTGCAAAAATGCGATCCTCTATCACTGATTATTGCCCGTGGCACCCCAAATCTCGAGAAAATGTTCTTTCTCACAAAATTAACCACCACTCGGGCATCATTGGATGGCAATGCAACTACTTCCACCCATTTTTATATGTAATCCACCGCTACCAAAATGTATGTGTTCCCATAAGAATTTGGGAAAGGACCCATGAAGTCAATTCCCCATACATCAAAAAGCTCAACAACTAAGATATTGTTCAGTGGCATCTTATCCCGTTTTGAAATATTCCCACTCTGTTGACACTTGTCGCATTCCTGAACCATTCGGAAGGAATCCTTGAAAAGAGTCGGCCAATAGAACCCAGATTGAAGAACCATGGCTACTGTCCTAGCTCCTCCAAAATGGCCACCCACTTCCCTTTCGTGACAATGCTGTAGAATACTCTCCATTTCCTCTTCTGGAACACATCTCCGTATCATCTGATCAGCACAACGTCTACAAGGAATGGTTTTTCCCAAAAGTAGTACTTCAAATCAGAGAAAAACTTCCTCTTCTGTTGGTATGTCATGCTGATTGGGAGTACTCTCAACGACAGGTAATTCACAAAATCTGCATACCATGGTGCTTCCTCCACTCTCATTAATTTCTCATTTGGGAACATTTCTTTGATTTGGGTTTCCTCTTCATTTCCCTGAATTGGTCGGTCAATCCTTGACAAATAGTCTGCTACCATATTTTTTGACCTCTTCTTATCTCGTATCTCCAACTCAAACTCTTGTAGCAATAGGATCCATCTTATCAGCCTCGGTTTCGCTTCTTGCTTTGCTAATAAGTGCTTGAGTGCTAAATGGTCTATGAAGACTATCACCTTGGCACCTAGCAAATATGAACGAAATTTATCAAAAGCAAAAACCACAACCAACAATTCTTTTTCAGTGGTGATGTAATTCAATTGTGCATCAGTGAGCGTTTTACTAGCATACTAAATTGCATGCAAAATTTATTTTTTCTTTGTCTTAACATTACTCCTAGTGCAAAATCACTATCACACATCAATTCAAATGGCAGTCCCTAATTGGGAACCGCAATAATAGGTGCAGATACAAGTAATTTCTTTAGAGTTTGAAAAGCATGCATGCATTCATCATTAAAATAAAAAACAACATCTTTAATCAATAAATTGCAAAGCGGTTTAGAGATCTTCGAAAAATCCTTGATAAACCGTCTATAAAACCCTGAATGCCCCAAGAAACTTTTGATTTCTAAAATTCGTTCTCATCTCATTCATAAAACCCGTGGTCTCTTGCATAAACTTTCCAAACATGTCCTCCAATTTTGTCACTCGTTGCTCTCCTTGATGGTTGTTCACCCCTGTTTGGTTGTTTTGCAATGCTCTTTGATTCCATTGATTGTTTTGCTGATTTTGTTGGTTTTGATTGCCCCAAGACAGGTTCGGGTGATTCCTCCAACCAGGATTATATGTGTTGGAGTACGGATTGTTTGGTTGCCTTTGATTTCTAGCCAAGTAGTTAACCTGCTCCGATGATGAAGATACTGAAGCAAACGTATTCCCTACTTGACATTCACTGCTCACGTGATTACCTACACAAAATTCACAAGTTAGTTGAGGTGGCTAAATGGAATTTACCTGCATACTTCCCAACTGTTTCTGAAGTGCTGTCAGCTAGGCTGAAATGGTGGTATATGCATCAACTTCATGAAGACTCATGGATTTCTTCGGTTGCACCCTCTCATTAGGTCTTTGATAACTGTTGCTTGCCAGAACTTCAAGCAACTCGTGAGCTTCTTTCGATGTCTTATTTTGCAATGCTCCTTCTGATGCTGCATCCACCATAGTTTGTACATTCACTGTTAATCCATTATAAAATGTTTGGACTTGCATCCAAACTGGCAACCCATGATGTGGAAACCTCCATAATAATTCTTTGTATCTCTCCCAAGCCTCATACAATGATTCCAACTCTTCCTGTAGAAATGATGTGATATCATTTCTTAGCTTTGCCGACTTTGCTGGAGGAAAGAATTTGGTCAAGAACTTCTGTGCTAAATCATTCCATGTGGTTATTGTTCCTGATGGTAGTGCCAGTAACTATCCCTTAGCTTTATCCTTCAATGAATACGGGAATAGTCTCAGTTTGATGGCGTCATCTGACACTTCGTTTGACTTGAAAGTATCACAAATCTCCAAAAAATTTGCAATGTGTAGATTTGGATCTTCTTTCAAATCTCCCATGAACTAAACCGACTACTGGATCATCTGGATGATTGCCGGCTTTATCTCGAAGTTGTTGGCTTGTACCGCTGGTCTATTAATACTCAACCCACTACCTTCAACTGTGGGAACTGAGAATTCCCTTAGTGTTCTATTTTTTTCCATCTCTACAGCTTTACTTCTGGTTCAACTATGGCTTCTCATTCTCTTCTCTCTCTGTTCAGTCTTCTGGTGGTTCTTTCGATTTCTGGATCACCAGGAACGATTGGCTGACGTCTTGCTCTTCACATAAACTGCATAGAAAGAGACAACAAGTGAGATTACAATCCAACCAACACGAAATAAAAAAAAAAAAATTAAAACTCCAATCTAGCTAACACAAGCAAAATTCAATGCTAACACAACTCAATCCCCGGCAACGGCTCCAAAAACTTGATGCGTTTGTTACTACAACAACATGCAATATAGCAAGTGCACTAGTCGCACAAGTAATAAAGTGATGAGTTAGTATCGTTCCCACGAGGATTGATTTGTTAAGCACCATTTTCCTAAGTGTTTTTGAAGTTGAAGCAACCGAAATTGTTTGGATTAAAGGGAGAATTAAAATTAAACTAAGAACAAAACCTCTAAATATTAAAAACTGAATATTGAAGGAAAGAGGTAAAAACAAGGATAAAATCAATTTCACAAACGGTTAGGGTTTTGACTTCATTCGGACTCTATGGATGGATACAAAGGATCATGCTAATTCCACACTCACATGCACGGATTGTAAATCGAATTCTCTAAATTGTCAAACATACCTTCTCAGGCTATGAATTCCTATTTTTCTCTATGACACTTTTGCACCCAACAAATTGAAGAATAAAAGATTCAAATTCATTAAGCTAAAAGAATCCTAGATTGATTTCATTGATTTTTAAATCTATCTCTAGCATTTAATACTACAATGGTGATTACCCAAGAAGCTCAACATGATTCATTTCTCAATCTCATCATATTCAACAAATAAATTCCATAAAAACTAAATAATCACATAATCAATGCAATAGAGGATGGAAATAACAGTAATCAATTCATTAATCCATAAAAATCCAAAGTTCATCAAAACCCTAACCCAAAAAGGGTTAGTTCATAACTAATTTAACATAAACGGTAAGGAAAATGGTAAATAAAATAGTAAGCATATTGAAACAAAGGAGAAAGAACAGATATCTCCCCTAGTTGTCGAATCTCCAAGGTTGAATCTCCAATCTTCTCACTTTCTCAACCAAAATACAAGTAAATGTTCAAAGAAAACTCTAAGGAAAACTCAGCAAAAACCCCCTTTTATAAAAATGGCAAAGTGTTCCTTTTATACGTCACCCTAAAAACCTAAAACTTTCCTAAAATGAAACTGTGTGTTTTGAAGAAATCTGAAATACACAGACTTTGTTGCGGTGAAGAAGGACTTTCTCTGCGGCGACGAGGTAAGTAGGGATCCCGCTGTTAACTTCCTTCGCCGCGGCGAACCTTCATGAACAATTCTGAATTTACAGAATTGCCCTCCGCTTGCTTCTTTGCTTAAATATTTGATCTTGGATGCTTTCCCATGGAAACAAGCTTCATAGTGCTCCACTCTGCTTCAGAACTCTCCCAAATTCTGAGATCCGCTTACTCCTGGGTCTAAAAACTCCAATTCGCTCATTATTTGCTCAAAATGTCTATTTTGGCTTGAAACAAAAAATGTAAAGAGTTAAGTAGCAATTCAGGTAAAAATGGACTAAGAAGTATCTAAAATCTAACCAAAAAAGCTGAATAAAAATAGTATAATCCTCGAATTATCAGCTTGGCAGTTCTTGGGGACATAGTCCCTGAGGCTTCCAAGGATGTCATTGCTTGGAGTTCAGACCCTGATGCGGAGGCTCCTTGGACCACGCTTCTGTGGAGGTTGTTCAACCAAAGAAATCTCCAGTCCATAGGCTCTAGAAGGAACCACATTCCTCAATCGAGGCCGAGGATCTTAGGCGCATAACTGAAATTTATGCGCCTCGGCTTCCTTTGAGGGTTCGGAAGGTATCTCTCAGAAAAACCCCCCCATGATTGTGCGGCGATCTCTGATACCTTAAGATGTGGGATGTCCATTCCCCATCATCGCGTCATTGTCACTATTTTGGAATGGTTTGACATCGTTCCCCTTTAGTTATCAACGAACTCAATAATAATGGGTATGTATATAGCGTACCAAGTAGTTAGGTTGGGTGAGCTATTTGTAGAGGAGCTCGTCCATTTGTATACGCTAAAAACGAGTTAAGACCAAATGTACTATCTCTCCAAGGCGAGGAAGGTACATTTCAATGGTTCAGTCGACATCCCAAAGAAGATCTCACATTTCAATGATTATCACTTTGGAAGCTAGTAAGACTTCTATCCTTGTGTGTGCAAAGGATATTTTGAGGCTTGACCGTTGACCTAAATGGATTCTTTTGCTTTGTAGCAAACATCAAACAAAACTTTCCTCTCGAAGTGAGCTTAATGCGGCTTCAACATTTTAGCAATCTTCTCGAGGATGAGCGCAACATTAACAAGCTTATCACACTTCCTCGATTGAGAGAGTACAACTTTTATGCAAGCAAAACCAAATTTAATACCATTCTTCCGAAAGGTAAGTGCTTAATTGCTCGCTTTTTCCTCTTCGCTCCATTAGGTCACTGATTGTTTATCTTTTCTTTTCGTAGATATATAGGCCAAGATACCAAAGGGTTTGAAGAAAAAGACAACAGCGTCTAGGACTATCAGGAAACCGCCAGTCACTCTAGCGAAGAAACAGCCCTGCTGTTGATTCAACCGATACAGTCAAAAAGCCCATGCCCAGTCCTTAAGCATAGCGGTGGTGAGCTTGGGGGAGGCCTAAGTGCCAAGAAGCCCGCAAATGCCTCCAAGGTAGGCAGTTGGGAAAAAGGGTTCCTCTGAGCCTAAAAAGAGGGCAGCGAAGAAAACCCCTGAACCAATTAGAGGTTTGGGTAAGCAGAAAGTGTCCGAGCAGCATG
The DNA here is from genome assembly GCA_026229545.1 of Pistacia atlantica. NCBI lineage: Eukaryota > Viridiplantae > Streptophyta > Magnoliopsida > Sapindales > Anacardiaceae > Pistacia > Pistacia atlantica. The sequence goes on from CM047907.1 coordinate 3,059,691, forward strand.
ATGGCTTAGGCAAAAAGAAGGTGTCGAAGCAGTAAAAAGGCTCTGGCAAGAAGAAATCAACCAAGTTGCAGGTAGGCTAGGGAAAGTAGAAGGTCATCGAGCAGCAAGGTGGCTTGGGCAAAGAGGTTGTAGGGCAAGCTAGTGGCTCTAAGAAGTCCGTGGCCAAGGACCTGGCCAAGAAAAAAATGTTGCCATGAGTGAAGCTGTTATTCCTGTGGGAAATAAATCAAGCTTACCTCAACAGGGAGGCAATATGATGAACAAGGCCGCTCGATGTGATAATCGACGAGCTCCTCAAGCACATTGGTGTTAGGGCCTCGGTGGTTAGGGATGCCATCACCCTGCGAACTTACTCAGGCATTGGAGATTCTTCTCCTCCCCAGCTACTGTCTTGGGCATGCAACTACATGACAAAGGCATCAATAGTTGCCCCTCCCCCTTTTCCCTTTTATACATGCTTCTCTTTCTGCTCCGCTTACTTTGATTTCTTTTCAGGCTTGTGTGGCGACCAGGCTCCTTTTTTTATGAGATTTACCCCATATTGGTGGGTACTCATTAGGGATGGCAACAAATAGAGGCGTTTAAGGAGGATGCCTTGGCTAGGGCTGAAGTGGCACAAAAAGAAGAGGACTTGAAACAGCCTGAGCTTGAGCGACTTAAGGAAGAGATCGAGGCCTTTGGGGTCAAGGAAAGGAGTTGCTTGAAAAACTTATGGCGAGTGAGATGCTCAAGCAAAGGTTAAAGCAAAGGCGATCGAGGCTGAGAAGAGTTTGACACAATAGCAGGGTGCCAACAATAAGCTCAACTCCGAGCTTATCTCGGTTTAAAAAGTTGCCTCGAATTGGGAGGCTAAGTTCAAAAAGGTCTCGCTCGAGCTCACCAAGGAGGTGGAAGGTCGCCAAAGGGCTAAGGTCGAGGCTAAATGGCTCAAGCTCAACATCGGGGAACTGAACATGGCTATCACAAGCTGTGCTTGGGAAACATCGGTCTTCCTAGTGCGGAAACCATGGGAAGCTCATCCTTCTATCAAATTTTCCTTCCTTCCAAGTGCTTATCAGAGGCAGATTGATAGGATGAAGACCGAGGCCTAAGGCATGGCATATGTTTACTCGAACAACTCTAAGCCTGACAGTGAAGGCAAGGAGGAGGTAAATGAGGGGGAGAAGGATGCTGGTGTGTAACGCCCCACCTGAGGTACGTTGTTATTGTTTCCTCTTTCGCTCTTATTTGAGTTGGTTTTGGTAATATTGTTTGAATGAATGTTATGTTGAATGTTTGCCCTGAAATTTGGTTGAAAACTGAAGAATCTTAGTGTACCAAGCTTCGGGCGGGCAAGAAGAAGAATCGCGCGGAAGATGTGTTGAAACCTTGGGGAAACTCTCGGGACAGCTGGCCGCGCGGCGATGTAAGTTTCTTCGCTGCGGCGACAGGCCGAATAAAATGTTGATTGAGTTTTAGATATTTTCTTCCCTAAGGGCAATTTGACCTTTCTACCCCTAATTAGCAGGAAAAGTGGGGAGTAAATTGTAAGGAATTTTCATGGAGAATATGTTGATATAGGGGTGAGTTTGTAATGAATCAAAGGATATGGATGGAATTCCCAAAGAAGAATAAGGGCAAAATGGGAATGAGTGTGTTATATTTCATTAAAAGGAATTAAAATCAAAGAAACCCCTCATTTCTTCTTCTCAAACGCAACTTTCCATCTTTACTCCTCTCAACTTCTCTTCTCTTTTGATCAAGGATTTCCAAGGGATTTTGAAGTGATTTGGGGTAGAAAAGCAACCTAAGGCTTCCTAAGGTAAGGATTTCTTCTTAAGTTGTGTGATTTGGGAGTTTTAATCCATATTGAAGTTTGAGGGTTTTCATTCTTTTGGGTAAGATTAGAGGAAAAGTCAAGCTAAACAAGTGAAAGGAAGAGTTGGTGAAGTCTCTCCATAACAAGGTAAGTAAAACCCAACCCAAGTTGAGATTTATGAAATTTCTTGATTAGGGTTTTGATAGACTTGATGTATGTATGTGATGTACATGTAATATGGCATGTATGAAGGATTAAATAGAGGTTTCTATGCTTTGTGATTGTTTATTCTTTGCAAATATGAGAAATGGGTTGTTGGATTGGCAAGGTAGTTGAGATGGATTTGAAGGGGTGTTATGGAACCCTTTTTGGAAGTGTTTTGTTTGACAGGTTATTATGGCTTTGTGAAGGGGTTTTTCCCCATTTTGGATGGTTAGGAAAAGTTTTAGAATCATGGCTATGATAGAGTTTTATAGTGCACATGAGTTGTTTGATGAAATGCCTAATAGAGGTTTGAGTGTGAGTAATGAACCTTAATTCTTGCAACATTGCATGTTGGCATCTCATAAGTGCATTGGTGAAGATGAACCATCCATAGGTACTAGTTGTACATGGAAAAGTGACCTAAGAAAGTGTAAGGAAATGGTGTGTGCAATTACCCTATGAGTAGAGAGCTTAGTGGGTAAAATTACTCTAAGGGTAGAGAGCATTGAAAAATGCTATAATAGAATGAATTAGAAGAGTAGTGTAGTTGGGATGATGCTTTGTGATCATCACCCGACCGTTATGGGAATCGGATTGATGCTTTGTGATCATCATCCGAATGGCCCTTAGAGATGGGTCGATGCTAAGTGACCGTCACCCAATGAGTAATAGAAATGGGTAGATGCTTTGTGACCACTATCCGACTAATTATTAGATAAGTGGGTTGATGCTTTGTGATCATCACCCAACGGCTAGTAGAAGCGGGTTGATGCTTTGTGACCATCACCCGATAGTGACTAGAGGCGAGTAAATGCTTGGTGATCGTTACCCAAAATCCACGAGGAACGGGTAGGTGCTAGGTGACCTCCACCCGATAGTTAGGAGGAACCGAGTTGGTGCTTTGTGATCCTCACTCGGTAGTCACTAAGAACGGGTTGGTACTTGTGTGAATTCCACCCGATAGCCATAGAGAGTGAGATGGTGTGTGAACGCCTATCCGGCCGCACCTCTCCGGTAAGATGAGGCCATGAGGTTATTAGAAACGAAATAGAATCGGAAATAGTGTAAGGAAAGAATTAAAAGTTATTCATACTGGGGACAGACGATAGAGAGTTTTACTTACGAGGCATTATTTTGTGCTCACCCCGTTATTTTCCTTTGTGGATGCGGTTCTAGGTGATGATGCGGTCGGAGGGGCGTCGGCAAGCAATGCGGAATAGCTACACTTGCCCTTGTTTTTGTCTTTTAAAATACATTTTTGTAAACGATTCTTTTATGTATAAAAGACACATGATTAGTAATGAAAAGAAAGCTTTGGGCCCAATTTTCTAATGTTAAATTGCATGCATTGTACTAGTTTTCAGTAGGTGTTACATTTTTGGTATCAGAGCAAAGATTTTGGGATTGAACAAAGGTGTACTATTCTCATCGCCACGACGTCCTCTAACCGACCGTGTGAGTAATTCTTTCCTTACAGTAATTGTTTCTTGAGTTCATTAGTGTGATCATTTTGTAGATGAGGCGTAGTTATTGAAATCGCGGTAAAGGTGTGGTGAATGAAGGAGAACCTTCTAACCCACCAGAGCCTACGCCCCCTCCCTTGGATGAAGCTAGAATCCGGGGACTTATACAGCAAGTTATGGCTGAAACTCGTGGGGAGAGTGGTACCCCTGCACAAGTACCGCCAGTACGCCCTGCCCGAAAGCAACCCTGGCACCTCCCCTCCCTCCCCTACATCAATGCAGGGAACCGATTTGCACGGTCTTTCCAGCTTAGCATCAACCCTCGAGTTTAAGGGTACTACGGATCCAGTAGTAGCAGAAGAGTGGCTTGGGTCAGTAGAAAGAGCCACAGGTTTATTTCCCATGTTAGACCGGGAGAAGATCCGGTATGCGAGTTTCTTGTTTCGGGGTGATGCCCGAATTTGGTGGGAATTAATGGAAGAAACTCATGACACGATAGTGATGACGGGGGGAGAGTTTAGGCAAGAGTTTGAGGCCGAGTATAGATCAGAGGACCAAGTTCATGAGAAGGTCCAAGAATTTATCACTTACGCACAAGGGACTAGCGCTGTGAAAGAGTACTCAGTGAAATTCAACGCCCTTGCAAGGTTTGCACCGGGAATAGTTAGCACTCCGGCCTTGAGAAGGGATAAGTTTGTACATGGATTGAAGCCGGAGATAGCCCGGGATATTATGACAAGCTCCAACCCTCCTCGAAATTACAGTGAGGCCTTGAGGCGGGCAATGAAGGCGAAGAAACTTCTGTCGCCGCGGCAAAACTGTCCAGAGAGTTTCCCCGTGGTTTCAACACATCTTCGCCGCGACGAAGATTATTCTTCGCCCCGGCGAAGCTTGGTACACTGAACTTCTTCTATTTTCAACCAATTTCAGGGCAAACATTCAACACAACACTCAACCAAACAATATTACCAAAACCAACTCAAATAAGAGCGAAAGAAGAAACAACAACTACGTACCTCAAGTGGGGCGTTACAATTCTTCCCCCTTAAAAGAATTTCGTCCTCGAAATTCATGCAAATAACTCTGGAAAACGATTCTGCATGTCCCGCTTTACTTCCCAAGTGGCCTCTTCCACTTTGTGATTCCTCCAAAGGACCTTCACTAGCGGAACACTCTTGTTCCGAAGCTCTTTAACCCTTCGATCTAGAATCTGAACTGGACGTTCTTCATATACTAGATTCTGTTACTTCAACGTCCTCTACGCTCAGGATGTGGAGGGGATCACTTACATATTTCCGTAGCATCGAGACATGGAAGACATCATGCACTCTGTCCATGCTAGGTGGTAGTGCCAATCTGTAGGCCACTTTTCCTACTCGTTGCAAGACCTCAAAAGGACCTACATACCTCGGTGCTAACTTTCCTTTGCTTCCGAAGCGCATGACTCGCTTGTAGGGGGAAACTTTCAGAAACACTTTGTCGCCCACTTGGAATTCTACCTCTTTCCTCTTCAAGTCGGCATAACTCTTCTGTCGATCTTAGGCTTGTTTCATTCTATTTCTGATTACCTTCACATCTTCTACTAGTTTCTGAGTCGTCTCTGGCCCAAGAGCAGTACTCAACTCATCTTTTCGCCTACTTCATCCCAATGAAGCGGAGACCTACACCGTCTACCATACAAAGCCTCGTAAGGCGCCATTCTAATTGTAGACTGATAACTGTTGTTGTAGGCAAATTCCACTAATGGTAACATCTCATGCCAGGATACTGTAATCCATGCAACAGCCCTCAACATATCCTCGAGCATTCTGCTTCTCTGGTTTGGACACGTCGAGGATGATAGGCGGCGATCGAATGATAAACGGGTACCCAAACTCCTCTGTAAACTTGTCCAGAAGGCTGAAACAAATCTGGAATCTCTATCTGACACTATAGTCTTGGGCACACCATGCAATCTGACTATCTCCTTGAGGTATATCTGAGCTAATTGATCTGAAGTGGTACTTTCCTTTACTGGGAGAAAATGGGCTGACTTGGTTAATCTATCTACAATCACCCATATAGCATTACATCCTTTCTGCACTCTGGGAAGACCCGTGATAAAATCCATTGAAATACTCTCCCATTTCCACTGGAATACTGGTTGAAGCAACCCCCGATGGCCGTTGATGTTCTGCTTTCACCTGCTGACAAGTTAGACATTTAGCCACAAACTCGGCAATGTCTTTCTTCATACCTGACCACTAGTAGCCTATCTTTACATCCTGATACATCTTGGTTGCTCCCGGATGAGTGGTGTACGGTGTGTCATGAGCCTCCATAAGAATTTTCTGTTTCAACTCCTCATTTGGAGGAATGCACAACCGATTTCTGAAATAGAGGACACCATCTCTCACAAAGAACTCTGCTGTCTTGCCCTCAAACACTTGCGAATCAAGCTTTTCGACACCACTCATCGCCACTTGCTTTTCTCTAATTTCCTCCAAGAAAGAAGATTGTACCTCTAGGCTGGCAATTCTTCCTGGAACCACTTCAATCTACTCCTTAGACAATTCTTCTATTAACTCTTTCTGCCTGGTAAGCCGAAAAACATGGGCTTTTCTACTCAAGGCATCGGCTACTACATTGGCTTTCCCCGGTTGGTACTTGATCTCACAATCATAATCCTTAACCAGTTCTAACCACCTCCTCTGCCTTATATTCAACTCCTTTTGAGTGAAGAAGTACTTTAAACTCTTATGATCGGTGTAGATATTACTTCACACCATAAAGGTAGTGCCTCCATATCTTTAAGGCAAAGACCCACTATGCTAATTCTAAGTCATGCGTAGGGTATCTGGTCTCGTACTCTTTCAATTGACGAGAAGCATAAGCTATAACCCTACCTAACTGCATTAACACAACACCAAGTCCCTGCAAAGAGGCATATGTATAAATGTCATAATCTACACCCTCCTCGCGTAACACTAGCACAGAGCGATGTTAACCTCTTCTTCAACTCTTGAAAGCTTTCTTCACATGTTGCCGACTGCATAAAAGGAGTCTTCTTTGCTAGGGATGGTCACAACGGTTTAGCCAATCGGCGAATCCCGCTACAAATCGTCGGTAATAACTGCTAAGCCTAAGAAACTCCTGATTTCATTTCGCTTCTTGGCTTCTCGCCATTCCAGATTACTGCACTTTACTCTGACTGACCAAATCCCTTCCTTCGACATGGTATGACCCGGGGAATATCACTTGGTTCACCAAAACTCACACTTAGAAAATTTAGCACACAACTTCTTTTCTCTCACCGCAATACTAATCTCAAGTGCTTCTCATGTTCTTCTCTTGACTTTGAGTAAATTAGAATGTCGTCGATGAAGACAACAATGAACTGATCCAAATACTCATGGAATACCCTATTCATCAAGTGCATAAAAACTGCTGGGGCATTAGTCAAGCCGAAAGGCATCACTACAAATTCATAATGCCCGTATCTTGTACGAAAGGCAGTCTTAGCCACATCTTGCTCAGCCACTCTTACTTAATGGTACCCGGACCTCAAATCAATTTTGGAGAACACTGCCGCTCCTTTCAACTGATCAAAAAGGTCATCTATCCGGGGTAGCGGGTACTTATTCTTCACGTAACTTTATTCAACTCCCTATAATCAATACACATCCTTAGTGATCCATCCTTCTTCTTCACAAACAGGATTGGAGCTCCCCAAGGAGAGTGACTCGGTCGGATGAAGCCTTTATCTAAAAGCTCTTGGAGTTGCTTCTTTAATTCTTGGAGCTCAGCTGGGGCTATTCGATAAGGGGCTTTAGATATTGGTGGTGTCCCCCGGTGCTAGTTCGATAAATTCTACCTCCTTCTCGGAGGCAAACCCGGTAACTCTTTTGGAAACACATCTAGGAAGTCTCGAACTACTGGCACCCTCTGAATCTCTAACTGTGGAACATCACCACTCTACACTACATGGGCAATATAACCCGAACACCCCTTTCTCAACATCTTCCTGGCTTTCACATTACTAATCAGCATGCTCAACTGATGGCCTTCTCCAAAACTAAACTTATCTCCACTATCGAGGTTAAACCTCGCCTTCTTTTTCCGACAGTCAATCTCTACTCCATACCTTCCTAGGAAGTCCATACCCAGAATCACATCAAAATCGGGCATATCGAAAACTATTAAGTCAACTGTTAATTCTCTACCCTGGATCACTAAGGACTCTCTTAACAAAATCTCTTAAGTCACAACACTAACCCCATCGAGTAGTTCTATCTTAATGGGTTGAGTCGCTCTAGTAGGTTTCAAACCTAATCTCTCAAGCATCCCATAAGATATGAACGAATGAGTAACCCCTGAGTCAATTAAAGCATATAGAGGAACTGAATGAAATAATAATCGCTCGCAACGGTGATGGGCTGGCCTCTGCTTCCCCTTATGCCACAGTAAAAACTCTGGCATTCGCAGTACCTCTTGAACTCTGAGTCGTTGGTGGAAGAGGAGTTTTACAATCTCTCATCATGTGCCCTGGCTGTCGGCACCTATAACACACTCTCTGATCCCTCAAACATTCTCCGGGGTGATTCTTCCCGCATTTAGGGCAAGGAGGAAACCCTTCCGTCCGAGGTCGTTTATTCATCCACTCTTTTCTATTCTGTCTATACTGAAACTTCTTCTTCTGATTCTTCATTTCTTTACCTCTTACACCCTCATGCTTCTCTCTCTGGGGAGCAGAGGGTAGCTCCTTTAGTCCTCCTGTCGAGGATCCTACGGGGAAGATTTTATTCTAAAAAATCTCCGCTTTCATCGCCCGCCTCAAAGCCTCACTATAATTTCGAGGAGGGTTGGAGCTTGTCATTATATCCCGGGCTATCTCCGGCTTCAATCCATGCACAAACTTATCCCTTCTCGAGGCCGGAGTGCTAACTATTCCAGGTGCAAACCTTGCAAGAGCATTGAATTTCACCGAGTACCCTTTCACGGCGCTAGTCCCTTGCTGTAAACTGATAAATTCTTGGACCTTCTCATGAACTTGGTCCTCTGTTCTATACTCGGCCTCAAACTCTTCTCTGAACTCTTCCCACGTCATTACTGTCACATCATGAGTTTCTTCTAGTAATTCCCACCAAATTCGGGCATCACCCCGAAACAAGAAACTCGCATACCGGATCTTCTCCCGGTCTGACATGGGAAATAAACCTGTGGCTCGCTCTACTAACCCAAGCCACTCTTCGCTATTACGGGTCGTAGTACCCTTAAACTCGAGGGTTGATGCCGACTAGAAAGACGTAAACTGGCCTTCAACTCGTTCGCATTGGGGGAGGTACCGGTTGTCCTCTTTCGACATGTGTAACTGGCGGTACCTGTACGGGGGGTACCACTCTCCCCTGAGTTTCTACCATAACTTGCTGTATAATTCCCCGGATTCTAGCTTCATCCAAGGGAGGGGGCGTAGACTCTGTGGGTGGGTTAGAAGGTTCTCCTTCATTCACCACACCCTTACCACGATTTCGATAACTACGCCTCATCTACAAAATAATCACACTAATGAACTCAAGAAACAATTACTGTAGTGAAAGAATTACTCACACAGTCGGTTATAGGACGTCGTGGCGATGAGAATAGTACACTGTTCGATCCCAAAATCTTTGCTTTGATACCAAAAATGTAACAACTGCTGAAAACTAGTACAATGCATGCATAATAACAATGTAAAATTGGGCCCCAAAATTTTCTTTTCATTATAATTCATGTCTTTTATACACAAAGAGTACTGTTTACAAAAATTTGTTTTAAAAGACAAAACAGGGGAAACAGTGTAGATATTTCTCTTCGCTTGCCAACGCCCCTCCGACTGCATCATCACCTAGATCCTAAGCTAGCCTGATGGTACTCATGGTGATGCTCATTTGCCTATAGCCCCTTGGGGAATGGGTTCAAGTCATGGGGAAGGCGAAAGAAATCCCAAGGGAAGGGGGAGATAGTCCTAGTGAGTGGGGCCGCCAGGGCAAGATTGGGAAAGCCCATGAGGGAAAGAGCCCAAGATTGGGATAGCCCATGAGCCGAATCCGGGTCCTCATAATAAAAATTTTAAACGGTCTGTCGCCGCAAGGAAGAAACTTGCGCCAGCATCAGCCCTGCAGAGTTTCCCGTAGCCTTTCAACACACTTCGCTGCGAAGATTATTCTTCGCCCCGACGAAGCTTGGTACACTGAACTTCTTCTATTTTCAACCAATTTCAGGGAAAACATTCAACACAACACTCAACCAAACAATATTACCAAAACCAACTCAAATAAGAGCGAAAGAAAAAACAACAACTACGTACCTCAAGTGGGGCGTTACACCTTCTCCATCAAACTTGCTTTCTGGCACCCTGAATCACTGGGGAAGCGGGGTTGATGAACTTCCTCTATGAAGAAAGAGCTTACTATCTCTTCTGCTGCATTGTTCTTGCGGGCTCTTAAATCATCGAGCATTTTCTACACTCAATCTAAGTCTTCGTTGTGGGGATTGTTATGGCTGGCTTTGTTCATACTTACCTCGAGCAAGTGAGTTTGCAAATATGTTGCTTATGAGCCCCCTCCATTATGTGCATTGATGCGCAAGGTTAAGTCATGATTGCTGTGCTGGTAGGTGCTATCATACTCATTTGTGCATTGTTTGCGATGTTAGTTATAACCGAGATGTCAGTCATTGCCAGATTGCCGCACATGACTCATCTTGCAAGCTTGCAAGGTTTAAGTTTGTCTTGGGCGTGAGTTAAAACCAGCATGTTGATGTTGGGGATATCGTCGAGCAAGTCAAATACCTCATGGGCGACCATTGCCTTCATTTTCCCCTATTGGCTGTTTTCTTGGTCGCCTCCCAAGGTTAGTTTGCCCACAGGACTCACGCTCATAAGTGGAATGTACCTTGTGTCATCAGGGATGTCAGTTGCCTTTTGATGCTGATGAACCAGATTGGTTGCCGGCTGAATTCCAACCTGTTGACATAACATCTGTGAAGCGTGGTTGGTCAAGATCTTGAGGGGTTGGTTGATGATTCTTAGCTCAACCACGTTTTGTTGCATCGCCTGTGCAACCATTGTTCTAATCATCTCCACTAGTTGGCCGTTCTTAGGATTCGACGTCCTTGCCCCTTGGTTATTCGTAGCTTGTTGTGCTGGCGGCATTGGTGGTCGACGCTTGGTGACATCTTGATGCACCTCCTGGTGGGTGGTTTCCACGTTGTCATGGTTTCCAATGGTGGCTTTTGATCGTGTACAAACCATTGTGGGCCTTGAGTGATTGGGTCACTAGGATTGTGATGGGAACCCAGCAATAAAACAACCAAAATTCACACACACAGACTGCCCAGAAAATCAATAAACAAACTGTAAACCAACTCTTTGAATATTTATATGTTAATTGAAGATTACAAGAGATCTATCAATCCCAAATCACCCTCAACACAATAAAAAAAACAAGGAAAGAAAGTCCTAGCAATTCGAGGAGCTAGGGGCCTCCATTGACAACCTTTAATGAAATATCAGAATGCCTAGTTCTTATTCTAACTGCCTATTTATACTAATGACCTTTACCCATTTCCTTCCTCCATCGCCCACCCTCCGCCACGTGCATTTCCTCTAATGTAATCCTACCGGCATAACAACTTTTAGAGAGCACCTTTAGTGTTGCTTCACACGTCTCACACCCCTCTACCCTTGTGCCCCTTGTATTGATAGACCTTGTTGATAGGGGGCTTATCAATACCCCCTCCTTGGAGAACCACCTTGTCCTCAAGGTGGAAGAGAGGAAACTGTCGATTGATGAGGTCATATGCTTCCCAGGTGGCTTCAAACGAGGGCAGGGTCTGCCATTTTATAAGCACCTCTTTAGTACCATCCAATAAAGAGCGGACTGCTAAAACAGATTCGGGTTGAACCATGAGTTCCAAATCTTCGGTGAGGCATTGGGGAAGAGGTTGGATCGGAATGGAGCTGTGTAGGCTACCCTTGAGCTGGGACACATGGAAAACTGGGTGTATGCCAGCAGCTTATTGGCAAATTCAATGATCGCGACTGTCCAATTCGTTCTATGACTGGGAAAGGGCCATAAAAACGAGGGCTTAGCTTCTCGTTTTGTTTTGTGGCCAAGGATTTGAATCTATAAGGCTGGAGTTTCAGAAACACCTGATCCCCCGGCTGAAAAGTTACCTCTCGGCGGTGCATATCCGCACTCTCTTTCATGTGCCCTTGAGCAACGGATAAATTCTGTTTGAGCTCTTCCAATATGGAGTTACGCTAGGACATCTATTGATTCACTGCCTCTATCGCAGACGGACAATCAGTAAACTTGAATAGAGTAGGAGGATCCCTACCGTAGAGAGCCAAGGGGCCCACACCGGGTGGAACGTACGTTGTTGTACCAATATTCTGCCCATGAAAGCCAACGGGACCAATGCTTGGGTTTAGAGCTACAAAAACACCGAAGTAGGTCTCCACACATCTATTGACTCCACCTGCTTTGACCATCTGCTTTGTGGGTGGTAGGCAGAACTGAATTTCAGTGTAGTCCCTGATGCCTTGAAGAGTTCTTGCCAGAATTGGCTAATAAAGATTCTGTCTCTGTCAGAAACAATCGACTTAGGGAAACCATGAAGTCTTACAATTTCTGATACAAAAAGGGCTGCCACCTCCTTGGCATTGTAGGGATGGCACGGAAGGATGAAGTGTCCATATTTGGTGAGTCTATCGACTACTACTAGAATGGTATCGTGGCCCCAAGACTTAGGTAGCCCTCCAATGAAATCCATGCTAATGTCCTCAAATACTTGAGTGGGAATGGGTAGGGCTGGAGAAGGCCGGCTGGTTTAAGGGCAGAGTGTTTATTGAGTTGACAAACGTTGCATCGCCTCACAAATTCTTGGACATCCCTCTTGATCCCTTCCCAAAAAACAAGGCTGGCTACTCTTTTATACGTGCAAAAGAACCCCGAATGCCCGCCACTCGGGCTACCATGGAACTCTTCAAGCAACTTGGGAATGAACTTGGAACTTTTTGGAAGAACAATTCTGTTTTTGTAAAGTAGGCAGCCTTTTCGGAGACGGTAGTGGGGTCTGCTAGTAGGGTCGAATAACAGATCCTGCATAATGATTTGTAGCTTCGGCTCCTGTTGAGCTTTAGAAGCTAATTCATCAAAGTCTAAAAAATGGATCACGGATATAGCAGTTAACTCACTTACCTCCTCTTTTCGGGATAATGCATCTGCCACTTGATTGGATGATCCTGGTTGGTAGTGAATTTCGAAAGAAAACCCCATAAGTTTTGAAATCCACTTCTGTTGTTCTGGAGTTTTTACCCGCTGGTCCGTCAGAAACTGAAGGCTACGCTGATCCGTCCTAACAATGAACTTACGCCCAATAAGGTAGTGACTCCATTTGTGAACAGCGAATACTATAGCCATGAGTTCCCGTTCATACACCGATTTTTGTTTTGCTTGACAAGAAAAAACCTTACTAAGGAAGGCAATTGGGCGTGATTTTTGGACTAAAACAGCCCCCATTCCTTGCCCTGAGGCATCGGTATGTACTTCGAAAGGTAAGTCAAAATCAGGAATAGCGAGCACCGGGACAGTTGTCATTGCTGTTTTGAGGGCGTCAAATGCCTTTTGAGCAGCTTCAATCCATGTGAAAGAATCTTTCCGAAGCAGTTGTGTTAATGGTTGTGCAATCAGTCCACACCCCTTGACAAAATGACGGTAGTAGCCCGTTAGTCCCAAGAATCCCCCCAACCCTTTTATGGTACGTGGCGCTGGCCAAGACAACATCGAATCAATCTTCAGCGGTTCAGCTTCCACCCCTTTTTTTGAAATCAGATGGCCTAAGTATTCAAGTTTTGGTTGCGCAAATAAACACTTTTTGTGGTTGACAACTAACTCATTTACCTTGAGAATCTGAAAAACTTGACGAAGGTGTTCCAAATGGGAGTGCAAATCTTGACTGTAAATAAGTATATCATCAAAGAAAACCAGGACAAACTTTCTTAAAACTGGCCTGAAGATGGTGTTCATTAAGGCCTGAAAAGTAGAAGGTGTGTTCGTCAATCCGAAAGGCATTACCAGGAACTCATAGTGCCCCTCATGAGTCCGAAAAGCTGTCTTAGCCACGTCTTCTTCCTTGACTCTGATCTGATGGTACCCGATTTGGATCCAATTTAGTAAAAATTGTAGCTCCGGCCAGTTCATCCAATAATTCTTCGATTGAGGGAATGGGGAACTTGTCCGGGATCGTGAGGTTGTTCAAGGCGCGGTAGTCAACACAAAAGCGCCAACTCCCATCTTTCTTCTTCACTAGCAAAATAGGACTGGAAAAAGGACTGGTACGGTCAGATTAACCTCGCGATCAACATCTCCCCAACTAATCTCTCGATTTCATTTTTCTGGACATAGGGATATTTATAGGGACGTATGTTAGGGGGTCTGGCCCCCTCCTAGAGGATTATGGCATGGTCTGTAGGTCTTTTGGGAGGTAGTTTGGTAGGTGGGTTAAAGACTTGGTTGAATTCTTCCACCACTTGGCCACCGCCTCGGGTGGGTCCAATTGCCCTCCTATAGTGAACTATCTTTCTCTAATGGCACAAAACTCAACTACATATCCAACTCCTGTTTCTGTACAGATTTCAGCATGGCTTTTAGTGATACTACGATTTTTACTAGAGAAGGGTCCCCCCTTAATGTGACCTTCCTTCCTTCTCGGGCGAATGCCATAGTCAAGTTTTTCCAGTTAGCACACACATCTTCGAGAGTGCTCAGCCATGCAACCCCCAATACGATATCAGCTCCACCTAATTCAAAGGGAAAAAAATCCTGTTGTATCTCTATACCCTGTATCATCAACACAATTTTTCTGCAAATTCCTTCTCCCCTAATCGTGAATCCGTTTCCCACCATGACCCCGAAAGCCTTCCCCTTCTCCACACTCAAACCTAACCTGTGTACCAAATCATGTGAAATAAAATTGTGGGAAGCCCCACTGTCAACAAGCACAATTACCTCTTCTGTTCCCAATAAGCCTCTGAGCTTAAGAGTCTTGTCTGAAGTCATCCCCACGATGGAGTTCATAGACAGAGCCAGCGGATTCCCTTCTGAGGTGGGTTCTTCGTGAACCTCTTGCGTCATCTCTTCTTTTTCTAGATCTTCTTCTTCTTCCCATAATAATAAAACCTGTAGAGACTTATTTTTACACCGATGGTTAGGGCCAAACTTCTCATCACAGCGAAAACACAACCCTCCCTCACGCTTTATATCTGGATGGCCTCCGCCATGATAAATCCATCACTTCAATGGGTCCCCCTTCCACGAGGGGCCCCCTTTCCCAGCTTGCATTTTACACTCGTATGTGGTATCTGCTGTCGCAGTTCCACCCTATACAGAGGTTGTGGCTTAGATCTGGATTTGACGAAACACGGTGGTAAAATTCTGATTTTTGGGTCTGGTTGGTTTGGTTCTGCATGTGGGCTGGGTAAACTCTATTAGTTTTGGGTCGGGTCTTTTCTAAGACCCAATTTCTCTCTTCAATACAATGGGCCTGCTCAATTAATTCCATTAATGTTTTGGGCCTGCACAATCTCAAATCAGCCCGCAATTCCTCCTTCAACCCATTTGAAAAAATGCCCATGAGGAGGTCTTCCCCAACCTCACGCAAAGGAGTTGACAGTGCCTCAAATTGTTCTCTAAACTTAGTCACAGTTCCTGTTTGTTTTAGAGCTACCAGAGCCTCGTAGGTCTGTCAGCGCCGGCGAAGCGTTCATAGCGCCTATCTTGAACGAGCTCCACGAAAGCACCGGTGCTCGGGTGTCAACCCATTGATACCAGTTCAACGCACGTCCCTCCATGCAAACCGCCGCTGCATCCACCTTCTCCTCTTCTAGAATTTGTTCATCTGAAAATATCTTTCGACTCTGAAAGTCCATCCTAGAGGATCTTCACCATTGAACACAGGTAGTTCCAGTTTTTTCCCTTTACGGTCCTCTTTGTTATTTTCGATTCCCTTCAATCGATCAAGGTTATTGGATCCTTCTGGTGTCTCTTCTCCTTTTTCCGTGTTCTTATTTTCGTCCTTCTCATCCCTACTTCTCGTCCATTCCCGAGCTCAAGGAGGTACCCCTTGATGCTACCCATTTCTTCTTTCATGTTACCCATCTCCCTTTCAATTCCGTTAATTCTTTGCTCCATTTTTGCTTTTACCATTACCCAAACACTGGCTCTGATACCAAATTGATGGGAACCTAGCAATAAAACAACCAAAATTCACACACACAAACTGCCGAGAAAATCAATAAACAAACTGTAAACCAACTCTTTGAATATTTATATGTTAATTGAAGATTACAAGAGATCTATCAATCCCAAATCACCCTCAACACAATCAAAAAAACAAGGAAAGAAAGTCCTAGCAATTCGAGGAGCTAGGGGCCTCCATTGACAACCTTTAATGAAATATCAGAATGCCTAATTCTTATTCTAACTGCCTATTTATACTAATGACCTTTACCCATTTCCTTCCACGTACCCTCTTGCCACGTGCATTTCCTCTAATAGAATCCTACTGGCATAACAACTTTTAGAGAGCACCTTTAGTGTTGCTTCACACGTCTCACACCCCTCTGCCCTTGTGCCCCTTGTATTGATAGACCTTGTTGATAGGGGGCTTATCAGATTGTTTGTTGAAAATTCTGAGATTTTGGCGGAGGCCCTCCTTCTAGTGCCAAAAAGCAATAATGTAAATGGCACAATGAGTTTTTAAAGTGGTTCAAGGAGTTATACTCTTAAGCCTATGTCCACTATTTCTGTATTTGCTGTGAGAGCTTATAACAATAATCCTAGAACAATTTGCTAACCCATTTCTCATCGTTGGAGGGGGTTTTATACAGATTTTGCACAAAAGAAAGAATGAAAATAAAGAGATTACAATCAAAATTGAAATGTAACTCTGACATCCTCATGATTGAGCGTCGAGATTGCACCAAGATTGTTGTTGATCTGATCCCTTCCGAGATATTCGAGATCTGAAGTTATCTATGACCTGGTTGAACAACTATAAGGATTAGTCGCAACTAGCTTATGCTAGGTCGAGCTACAACTCGACGAGCTTATGTTGGGTCAGACAATCGAATGAGTCGAATTGATTCTGGATCAACCTAAATCCTCGAGCTTGGCAGAAAAATTACGCACAACAAATGCCTATTTCTTAGATCTGACATACTCTAATAATTAATTATTAATGTAGTGCATACTTTACTTTTATACCACTTGCACTAAAGATAACTAAATCAAAACAATTATTTTTGTAAATGTACTCCTATTAAGTTATAACCTCCTCATAATAATAAAATTAATTTGATCCTACCATTATGATTATATAGAGGTTTTACTATATATATATAAATTATTATATAGTTTTCGGTGTTAGGAACTTAGGATTAAGACACTTTGAATTGTTTTATTTTGGAAATGACTTAATTTAGATATAA
Organism: Pistacia atlantica; assembly: GCA_026229545.1. NCBI lineage: Eukaryota > Viridiplantae > Streptophyta > Magnoliopsida > Sapindales > Anacardiaceae > Pistacia > Pistacia atlantica. The sequence goes on from CM047907.1 coordinate 3,076,666, forward strand.
TAGTAACCATTCAAATAAAATATTCAAGAATTGAAAATTTGTGCAAAACTTACCTAACCCAATTTGAAAACGAATAATAGCTTATATGCTTTTTGGCACAATCTATTACTTCGATTAATGGAAATTGCTTTGCCTTTATAGTGAAGTTTTCATGCATTGAATTTCCATCAACATTCACTTTTGACTAAAAATGTACCTATTGAGTACAAACTATTGCTACAGTTAATGGAAATTTGGTTGCTTTTATAGTGAAATTTTCATTGAATTTCCATGTAAATTCATCGTTTGACTAGAAATTAAAAGATAAATACCCATAATATATGAAACACAACATCGAGTCCGGAATTAGCTCTAGTAATATTCTGCAATTCAACTTGTATATTTTCCCATATGAAACCCAAAATATATATGTAAAAAAAAAAAAATTAAATTTAGGAGACAATATATCTTAAAAGAAAGAGTTATATAAATTGAACATGTGTCAATTGATCGACTCAAAACCGGTAACAACCTATATGGCTAACTAAAATCTTGCTTTCCCTTATCCATCTTCTGATTTCTATTTTAAGCATGCGAAAATCCGGTTCTCTAGTTTGACTAATTATTCTCCAATTTCTTAGACAAATGGAATCCTGAAAAGATATTACCCTTTCACAAAAACTTGAACATATAATGAATCATAAAATTAATTAACCAGCATTCTGTTTCTCTTCACCTCATCTCTTTGAGAATCCACTATGGTTTCAGAAGATCAACAACTTCACGTAATGTTCCTTCCTTACGTGGCACCAGGCCATATGATGCCAATGGTGGACATGGCCAGGTTATTTGCTGCAAATGGCATCAGGGTCACCATTTTAACTACTACAAAGAACGCTCTTTCTTTTCAGAATTCCATCGCTCGGGATGTTCGATTCGGGCAGAAAATTTCCCTCGAGATCCTTCGTTTCCCTTCTGTAGAAGCCGGCCTACCTGAAGGCTGTGAAAATTTGTACGATGCTACATCACCAGAAATGCACAAAGGTTCTTTCGCGCCCTGGAACTACTCCGACCGGAATTTGAACATCACTTTCGTCGAAACCATCCTGATTGTATTGTTTCTGACAATCTATATACATGGACAGTTAAACTTGCAAATGAACTCGGCATTCCAAGGCTTGCTTTTAGTGGCAGTGGATTCTTTAATCTTTGTGTCTCGCATAACATTGATCGGTATAAGCCTCATGATGATATCAAACTGGAAACCGAAATTTTTATCGTTCCAGGCTTGCCGGACAAAGTGAAACTCACAAGATCACAGCTTCCGGATATTGTTAAAACCAAAAATGAATTCTCTTCTTTGTTTGAAGAGCTCAAGAAAGCAGAGAGGGACAGCTTCGGGGTGTTGGTTAACAGCTTTTATGATTTGGAGGCAGGTTATGTCGATCATTTTAGGAAAGATATCGGAATTAGGGCGTGGTCTATGGGCCCTGTGTCAATGTTTAATAGAGACACAGATGATAAAATTGAAAGAGGGGGCAATAGTTGTGTATCTAAACACAGTTGCCTGAGTTGGCTTGGTTCCAGGGAAGCCAATTCAGTTCTCTACATCTGTTTCGGAAGCTTGACAAGATTCACCAAAGCTCAAATTAGAGAAATAGCTTGCGCACTTGAAGAATCAGGACATTCCTTTATTTGGGTCGTCGGAAAAGTTTCAGACTCTAAAGATTGTGATTTCTGGTTACCAGAGAGATTTCAGGAAAATGTAAGCGGAAAAGGACTGATTATAAGTGGCTGGGCACCGCAAATTTTAATACTTGAGCATCCGGCCATTGGAGGATTCTTAACACACTGTGGTTGGAACTCTATTGTGGAAGGGGTGAGTGCTGGTGTACCAATGGTTACTTGGCCTGTTTTCGCGGAGCAATTCTACAATGAGAAGCTGGTAACTCAAGTGATTAAATTTGGAGTTCCGGTAGGCAATGAGTTTTGGAAGATTTGGGCGACGGATGAATCACCTTTGATAGAGAGAGATAAGATCAAGAAGGCTATTTGTGCAGTCATGAGTAATGAAGATGAAGCATTAGAGATGAGGAATAAAGCGGATCGCCTCGGGGAATTGGCAAAGAAAGCTGTTGAAGAAGGGGGGTCATCTTACAATGGCATGAAGGATCTAATTCTGGAAATCAAAATGTACAAAAAAGCTTGAGAATTGGAAAGTATAGAATTAACTATCAGCTATTAATAGCGTATCATTTCATTTGTAAACAGCATTTGTTGCAATTAACAATTGAATATAAGAACTTAATTTGAAGGTAAACCAAGGTCAAAGAGAAGCGCAAATAGAAAACTTATCCATTGGTATTTTGTTAACCTTAGGCATTCAAGATTTGGTAAGACTTCATCCATGTCGCTATCTGCGAATTCCAGTGAAACATGCATTCTTCAGGGAATTCCAGTGAAAGAATCCAATAAGATGCCTCAACTCTTGCAACTTGGCAGAGAAAAAGAAAGATGATAACCGTCTAAATGCAAAGTTTGTGACCTCTGCAAGTTAGCAATTGATTGTAAATTTTCGGCAGCTACAGATCTTAAGTTCTTAACCTTAAATATATCAATTAAATCACCGTTCTTATAATCTCTTTAGGAGTAATAGAAGTCTCAACTTCGAGCACTAATTATATTTTCTAATTTTCGGCTATATAGGAAAAGCAGTGGACAGGCCCTTCGAGGATTTCAATAACACCTTAGGTTGAGCTTCAAAATAGTGAGTTTAGAAAATATACTTTCTTTTACAAGCATGTTTTTTATTTAAAGCATGTTCATTCCATTGAAAGTTTATTAAACACCTTCCTTATCCAATTTTTATTTTATAAGTTTGAGCACCTGTCAATATCAATGAATCCTGGTTTATTTTATATTGACATGATTTAAAAAATCAGTATTTTATTTGAATAAAAGTCAGCAAGTTAAAGTGAGTAAGACTAATTCTATTAATAGCCAGTAAAGGTTAATAATAATATTAACGAAGTCAGCTTGTAAAACTTCAATTGACTGAGGATAACTTTGTTGTAGAAACGTTAGAAGTTTTAGACTTAAAAGCAATGTTTTTAAACTCGACCCACCTTGACCCGGTCAAGGGGCCGGATCCCAACGTGGCCGGTCTGACCAGCTGGACCGCAACGTCAGCATATCCAACAGGATTGAAATCCAGTAAACACAATTCTAAAAAATTTTAGTAATCCCTACAGGTTTGAAATCCAGCAAAAACACCCCTATAAAATTACACATTAGTCCCTATAGGTTTGAAATCCAATAAACACAACCCGAGAATATACCCAGACCAAATTAGGGGTCGGTCCAGTCCGACTAGCCTGTTCGGTCTGGGTTTTAAAACGGTGCTTAAAGGTTATTTCCCATAATCAATTATTAAGAATGGCGAAGCCAATATATTTTCCCTTGGACCATGTTAAAGCCTGCAGGCACTTAAAGATTGTTAAACACACAACATGTCTCGATCATTTGAGTTTGAGTCTTATAGGAGCGCCTAAATCCAATAGGATAGCGAAGGGTTGGAATGGCTCTTGTCATAAACTAAAGTAACAACCCTGTTTTTTGAAATGTGAATGGCTTTTTTTCTTCATCTTAAAACCCATCAATTCCTATGAGAAAGTTTGTTGTACTTAATATGGATAAGTTGCATACATAGATTTTTATTTGATGACATATACGTACATATATGTCTATAACACACAACACTCTCTCTTATTACTGAAAGGGAATTACACAGCTCATAGAGAAAACTCATAGGCCAAACCTCAGCAATTTCAAAACAAAAACAAAGCAAATAATAATAAAGTGAGACTCAAAGGCAACGCAACCACAGCAACAAGTGAGATCAAAGTAGCTTGAGTGAGAAATTACCACGTAGATGGTCTGAGCATTCCCATTTGCCTGGGAGAGGAATTGATTTCAGTTTTTCTGGAATTCTCAATTTATTGGAGCATTTTGTCATACTCAAGCCTCTAAGCATTGGCATGGCATCTTCATCTACTTCCCACTCCTCCAACTGAATTAAATTTGAAAGATGTAGAACTTCAAGCCGAGGAAACCCATTTGCCCTGCAGCTCAGTTTCTCTCCGGTATAAGATTTACTGAATAAAACAAGAAACATGAGATTTGGCAACTTCTCTAATGAAGGGATCGAGTCTTCCTTTAGCAACGAATTCATTAACTTAAGGGCTTCAAGATTTGGAAAGATTTCGTCCAAGTTTTCTGGTAGTTTCTCAATTCTCCCACATAGTCTCAAATCTACAAGATATCGGCAATGACCGAGTAAATGTAGAGAAGGCAATGACTGACGGTGTCCCAACCAAACTGATAAAAGACGAAGGCTTCTAAGTTTTGCGACAGTCTCAAATTTGAACACTGGAATAGAAAGATCTGTTCTTTCATTCAATTCAATTTGCAGCTCTTGAAGATCAACCAACCTTTCAGGGTTGAGCTTCTTCCAGCTTGAAAGACTTACATATTTTAGAGTCAAGAGCTTTTTCAAATTTGCTATGGGCAAAGACTCTGAAAAGAATCCAATTAGATGCCTCAATTCTTGCAACTTCGAAATTTCAGTTGGTAGAGGAATATACTCTCGGAGTGATTCCATCTGCAAAGTTTGTAACCTCCGCAAGTTGCCAATGGATGATGGTAAAGTATCCACTCCAGCCGATGACCCCAGATATATCAAATGAATCAACTTTCCTATCTCTTCAGGTAAAATCATCCCAAAACGGTCGACTTCGAGCACTCTAAGAAATTTAAATTTTTTGCACAAAGGTGTCAACTCGTTAGGTGGTCGATTGAAGAACAGAAGGGAACGACAGAGCTTATTACAATGTCGCAGAAACCTTTCCCTTCCCGAATAAACAGCTTGACGTCGACATGATGATGCAATTGATGAGCGAGTACTTGAACGACTGATTTCATCATAAATATGATAAAAGTTCAGTTCTTCCGCCTTCCTAATTGCAAGATCTCGTAAAAGATCATGTACTCGACATGTTACAACCGCCCCCCAACATCTTTTGTCTATTTGCACCAAACTTCTATTAATCAACTTTATCAAATAATCCGCAGCCACGTCTTCCATTATTTGATCTCCATCTTCCTGTATAAAGCCTTCTGCCACAAACAATCGGATTAATTTTTCAATGTTGATCTCAAAATCCTCCGGAAAAAGACCCATATAGAGAAAGCACAGCTTCAACTTATAAGGCAAATCATCAAAACTTAAAGCTAGCAAATATTCAATATGAATTGAATTATCACTTAAATGTCGCCATATGCTGTCATGCACCGCACGCCATTGCGGAGGCTTCTTCGTGGACAAGAGCCCACCCAACACAATTATCGCAAGTGGAAGGCCACCACATTTTTGCAACATCTCTTCTCCTAACTTCTTCAATCCACCATCTACGATATTTGAGTTTCGAAAAGCTTTCTCAGAAAATAGTTGCCAACTCTCCTCTGGACTTAAAAATTGAAGCGCGTGGGCATAAGTTTTCTCGTCTGAACGCTCTGCTACTTCTTTGATGCGTGTGGTGATAATTACTCTACTACCATTCTTGTTGTCTGGGAAAGCTCGTTTCAGGCTCTCCCAAGTTTCCTTTTGCCATACATCATCCAACACCAGTAAATATCGTTTTTCTTGCAAAAAATTATGAAGCTTTCTTTCCAAATTTTCTTTGCTCATCTTCCCTATCTCCTTCATCTCCTCTTTGGTTGTGATCATCTTGAAGGATTCTATAATTCTTTGAAGAACATCACGATTATCGAAATCTTCTGATATCGAAACCCAAGCACAATGATCAAAATGTTTGTTAATGTCATCGTTTTGGTAGAACTTTTTAGCAAGAGTAGTTTTACCCAAACCACCCATACCAAAAATTGAAATGACAAAACGTCCAGGCTCGCCCCCGAGAAGTTTGGGCAACAGTTTCTCAGCATCAGCATGGAAGCCAACAACATTCTCTTCAGCTGTGAAGGAATTCTGTCTTCTCAGATCTTTCAATTTGCCAAGAGTTTTGCTGGTACCTTCACTCATGCTACGAGTATCTTGAAGTTTGTATGCTTCTCGCTTCCGAGAGAGATCACTGATTCTCTTTCTGAGTTCTTCAATCTCCTTTCCAATGCTATGCAAATCTACCATTCCAAATATGCAAGAGCATTTCATAACAGAAGGACAGAATCTTAGCCTTCTTTTTAGTGTTACTCCTTCATCCACGTCCACCGTATCCGAAATCTCTTCATCTTGCACCTTGAGCAAAAATGTATCTAAGACATCCTCGGCATCATAAGCAAGATCAATTATATCAGACACCCACTGGCGTATCATGGGATTGTTGCTCTGTTTTTCTTCTGCATCCTTAATGAAACATTGCATCCATTCCAATTCGTTCCGAAGCAACTCCACTTTATTCTTCACTCCTCCTAAGAAGACTGCTTCCTGGATGATTAAGTTCCCAAGCCTTCCCGCAACAAATGATACTACAGCATCAACCATACTTTAAAAGCTAGATTTTGTTTCTTGTTAGAGAGTTTTTGGCGGAGACTGGACTTGATTTGGATCAGAAGGAACATTTGTTGGAGTTGACAGTTCTTTCAAAATTACTAACCATATGATTTTAATAATTTTATTAATTAATTTAATGATAATTTAGATTAATAAATTATTGAGTCGGTTCAAGGTTATTCTTTTCTTTGAGCCGGTTCAAGGTTACTCTTTTCTATTCTTTTTCCTGTTTTTATCGAATACTAAAATAAAAAGTAAAGCATGTTGCATCATTTGTCAATTTGTGGGTAATTAATATAATTGAATCCAATGCTTTGTCTCTATCTTTTATTAAACTTGCTCACAGTATCAAGAACCCAGCTGGAAGCTTTCACTTGATTCTCGCAAATAATTTGGCATATGATTATATGCAAGAGGCCATTGCGAATTTATAATTGCCAAAATAATAGTATAGGTGAATGGGTACATTATCAAGTAATTAATTTCAGTTTTAGTACTAGTTTATTTTTTATTTTTTTTTAATGGATTCTTAATCTAAAGTATCAAATAAATTATTGACTATTCATCTAATATTATTTGCCACTTGTATCAACCCATCCCACGAAGTAGAGTTATCTTAGTTTTCATTGATCAATTTCGCACAAAGCTTCATCATTGACTAGAGTCTAGAACTTTTTCTTCAGATAATTCTCATCATATTTTCGTATTCGATTTATAATTTCCATCAAATTACAAAATAATCATTCATTCATAGACTCGGCATCGTTGCTTTGTTTTTCTTATTCATCCTTAATGAAACATTGCATCCATTCCATTTCTTTAAATATTCTATTGAGTTTAAAAGTAAATTACTTGCTCACAATACCATAATTGTTTTGCCGAATATAATTTATTATAGAACTTTACAGTAAATCAGTAGTTTGTGTGATTTCAAGTACTTTACATACTTGAAGCTAAATATAGTCACATCATTCTAAGATGAATTCAACGTAAAATATACGCATTCTGGTAGCAACTAGCTGGTATTTTAGTACTTAATTATCAATCGATACTATAATTAATGTCTTGCAACATATTTTGTCATAAAGCTACTTACATTAAATCAGTATAATATATATGTTACCCAAAAAAAAAAAATTCAACATTTCTAAATATTTAAAAAGAAAAATAATGCTATGCTTATAACTTAATTATACAATTAGAGAAAAAAAAAAAAAAAACAGTGTAGTCATTTTACATGTATTTTGGACAATTTTTACATGATTATATAACTCACTTATGTGCAAAACATTACTCTTAAACCATCCACTCTTTTCTTATCATATTCTCCCGTTGTTAATATCTTTCGAGTTATTAATAATGTTAGATGTACAAAAAAATCTTACAAAAATTTCTGTACAAAGTGATGTGCCAAAAAATGAATAGAATAGTAAATATGATGAGTTTGACTTTTTGTCTCATTCTTCCATTTATTTCTTGCCACATCACTTTGTACATAAATCTTTATAAGATTTCTTTATATATCTAGCATTACTCTATGGGGGCGTTTAGTTCAGGAATGTTAGATTACTGGGAATATTGAATTACTGGAAAGATAGATTACCTTGAAAGATTACTGGGAATCTTTAGAAAAATATGTTTGGTTAGTTGGTGGGTATGTTATATTAATATGTTTGGTTATGGGGAATAAATTGGTGGGTATGCTATTTAAATTACTAAATTGTCCCCCTTTTAAATATTAATATAAAATTATTTTTATTATTAATTTTTGAATAGCTCTTTTAACCCCCAATATTTCAGATTTAGCTAAAACACCCCCGCTTATATAAAACTTTAATTTATGACGAAATCACCCCCACCTCCATCCGCCACCGCGAACCACCGCCGGATGTGCCCGTGAGTACGTCCACCGTGACCAAGCAGGTAGCATGTGCCGCTTTTGGCCATATTGATGGCCGAAAACGGCCATATCGGGCCGATCTATTCGCCGCCGATAACGGCGTATCGCCCGATTTGGCCGTTTTCGGCCATCAATATGGCCAAAAACGGCCATAGAGAAACCTCCCGGAGCCTCCCACAGAATTTCCAGTGTTTTTACGGACTGCAATTTTCCTCAGCGAGTCCGTGGTGGTTGACCGCCGCGGTGGTGGCCGGGTGGTCGTGGTGGTGGTCCGGATGGCGGCTGGTGGTCTGTAAATTATTTTAAATATAAGGGCATTATTGTCCAAAATTTTAATTAAACAAGGGTAAAATTGAAATAGGATGTTAATGTAAATTTGTTTTAAAGTAGGGGTATTATTGTCCAAAATTTTTAATTAATAAGGGATAAAATTGTAACAAAAAAAGATAACCCGGGTAATCTCAGAAAACCTAAGAAAATGGAGGTAATCGGTTACCTTCTTATATTACCAATAGTAACCACTATTGGTATTTGAAGATTACTGGTATCTTATATTACTTGACAACCAAACGTGGTAATCAAGTAATATAAGATGACATTACCCTAGTAATGTCACTTAACCCCGAACCAAACTGACCCTATATGTTATATCACATAACTCTCTCGTATGACCGAAAGGAAATCGCACAGCTCATACAGAAACAGAAACAAAAACAAAGCAAATAATAATAAATTGAGATTCGAAAGCAACGCAACCACATCAACAAATGAGATCAAAGTTCAGAGTAGCTTGAGTGAGAAATTACCACGTAGACTGTCTGCACATTCCCATTTGCCTGGGAGAGGAATTGATTTCAGTTTTTCTGGAATTCTCAAGTTATTGGAGCATCCTGTGACACTCAAGCCTCTAAGCATTGGCATGGCATCTTCATCTAATTCCCACTCCTCCAACTGAATTAACTCTGAAAGATGTAGAACTTCAAGCCGAGGAAACCCATTTGCCCTGCAGCTCCATTTCTTTCCAATATAAGATTCAGTGCCTAAAACAAGAAACATGAGATTTGGCAACTTCTCTAATGAAGGGATCGAGTCTTCCTTTAGCAACGAATGCGCTAGCTTAAAGCCTTCAAGATTTGGAAAGATTTCGTCCAAGTTTTCTGGTAGTTTCTCTATTCTCCCACTTAGTCTCAAATCTACAAGACATCGGCAATGACCGAGTGATTGTAGAGAAGGAAATGACTGATGGGCCCAAACTGATAAAACACGAAGGCTTCTAAGTTTTGCAAGAGTCTCAAATTTGAACTCTGAAATAGGAAGATCTTCATATTCAATTTGCAGCTCTTGAAGATCAACAAACCTTTCAGGGTTGAGCTTCTCCCAGCTTGAAGGACATACATATTTTAGAGTCAAGAGCTTTTTCAAATTTGCTATAGGCAAAGACCCTGAAAAGAATCCAATTAGATGCCTCAATTCTTGCAACTTTGAAATTTCAGTTGGTAAAGAAACATACGATTGAGCTCCTTCTATCTTCAAAGTTTGTAACCTCCTCAAGTTGCCGATGGATGATGGCAAGGTAAATACTCCAACCCGTAACCCAAGATATATCAAATGAATCAACTTTCCTATCTCTTTAGGTAAACGCATTCCAAAAAGGTTGACTTCGAGCACTCTAACAAATATAAATTTTTTGCACAATGGTATAAACTGGTGGCTAGTTTGTCCATTGAAGAACAAAAGGGAACGAGAGAGCTTATTAGAATGTCGAAGCCATAGAAACCTCTCCCTTTCCGAATAAACAGCTTGACGTCGACATGATGATGCAATCGATGAGCGAGTACTTGAATGACCGATTTCATCATAAACATGATAAAAGTTCAGTTCTTTTGCCTTCCTAATTGCAAGATCTCGTAAAAGATCATGTACTCGACATGTTACAACCGTCCCCTAACATCTTTTGTCTATTTGCACCAAACTTCTGTTAATCAACTTTATCAAATAATCCGCAGCCACTTCTTCCATTATTTGACCTCCATCTTCCTGTATAAAGCCTTCCGCCACCAGTAATCGGATTAATTTTTCAACGTTGATCCCAACATCCTCTGGAAAAAGACCCATATAGAGAAAGCTCAGCTTCAACTTATGAGGTAAGTCATTAAAACTTAAAGCTAGCAAATGTTCAATATGAATTGAATCGTCAATCAAATGTCGCCAAATGCTGTCATATACCGCACGCCATTGCGGAGGCTTCTTCGTGGACAAGAGCCCACCCAACACAACTATCGCAAGAGGAAGGCCACCACATTTTTGCAACATCTCTTCTCCTAACTTCTTCAATCCATCATCTACGATATTTACGTTTTGAAAAGCTTTCTCAGAAAATAGTTGCCAACTCTCCTCTGGACTTAAAAATTGAAGCGCGTGGGCATAAGTTTTCTCGTCTGAACGCTCCGTTACTTCTTTGATGCGTGTGGTGATAATTACTCTACTACCATTCTTGTTGTCTGGGAAAGCTCGTTTCAGGCTCTCCCAAGTTTCCTTTTGCCATACATCATCCAACACAAGTAAATATCGTTGTTCTTGCAAAAACTTGTGAAGCTTTCTTTCCAAATTTTCTTTGCTCATCTTCCCTATCTCCTGCATCTCCTTTCTGGTTTTGATCATCTTGAATGACTCTATAATTCTTTGAAGAACATCACGATTATCGAAATCTTCTGATATCGAAACCCAAGCACAATGATCAAAATGTTTGTTAATGTCATTGTTATGGTAAAACTTTTTAGCAAGAGTAGTTTTACCCAAACCATCCATACCAAAAATTGAAATGACAATACACCCAGGCTCACCCCCGAGAAGTTTGGGCAACAGTTGGTCAAGATCGCATGGAAGCCAACAACGTTCTCTTCAACCGTGATGGAATTCTGTCTTCTCAGATCTTTCAATTTGCCAAGAGCTTTGATGTTACCTTCACTCATGCTACGAGTATCTTGAAGTTTGTATGCTTCTCGCTTCCGAGAGATCACCGATTCTCATTCTGAGTTTTTCAATCTCTTTGCCAATGCTATACAAATTTACCATTTTTAATGCGCAAGAGCAGTTCATCATAGAAGAAAAGAATCTTAGCCTTCTTTTCAGTGTTACTCCTTCATCCACGTCGACCGTATCCGAAATCCGTCCATGTTGCACCTTGAGTGAAAATGCATCTAAGACATCCTCAGCATCATAAGCAAGATCAATGATACCAGATACCCACTGGCGTATCATGGGATCGTTGCTTTGTTTTTCTTCTGCATCCTTAATGAAACATTGCATCCATTCCAATTCGTTCTTAAGCAACTCCACTTCATTCTTCACTCTTCCTAAGAAGACTGCTCCCTGGATGATAAAGTCCTCAAGTCTTCCCACAACAAATGATACTACAAGATCAACCATACTTTAAAAGCTAGATTTTGCTGCTTGTTAGGGAGTTTTTGGCGGAGACTAGACTTGATTTGGATCAGAAGGTAAATTACTAACTGAAAGAGTCCTAGGATCAAATGAAAAAGAGAAACTAGAAAGCTGTTATACTTTCCCGAGAAACAGAAAAAAATTCCAGAACTGATCTTGTTAGGATCCTAGGGTTTACTAATTAACACTTACAGCCGAATAACACAATCAACAATGAATTTATCAATCAAAAGCAAAGAGATAAGCCAGCAAAGAAGAACACAGAACACGCCAGATTATAGTGGTTCGGCTTTGCAGTTTGTATCCTCTCTCCAAGGCTTACAGTAGGGTATTTTCACTACTCAATCACCAAGAATGTACAATAGATGAACAAAGAACAAAGAAGAATACAAAGGAAGTAACACACCCAAATTGAAAACCCTAAGTTTCGCAATTGAGATCTACCTCCTCTTCTGCCGCAGTCACACTTAAATACACAATCATCCTTCTCTAAATCAGCCTCCACCTATCTTTGATTTCTTCATAGCCGTGAGATGGGGCAACAATCCAGAAGATTCTTCATGCGTTGTGTGAGGAAAAGAGAGAGATGAGAAGCTTTGCAAGAGTCAAGGATCGGAGGACACGATACTCATCTTGGTCTAGGACAAAAACGCCGCATGCTTTCGTGGCAAATCACAAGCCACATCAGCACAAATCTTTTATTAATTTCACTCAACTTAGCTTACAAAGAATTATTGAACTGTTTTTATACTAACCTTGCCAATCCGTGTGAGTCCAACAGACAAACACCAGTTACAGTAAAACAACAGTTACAATAAAAATTCTCTATAGTTATAATGGTAAGATTAACTAATTTTATTATTATAAAGAGGTTATAACTTAATAAAAATATAGTTAAAAAAAAAATTATTTTATAATTTATATTTTAGTAGTAAAATATTAGAATTTTAATTCATATTTTAATAATATTATGGTTTCAATTCAGCGCTTCAATTCCCTACTTTTGAAATGGATAAAAGTTTGTGTTTTAAAACCAACAAAGATATTTGTCCTTGATGTAATTGTAAATATAATTGATGCATGACAACTGATGTGAAGCCACAGACAATTATCAATTGTTTTAAGTATTACAAAATTATGCCCCTAATGTCGTTGAATTGCAAGTTACAAATGAAGTGGATGAGGAGAATCAAAGAGTCATTGTAAAATTGAGTGATCAGATTCGATAACTTCACTACACTAATTGAATGAATATTAATGTCTTCCTTAATCATCCAAATGAATAACAAGTCATGTATACTTTAATAAAAGAAGAAATCATTTCTACAATTAAACAAGAAGAGAAATGAAATAATTATGAGGATAATAGTACGGAAATATAAAAAATTTCATGTCAAAAAGTTCTAAACATGGTTAAGAAGCTAGAAATATTTTGGCTTTAACAAGAAAATGTTCATGCTAGGTAATGTACATGCAAGTTAAAAGATATAATAACAACTCTAAAGTATAAATTATTATCTCAAACAACTTCAGATAAATTCATCTTAAACCTTTAATGTAACATACTCTATATATATATATATATATATATATATATATATATATATATATATATATATATATTTTATGCAATATACAGATAATTATTATTATGTGGAGGCAACTTTCCTTAAGACGAGAATTAGAAAAATTATAACTTATTACAATGTGGAGTTTGTTCTTATTTATAATTATCCCAAATTGGGAATATAATTTTTTATGACTATGTAGAGTTTATTCTTATATAGAGTATCACTATAGAGTGGTTGTACTGTATTTACAAATAAACACAAAATTACGCATTTTAGCCGTAGATTGCAAAATAATGAACTTCAGCCAAAAAGTAATACTATATTTACAAAGAAAATTTACAAAGATTTTCATAGAAAGTGATGTGGCAAAAAATAAATAGAATAGTGAATTTAATGAGTTTAACTTTTTGTTTCACTCTTTTATTCATTTTTTGTCACCTCATTTAGTATGTAAATCTTTGTAAGATTTGTTTAGAAGTATAGTATTATTGTCAACCAATCCTAGAACAGCAGCTTTGAGGTCGCAATCCATGTGACTTGCTGAAGAAAAAAGATCGCAGCCCTTCAATATTCATACAACAAATACAAAACGAAGATTTCCAGACCGTAGGATCTGAACTTATTTGAGCTATTAAAAAAGTAGTGTGTCGGTACTGTAGCTACGTTAAAGTAGTGTATCTCTGTTAACATTAACCGTTGAACAGTGAATAATAGTGTAGAAGTATACTGTATCGGTACTGTGGTTACGTTAAAGTACTGTGGCTTTATATAACCGCTGAACGTTGAAGATTTTTGAAACAAATACTGTAGATCTTCTTCTTTACTTACTAGCTGCTGAGCAGTTGCGTTTCTGGACTCCTTCTCTTATAGCTGCTGATGAATCACCCTTCTAAATTCACACTAACCATATGATCTTAATAATCTTATTAATTAATTTGATAATAATTTAGATTATCGGTTCAAGCTTATTCTTTTCTTTTCTTTTTTCCTTTGTTTATCAAAAGTAAAGCATGTTGCATCCACAAAGTAGAGTTATCTGCTGAATAATTATGTGGGTACTGGGTACTAGTTAGTAAATACGTATTTTATATGCGAATTATATAATCAATCATATAATTCATGTATAAAACATGTATTTACGTACTTTTTAAATGGTTGTCGAATTATTCACGAATTATTGGAATATCCTTATAATTCACAGATTATTTGCCGGTCATTGGAAAAAAACTGTACGGATTACAACAACATCGTTTCAATGGGGGAAGAAGAAATCAAATCAGTGGAAATTAAATAGCCAGATGTTAGAAGAAGAGTGGAATGGGATGGGACAAGATCTAATTATTTTATCCAAATTCATAATCTCAAAGCAATCTGTGACGTGTAAGGTCTATATTAAGTGATGATTTATTAGTAACGTGGGGTTGTGAAATCGAAATAAAATACTAATTAACCCAACAAAAAATATCTGGGGTTTCCTAATAATAATTATTATAAAAATACAATTATATTGTCTTCTTTTATAAGGGAAGAAATTGGAAAAGGAATTTTAGATTGAATTAATGATATTAAAATAATAATTTATTATGATTAACCAGACTAAAGTAAATAACAAAGAATAAGTAGATGTGTGAACGCGCTAACTTCTTGCTTGCTCAGATCTTTTCTTTTTCACTTTTTGTTGTTTTGGTCAACTGAAGAAATCATTTTATTTCTTACTCTTAATTAGAGGGAATATTTTCATGAAAATATGTTTTTATTAGATATTAATATGAAATTGAATTTGAATATAGATATATATAACCAAACATAATTTGTGATGCCTTACTTGATATAACTTCATTTTTTAAAGTTATAATACATTAATGTATTATTTAATATGATTAATTATAATTGCATTATGCTTAAATTTATTGGATCTTATGATTTCTTTATTTAACTTTCTTACACAGCCTAGTAATCGAGTAGTCTTAACTCTTATTGAATCAAAATAAATAATAAACAATTAAAGTCATATATTATAGGTATAAAATAATAGTTAGACTATTGTAACACTAATCTTTTATATAGATTTAGATTTGTGAGACAAAATTTTAGTTCTTGATTTAATATAATTTAATGGATTAATGGGAAGTTAAAATTGGTTGCATTTAATATCAAACTTATTAAGTTTTAAATTAGTAAAGAATCATGACTAACTATTGTGTTTGAGTCTGAAGACTATAATTTTAATATCAGTTATATATTGTATATTTATGTTATTAGTTAATTGAATACTTTGCATTTGAAATGCTATATTGATTTTAACTAGGTAATCCATAAAAGTGTTAAAACTAAGATTGATATTGCCTTATTTTTCAAAATGTATTATTGATAATGAACTGTATCAAACCCGTATATATCCGTACAGTATTTTTTCCTTATCTGAATTTTATGGCTAAATTTTTATAAATGTATTTTTTACTGTTTACCGTATTATACTCGTAAAATTCTCATACCGTTTTTTTACCTACTCGTATTTTCTAACTAGTGGGTAAGACTTATCTCAGTTTTCATTGAATTTCGAACAAGTTTCACCATTGACTAGAGTCTAGAAACTGATAATATATCAAGCATTTCAACCCACTCAACTTTTTTTAAAATTTCAAAAAAGACTTAATGTTTTATGAAGTTTTACAAATTTAACCCTACTTAACTTCACATAGACCCCACAAAATAAATTATTAATTAATATTTTTTTTAATACAAAATGAATTATGACAAGAGTATTTTCAAGGATGAAGATTGTGAAAACTGACATCTAAATCGAATAAAAGATCAATTATTAAATGATTGTCTTATTACATATATTAAGAGAGAGAAATTTGATGGAATTATCGATGAAACAATTATATAACGTTTTCAAAATATGAAAAACCTTTGAAGACAATTATAGAATTGATAATTTAGTGTGTATAATTTTTAAAAGTAAATTTTTACTACAGTATATATTTTATTGTAAATTTATCAACTTTAATGTTTTGAACTACTGACTTAGAATCTTGACTACATCCCTGTGTATGATAGATTTAAAAATTAATGTAACTCTGTGACTAGGGCTGTTTGTGTTTATTTTTGTGGCTTTGCTGGTTCGTTTTCTGGGTTTTGTTCTCCCTTGCTCCAGGTTGCTTTGCCTTCCTGGGCCGTTTCTTTGTCGTCATCCATGAGACGTGTTTTGGGTGTGATAAAGGTGTTTTTCCGAGCTGTTTTGCTTTGTTTAGGCGTCATACCTTCTTGTTTTAGAGGCATGCTTTTCCGGTTAGTCCCGCCTTTAAGTTGTAATTCTTTATTCTCCCTAAACCTAAAAAAAAAATGCTAAAAGTATTTCAATTTTCATTTTAAATATGTTATATGGAACTAATTATTTTTAAGTACTCAAATTGAATGAGAGTATGCAATTAGGAAACATACTTAAATTGTAGAGGCTTGTATGAAAATTATTTTTCTCAACAACTTTTTCATCAGATAATTCTCATCATATTTTTGTTTTCGATTCATAATTTCCATCAAATTACAAAAATAATCATTCATAGACTCGCCATTTTTCATCAATGAAGATACCCACCAGCGTATCATGGGATCATCGCTTTGTTTTTCTTAAGCATCCATTCCAGTTCACTCCTAATAAGAAGAGTGCTTCCTGGATGATAAAGTCCCCAAGCCTTTGCACTACAAATGATACTACTGCATCAACCATACGTTGACAGCTAGATTTTGAACTTGATTTGTATCTAAGTGTAGTTTGGCTTGCTTTAGAGGATCTAGGAATTGAAACTTGACTTTGCTTAAAGTTATTGGGGCAGTAAAGCTCCAGAAGAGGGACGCCTAGCAATAGCTTGCAGTTGGTTAAGGAGTTTTTAACGGAGACTAGACTTGATTTGGATCAGGTTTTTGAATCAGGATCACAAACGGCTTGTATTATTATTATTATTTCTCTAAAGTGGTTAGGTTTTAGATCTGAGTCTTCAGTTCCGGTAGCCTAAATTATGGTGTATTGCAAACAATGGCTATTATCTTGATGATATATATGATTGATTGATTCAGAAAAATAAAATTAAAAAATACTATACATACAAATTACATATAATTTTCTTTTTGAATAAAAAACCGACAGAGGAAAATTAAAAATAAAATAAATGTGACTCGACTTCATTTGATAATAAAGTGAAGTCAAGTCACAATGATTTTCCAAGTAATAACCTAGAAACTTCATTTTAGGAGAAACGTATACATAGGTCAAAAAGCTGGAAAAACATATATTATATTTCATATTTGCTTATCTAAGAGTATGATTAAAGGTCCTGAAGTTCTTAGATTTTGTTGGATATAAAATATTGTTCTTATGATATTTGAACATGGTATGCTAGTTCTGCATCCTCTTAGTCGATCATTAATTTGAAATGTAGATGAAACTTCCCTAGAGTTAAAAGTGCCATAGCTCATTATTCCAATTGTTTACACTGACAAATTTTAAGAGCAAAATATTATTATGGAACTTCTAAAGACACAATGCAAAATCATATATTGCACCAGAATGTTGGGCCGAATGTAAACCTAAGGTTGGCTTGGCTGGTAGGCTCAGAAAGTTGTTTGTTAAGTTTTCTTGATGTGGGCCTAATGCAGAAGTAGCAAGAGAGGTTATGTGAAGTTTTGAGTAGCAAGTAATCTCTAGGGCGATGGGAAAAAAATGATGAATAGTCACTTGGTTCTGCAGATTTAACTTTGAAAACCATCTAGAAAACAAGGTTTTTATTGAAGCTGCAGAATTTATATATTCTATCGCTGTTTCATTATAATATTTATATTTATCGATGACGATGATTCTGAAGGAAACATGTACTTGCACATCTAACCTTAATTTTTTATTCTGTTTTGGGAGGTGAGATCACAATCAGCCACTCCTTGTTAACTTACAAAAAGAAAAAGAGGTAGCGACAACTTTTTGAAACCTCAGACAAAGGGATGAACAAAGTAGAGTGTATTGTTGTAAACTAGGATTGATTATCCGCCGAGGGATAAACAAAGTAGAAAAAATATGTATAAACAAATAATGGGATGGTGGAAAGTTCATACCAAGATGTAGACAGAGTTTAGGTATTGTTTGCTGTTCCAAACACAAAGAGCCAGAAAGTTGTAGCTAATGGTTTTGAGATAAACCAGGCCTACTATGTTTGACTTAAAATGTTGATTTTCAAATTGATATCAGAACAGCCTCTGTTTAGGTTCATATTAGCTGAATCCGGCAATTATGTTATGCATGTATCTCTACACCGTATTTCTCTGTTGCCCTGAACGGAGAGCTTCACGGTTTTTTAGGTCCTCCCGGGGTGTGCGGCAGGGGGACCCTCTTTCTCCTTACCTTTTTGTGTTGGCTATGGAGGGGTTAGCTGGTATTTTTCGGGAAACCTCTCACAGCCCTGGTTTTCAGTATCATTGGAGATGTAGGCAGGCAGCTATTACTCATTTGTGTTTTGCGGATGATTTGATGGTGTTTTGTAGAGCAGATGCTTCCTCTGTTAGCTTGATCAAATCAGCCTTGGATTATTTTGCTAAGGTTTCTGGATTAGTGACTAATGCAGAGAAGAGCCAGTTGTTTCTTTCTGGAGTTACAGATGAGGAGCAGATTGGGTTCCGATCTATCATGGGTTTCCAGTTGGGCAAGTTACCGGTAAGATATCTAGGGGTTCCTCTAATCTCTACCCGCCTTCGACATTCTGATTGTAGGCCTCTGTTAGAGCGAATTCTCTCTCGGATTAGGCTATGGACGTCGGCATCTTTGACCTATGCAGCCGGCTACAGTTGATAAAGTCGGTACTTTTCTCCATACAGGTTTATTGGTCCTCCATGTTTCTTTTGCCGGCAGCTACAGTTAGACGGATTGAGAGTATTTTGGCCTCGTTTCTTTGGAAGGGTACTTCTTTGTCCCCTTCTGGTGCTAAGGTTGCATGGTCTTCTATTTGCTATCCATTGACGGAGGGTGGCTTGGGGATTAAGAGGATCCAAGATTGGAATAGGGCGGCTATTCTCAAACACGTTTGGAGGCTACTTACTGATAGATCTTCTATATGGTCTTCTTGGGCCCGTTTGGTTCTCCTCCGTGGTCGGTCCTTTTGGCATATCCGAGTTACTTCTGGGGCTTCATGGGCTTGGAGGAAGATTTTACTTAGCGGTTTGGTGCGTGGGGTCTTATTGTGACTTGTATTGGAGATGGTAGGGACACCATGTTATGGCGAGATCACTGGCTTCCGCAGGTCCTCTGTGTGACTTGCTCCCTTTTAGAACCTTGACTTCCACTGGTTTGCCATGGGATGCTCGGGTTTCAGACATTATTCGGGATGGTTTGTGGGACTTTCCTTCGGGCAGTGCAGACCTTCAGCATATCTGGGACTCTATTACAATGCAGCCTTTAGCGAGTCATCCTGATCATCTTGTGTGGAAGGGCCATCCGTCTGGACGTTTCTCTATTGATTCACCCTGGAATGTATTGCGAGACAAACGGGATGTGAACTCGATTCATCATCTCTTGTGGTTTCCCGGACATATTCCACGTCACTCTTTCATTCTCTGGCTCGCTTCTCTTGGTCGGCTTCACACCATGGACCGGCTCAGCTCTCATGGTGTCATTACATCCTCCCGGTGTGTTTTATGCAGATCAGCTACAGAGACCCATGACCATTTGTTTTTCATCTGTGACTTTTCCAGTTATGTTTGGCGGGAGGTCACTACCAGGACGCTCTCTACATGGCCTACTCTCTCTTGGCTCCCTCTACTTCAGTGGGCTAGCTTGCATCTTCGACGAAAAGGTGACTTCAGCCACCTTCTTTCCCGGTTGGTCCTTTCAGCCACAGTTTATTTCCTATGGTTTGAACGGAATAATCGCGTGTTTCGTCAGCATTGTAGCTCTCGCAGAGATATTGTCTTAGCTATTTGTGATCTAATTCGGGCCAAGATTTTGGGTTTAGCACCTAAGTACGAGATCTCGACTCAACTCCGTGGGATATGGCATCTTCTTGATTAGCTTTGTAAGGAGCCTGCGTGCTCTTTTGTGTCGGTTTGTGGCTTTGTTTGTGGTGAGCCTGCGTGCTCTTTTATGCCGGTTTGTGGCTTGTTATTTTTGGCATCCTCTTGCTTTGTGGGGAGCCTGCGTGCTCTCTTTATGCTGTTTGTGACTTTGTGGGTTTTCCCACGGGTTTTTGACTGAGAGTTATCAGTCATCCTCTTGGGGTATGCCCCTCGTATTTGTACATTTTTGGTCTTCTATACATACTTACCTTATCCAAAAAAATGTTATGTTTCTAGACATATAAATTACTAAGTTGGATTGTTTCCAGGTTTGGTGGCAATAATTATAGGCAGAGCTAATGTTAATGGTAAAAATTTCTGATTCTAATCGATCCGTGCATAACATGGACAAAGCAATTAACCATTTCTCTAGCTTGTCCAATTCATATACCTTAGCGTTTCTTTCCGGTCTTCAAATAGTGAATCTAAAGTTAACAAGAGATAACTATCACGACAACTACAGATTTTGGCGACCACAAATTCTTTTCACAGTAGGAGCTCGTGAGCTTGAGGATCACTTGGTAGGTTTAATTCCTTGTCCTCCTCCTCTAATTGCCTCTGGTCTTGGCAATTTCTGTTATTCAGAAGAAGTTAGGTCAAAAGAGAATTTAGTTAAAGAAAACAAATAATCCTGCTTATGTTGCGTGGAAATGAACTAATGAGTTCTTAGTAACCTGACTGTTAGCTTCAATCTCAGAGTGTATGTTTGGTCATGTGTCAAAGTGTCAATTTGCTACTAAAATATGGCTTACTCTTGAGCATGAATTTTTGAATGATTCTAAATCTAGAGCTCTTCATTTAAAGAATTTGCTTCAATGCACTAAAAAAATTGTCGGGAGTTCTTAGACGAACCACGTGGTCATTTGTCACTCAAGCTCCTTTGAACTTTCAAGTATATGTCTCCTTTTTGTATGTGCTTTTTGTTAAATAAGTGAAGCATACGACGTCGTTTAAACCAGGAAAAAAAACGCTGCCGTTTTGTTTCATTATTCCAAATGAATCACAGCCATCAAAGATAAAGAGAATCCAACGGCTCAAATGCAATCAGAAGTCAACAGTATAAAAGGGGACTATTCACGCATTTGAGGGCAATCGAGTTTTAGATATTCGTTTCGTTTTCTTTGTAAAATTCGTTTGGTCTGGGTTAGGGTTTCATGCTCATTCTGGGTTTCTTCTTTGTGTGAATCTTTCTAGAGTTGTGTTTGAGGGCAGGGGTTCCTTGAAGGGTATAGAACACTCTAGGGTTTATTAGGATTTGTGGGATACAGGGAAGTAAATGAGTGTTTGATTCTGTGAGTGACAGTGAAGAAGATTCCTCTGTAAAGTGTAATCTTTGAGGAAATCAATACTAGTGCAGTGAGCTCCATATTCTGGAGTTCAACGTGGATGTAACTTGTTCTATATTGAACAAGCGAACCACGGTATATCTTGTGTTGTGTGATTGTGCATTGTTCTTGCAGTTTCTGTTTTGTATTGTGACTAATCTTGCAGGTTGAAGGATTGGTATTGATTTACAACAGTGGTATCATAGCCTTTTAGGTCTAAATCGAGTCTAGGGTTAGAAATCGTTCAACTCTTGACGAACTCAAAAATTTAGGGTTTGTCAGATTTTGGGGGTTTTTCGATTTAAAGGTCCCTAGATCATTAGGCTATCAAATCTTGTTGAGTCTTGGGGCTAATTCGTGAGATTAGGTCACATACACAAGGGATCGACGAAAATTAGGGCAAAATCAAAATTAGGGTTTTTTGTCCAGATTTAGGGGTTTTCCTGGTTTAAGGGTATATAGGCTGGAATACCAGTGACCGCCTTAAAAACTGCCTGGCAGTATTTGGCAACTATTGGTGTAACAAAGCCACGTACTCCTTATACTGCTTTGTCTTGTCATTGTAAATATTATGAACACTACCACGCGTGTAGAGATATCCCATTATGATGGGAAGATGGATTTCAATACCTGGAAGAAAAAGATGAAGGCACTTTTATCCCACAACAAGGTGGGAATAGCCCTGGAGAAAGATGAAACCAAGTGGCCAGAAGAAAAGACGAAAAAGAAAGCAAAGATAGATGAAGAAGCATACAATCTGATAATCATGAATTTATCAGATAGTGTTCTGCGAAAAGTGGATGGTCTTGACACACCAATAGAGCTCTGGGGTAAACTCGAAACTCGTATGCATTGAAATCTGCTCCTAATTTAGCATTCTTGAAAGGTGCTCTGTTTTCTTATAGAATGGATGCCTCTAAGTCATTAGAAGAAAATTTAGATGAATTTCTAAAAATGACAATAGTGCTAAAAGGAACTGATCAGGAATTAGGAGATTCTAGTCTTGCAATGATTTTGTTAAATTCTCTTCCTGATGAATATTTAGTAGTAAAGAATGCATTACAGTACACTGGCACAGTCCCTAGTGTAGATCTAATAATGGCTGGCTTAAAATCCAGAGAACTAGAGTTGAAAATACAAAAGAGAAATGGAAATAATCTCTTTGTAAAAGGAAAAGATACTGGTTATTTTGGTAAAGACACTGGAAAGGGGGTTCAACGAAACTTAGGGCCAAAGAATAAGAAGAAAGGCAAAGGCTATAATAACAATAAGTTTAAGTCAGAGACTAGGAAATGCTTCCATTGTAACAAACCTGGTCACATAAAAAAGAATTGCTATGATTGGATTAGGAAGCAAAAGCAGAATAGTACAGAGAGTAACCTAGCATCCTCTAATAACAGCTTTGAAATCACTGAAGCCCTTACTGTGTCCAATTCTGAAGTTGCTAATGAATGGGTGCTAGACTCAGGATATTCCTTTCATATGAGCCCTAACAAAACCTGGTTTCAAAACCTGATAACTGGTGAACCTGAAATAGTGTTTATGGGAAACAATAATTCATGTAGGGTTCAAGGGATTGGTAACATTACTCTTAGACTTAAAAATGGCAAACTAATAATGTTAACCAAAGTCAGGTACATACCAGAGCTTAAGCGTAACTTGATCTCATTAGGCACACTGGATGAAGCAGGTTGTAGCTATAGAGCTGAAAATGGTTGCATTACTGTTTACAAGAATGATCAAATTCTGATTGAGGGTGTGAAAAGGCATGGTCTATATATATTGAGTGGACAATATTATCAGTTGAATGTTAATTCTACTTTCATATCTACTAACACTTCAAATGCAGAAAAATGGCACTTGAGGATGGGCCATATAGGCCAAACTGGTATGAGCTATCTCAAACAGCAGGGGTACTTTGGGAATGACAATGTATCAGACTTAGAGTTTTGTGAGATTTGTGTCATGGGCAAATAGCACAGGCTAAGCTTCCCAAAAGGAACTCACCTGTCTGTGGGATGTTTGGATTACCTTCATGCTGATCTTTGGGGTCCAGAAAGAGTCAAAACTCATGGGGGAAATAGTTACTTTCTAGCCATAGTGGATGATTTCAGTAGGAAAGTGTGGGTTTACCTTCTTAGGACCAAAGATGAGGCACTAAGTAAGTTTAAGAGTTGGAAGACTTTAGTAGAAAACTAACTAGAGAAAAAGTTGAAAGCACTCAGAATTGACAATGGTATGGAATTTTGTAACACTGAGTTTGATGCATATTGTAAAGACCAGGGGATTATGAGACATAGGACAGTTAGAAGAACACCTCAGCAAAATGGAGTTGCTGAGGATGAACAGGACACTGTTAGAAAAGGTTAGGTGTCTCCTCTTCACAACTGGACTACCTACGTCCTTTTCGGGAGAGGCTTTAACCACATCTGCCTATTTGATAAATAGAACTCCTTCTAGTGCAACTGGCTCTATGTGCCCTAAAGAAAGATGGACAGAAAGAAAACCCTCACTCAACCACCTAAGAGTATTTGGCTATGCGGCCTATGCACATACAGTAGATGGAAAATTAGAACCTAGGTCCCTAAGATGTGTATTCTTGGGATATCAAGAAGGAACCAAAGGATACAGGCTGTGGGATAGAGAAACCCCAAGGGTTAAGGTTATCATCAGTAGAGATGTTATTTTTAATGATTCTGTGTTCCCTTGCAGGGTTACTAATAACAGTGCAGGTACCTCAAGCCACCATGTGGAGACACCACAGCAAACAGACAGTAGTCAGTTTGAGGTGGAGTCAACAAGGCAACAGGAGCTTGAGACCAATACTGATGAACCAAAATATGAAACTGAGCACACTACAACCAATACTGAACCTGATGGTGAAGATGAAAGTGAAGAAAACATGGATAATGACCAACAAAATGACCCGGCTCAGTATCAACTGGCCAGAGATAGAACCAGAAGGGATATAAGACCACCAGCAAGGTTCATTATCGACCTCATCTACACAGCCTGTGGCCGGTAGAGAGATCTAGAGAATAGAACCTGACTCCTATGAACAGGCAGTCAACTCAAAGGACAAAAAACATTGGCTTACTGCCATGAATGAGGAGATGGACTCCCTGAGGCAGAACAAAACCTGGATTCTGGTTCCAAAACCCAAGGATGTCAAACTGGTGGACTGTAAGTGGCTATACAAGCTAAAGGAGGGCATAAACAAAACTGATCCACCAAGGTATAAGGCTAGACTGGTAGCCAAAGGCTACACCCAACGAGCAGGTATAGACTTTACTGAAATTTTCTCACCTGTTGTTAAATTCAAAACTATAAGATTAATGTTATCTATAGTAGCCCATTATGACCTAGAGTTAGAGCAGTTAGATGTAAAAACTGCATTCTTGCATGGGGAATTAGAAGAACAGATTTATATGAGTCAACCTATAGGGTTTAAGGATAAAAGGTTCCCTGATCATGTATGTTTGTTGCATAAATCCCTGTATGGTCTCAAACAGTCACCTAGGCAGTAGTACAAGAGATTTGACTCCTTTATAGTAGGCATAGGGTTTACTAGAAGTGAGCATGATAATTGTTTCTATTTTGCACATGTGAATACAAATCCTGTATATTTGTTATTATACGTTGATGGCATGCTATTAATTAGTAAATCTAAGGCCCAAATTGAGGAATTGAAAGGGAAATTGCATGCTTAATTTGACATGAAGGATTTGGGTTGTGCTAAGAAAATCTTAGGTATGCTAATAGAAAGAAACAAGAAGAATTACAGCCTAAAATTGCATCAGATGCCTTATTTGCAAAAACTTGTGTTAAAGTTTGGAATGAATGACTCTAAGTGTACCACAATGCCCCTAGCAAGTCACTTCATCCTTAGTAAAGTCCAAAGTCCTAAAACAGAACCTGATAGACTAAAAATGGAAACAATACCATATGCAAATGCCATTGGTTATGTTATGTACTCTATGATCAGTACAAGACCTGATTTATCATATTCAATATCACTTCTAAGTAGATTCATGTCAAACCCTGGGTGTGATCACTGGAATGCTTTGAAATGGCTACTAAGATATATTAAAAGTACAGAAAATGTTGGTCTAAATTTCTGTAAAAGAAACTCCACACTTGATCTGGTTGGGTATGTAGATTCTGATTTTGCAGGTGATAGAGATTCGCGGAAATCCACCACAGCATATCAGTTTACTCTAGGAGGAAACTGCATCAGTTGGAAGTCCCAACTGCAACCACTGGTAGCTTTGTCCACAACTGAAGCTGAATACGTGGTTGTAACCGACGCATTCAAAGAAGCCATATGGCTACAAGGATTCCTGAAAGAGGCCAAGCTGGATGGAACTGTGACAGTCTATTCAGACAGTCAGAGTGCCATTCATCTGGGAAAGAATCCCGTGTACCATGAGAGAACAAAACATGTTGACGTGAGGTATCATTTTGTGAGGGACATGATCTCCAAAGGAGAAGTGAACCTGCAGAAGATCCCAACTGAAAACAACCCAGCAGACATGGGAACCAAGGTTGTAACACTTGCAAAGTTCAAGCACTGCTTGAACTTATTACATGTGGGATAACCAAATCAGAACTAAGAAGGAGTATGGAAATGCTCGCTGCACAACTGAACTGACATTGCTGAAACAACTGCCACATACTTGAAGGTGGAGATTGTTAAATAAGTGAAGCATACGACGTCGTTTAAACCAGGAAACAAAACACTGTCGTTTTGTTTCATTATTCCAAATGAATCACAGCCATCAAAGATAAAGAGAATCCAACGGCTCAAATGCAATCAGAAGTCAACAGTATAAAAGGGGACTATTCACGCATTTGAGGGCAATCGAGTTTTAGGTATTCGTTTCATTTTCTCTATAAAATTCGTTTGGTCTGGGTTAGGGTTTCATGCTCATTCTGGGTTTCTTCCTTGTGTGAATCTTTCTAGAGTTGTGTTTGAGGGTAGGGGTTCCTTGAAGGGTATAGAACACTCTAGGGTTTATTAGGATTTGTGGGATACAGGGAAGTGAATGAGTGTTTGATTCTGTGAGTGACAGTGAAGAAGAAGATTCTTCTGTAAAGTGTAATCTTTGAGGAAATCAATACTAGTGCAGCGAACTCCATATTCTGGAGTTCAACGTGGATGTAATTTGTTCTATATTGAACAAGCGAACCACGGTATATCTTGTGTTGTGTGATTGTGCGTTGTTCTTGCAGTTTCTGTTTTGTATTGTGACTAATCTTGCAGGTTGAAAGATTGGTATTGATTCACAACACTTTTCCTTTCAATCAATTTCTCTTTTTTCTTAAAATTGTTGGGCTTTTAGTTTTCAGTTTACGCATAGATATCATGTCGTCTGTGTGACTATCACATAAAATTCTTTCATATTTTCATTTTAGATCTACTCCATAGATGTTTTCCCTGAGCTACAACTTTGATTTCCTTAAATTGGAGGAGTGGCTAAGTAGATGAAGATGTTATGCCAATGCTTGGAGGCTTGCAGATCCCAAACATCAATCCCGCCCTTGCCGATTTTGAATGTGAAGATGCCAGAGTACTGAGTACTTATAAATAACTCAAGCTTTTTTTAATCCTGATTATTAATTTTGTGTTAATCAATTCTCTTTCAGTTTTTTCTTTTAATCTCCTATTGCCTTCAAATTAAGTAACTTGGGAAGAAGAAGTAAATGATTCTGTGAGCTCCTAAGTTACCAAGACTATTTTTCAGTGAAAGTCAAAAGCAAATTCCTACGAATTTGGACCCAAAACAGATAATACCTTGACAATAGACTGAGTGTTTCAATAATAATATCAGCCCGTCCAAGCTTGGACTCAAAGCAAATAATATTTTAACTGATGGATGTTTCAATAATAAAAATCAGCAAATTGTTCCTCTTCATGAAGTTCTAGAAAGAGTAAAATTACTTGAAGTTCTAGAAAGAGTAAAATTACTTGAAGTTCTACAATTTGATTTCTATGAATTGGAGGAGTGACAAGCAGATAATTAGTCCAATTTTGCAACTTGTAATTATGTTTACAATTACATAATTTGTAAAACTGAATCCCAATTGCATTTAATCAAGATGACAGTAATTGATTATAATTAATATTATTATGCATTAGCCTTTTTTTTTTTTTTTTTTTAAATTTAATATTTTAACAGTAATATTGAAAAACTGTTGAAAATCAAAACGATCGCACAAAGAGAATTTTTTTATGTATATATAATCAATACTTCTAGGTTCATATATATCATTAGTATACTTTCAAATGAAAAAATACACTAAAACAAAGCATTGTAGTTATTAAATTTTTTAATCAGAAACGACTGAAGCATCGAGTCAAATATCTCCTGGTAGGGGTAGGGATTGATATCAATCTTTCCGGAATTCTCAGCTTGGAGTTCTTTGGCTTGATCTCCAGCTCTTTAAGCAAAGGCATAGCTCCTTCCTCAACTTGCCATTCCTCCCATTTGTACAGTTCAAGAACTAAACTTTCAAGCTGCGGAAAACCCTTTTCCCTGCATATCATTTTCTTTCCATGGAAAGATTGAAACCGCAATTCCAGACTTACCAGGTTCGGTAACTTCTCTAACTTTGGCATCGGATCATCCTGAAGACCCGAATAACTTAACGATAAGCATTCGAGATTCGGCAAGATTGCGTGCATGTCTGCTGGTAGTTCCTCTATCTTCCCATCCAATGTCAAATCCTGGAGCTGTGGACAGTGAGAAAGTGGTTGCAGTGAACTGAAAGAATGGACGCTGGACAGTTCAACCGATAAAATTCTAATGTTTTTCAGATTAGGCAATAGAGTCGAATGTGAATGGTTCTTGTTCTTCTGTGTAGAAATGATAAGTGTGCAGCTCTCGAAGATTAGCCAGCTTTTCAGGATGAACATTACTCCAACTTGCATAGCTTACGAACTTCAGAGTCTGAAGATTTGTCAAATTGTCTATCGGCAAAGGCCCTTCAAATGTTCCGATTAAATGCCTCAACTCCTGCAATTTGCCAATTCCAATCGGTAGCTTGAACGGGCAATTGTAAGAGTATAAGTCCAGAGTTTGCAGGTTTCGTAAGTTGACAATCGATGGTGGAAGATTTCTGATGTATGTAATCCTTACCGTCAAATACTTTAAGTGGATCAACTGCCCAATCTCATCGGGTAAGCTATAGCAATCAATTGATCCATCATAATTCTCAACATGAAGAACTCTGAGCAACCTGAGTCTTGTGCAGATAGCGGTTGATATTTGCTTGAACGAGCCCCGATCTCGATCGTATAACAAGAGTGAACGTGATAGAGAATTACAATGTTGGAACGAAGAACTTGTTTCAGAATAAAAAACATATCGGCGAGATGATGATGTTGGAGTTGGAGAGCAAATTGGATGGTGAATTCCGTCGTAAATGTGAATGAAATTCAGCTCTTTTGCCTTTTGAATTGCAAGATCCCGCAAAAGATCATGGATTCGGCATGTTTCAACCCTTCCCCCTACATATGTTTTCAATTTGAATCAAGCTTCTATTGATCAACTCATCCAGGTTTTTTTTTGCCACCTCTTCCATTACTCGATCATCATCTTCTCGTATAAAACCTTCTGCTACCAGTAATCGGATTGCTTTCTCCATAAAGAATTCAGAATTCTCAGGGAAAATCCCAAGATAAAGAAAGGATAGCTTCAATTGATAAGGCAAATCATTGAAGCTTAAAGTTAGTAAGGAAGATATGTGAATTGAATCATTCCTTAAATGTTGCCAAATGTGATCACGAACCGAGCGCCACTCTTGTGGTTTCTTTGTAGACAACAGCCCGCCTAATACAATAATGGCAAGTGGCAGACCACCGCATTTTTCAACCATTTCTCTTCCTAGCTTCCCCAATTCTTCGTTGGCATTTGATTTTCGAAAGGCTTTCTCACAAAATAAGTTCCAAGACTCATCAGGCCTAAGAAAACGAAGTTTATGAACATGAATTCTCTCATCCGAACGCTCAGCTACTTCTTTGATGCGAGTAGTGATTATAACTCTGCTTCCATTGTTGTCATCCGGAAAAGCTCTTTTCAAACTCTCCCATGCTTCTTTCTGCCATACATCATCGATCACTGCCAAGTATAAGCATCCTTGTAAAGATTTATAAAGACACCTCTCCAAATCCTCTCCGCCCATCTTCTCTAACTCCATTCCGTTAATTTTGATCTCAAAAGACTTTACAATTCGTCGAAGAAGATCTTCAGTTTTGTAATCTTGAGAGACACACACCCAAGCTCGATATTTGAATTTATTCAAGACATCAATGTTGTGGTAAAGTTTTTTAGCAAGAGTGGTTTTGCCCAAACCTCCCATGCCAAAGATGGAAACTACATAACGCCGTGGCTCATCCTCAAGAAGTTTACCCAACAACATTTTAGCATCATCCTCAAAGCCAACAATGTTCCCATCAACTACAAAGGAAGTGACTCTTCTTAAATCTTTCAACCTCTCAAGATTACTGCCTTTTCCTTTCCTTCCCTCCTATTACCAATATCCTCAAGGCGATAAAATTCCCGTTTACGAGATAGATCGATGATCCTTTTCTGAAGTGATTCAATCTCCTTGCCGATGCCATACAGATGGGTCTCCTTGCCTACATCAAATAGGCACGAGTACTTCCTGATGGAAGCAAACAGAGCCGGTCGATTTCGATTTGGAGTCTTTCCGTGATCAATTTTGAGCATAAATTTATCCAAGACATCCTCGGTATCATAAGCAATGTCTCGATATCGACAACCCACCTGCGAATCATAGCATCTTCAACTTGTTTTTCTTCGGCATCCTTGATGAAACATTGCATCCATTCAAGCTCATTCTTTAGCAACTGCACTTCATCTCTCACATCTCGTAAAAACACTGCTTTTTGGATGATATAATCTCCAAGCTTATGTACCACAAATGAGACTACTGCATCAACCATGCTTCACAATTTTTTCTTTTAGTAGGAGTGGACTAAATTTTCAGCAATATGTTTATGTGAAATGAAAGTGCAAGGATTTCAAGATGGCGTCTCCTGAATTTTAAAGTGAATTAAAAAGATTATCTTCCCATTGGGAAATTGCTACGAGTTTACCGTGAAAGTTGCAGGCAATATTTATCGAATTTCATCATTGACTTCTATGCAGTGTTTGCACATGTAGCCATAACTATCCATGTGAGGGCGGGTGAAAGGTCTATTTCTCGGCGCTTGCCCACAATATTCAAAGTCAATATGTTGACAAGGAATGAAATTGCCAGGATGTTTCTTTAAATTCTAACAACAAAGAAGCAAAGGCAATGCACAAAATAATTGAATTGCAAAGATATATAACACAAAACAACTTAGATACTAGCAAAATAATTAATGAAATTACTTATTATATGTATACTTGATTTGTTCTAAATTTCTATCTTTTCCCAAATCAAAGAGAAAATATAATCAAACGAGATTACAGTTATAATCATAAAACAAGGAGAGTAAATATTTGTCTTGTAACACTTATATATTCTCTGCGAGTGTGCTCATGGTTTTGCGCGGCTCTGCCTGCTTGTGACCTCACGGTTTTGCCTTTTGAGTTTTTCAAGCCAAAAGGCATTGATATATTATTGGACACCCAAAGTTGGTTATATACCTTAGCCTAGGCTCTCCCTAGACTCTAAAGAATGTTTTCTTGTCTTTAACTTTGGTCAATCGTTGAATTGAATAAATTCAATTGAAATGTATTGGTTATATACCTTAGCCCACGCTCTCCCCCCAGAGAGTATTTTCTTGTCTTTAATTTGGTCAATCGTTAAATTAAATAAAATCAACTGAAATCGTTAATTGATTGTGATATTTTTTTTATAGGGATATTATCAATCGTTAATTGATTGTAACAAATAGTTTAATTAATGGATATTTAACGGTTATTTTAAGGTTAACTTTAATGGAAAATGATTAGTGGACTTAAATGCCCTTGATCTCTTTTTTTTTTTTTTTCCTTTTCTGAAGTTAGTTTAATTCTTAAAATATAAAATTAAAAACGTTAAAAAACAAAAAACAAAAAAGATTAAAACCAATTTTTTAGGGGAATCAAAAAACTAAAACTAAAAAAAAATTAAAATTAAAAGAAAAATAAAAAGTAAAGGAAAATAATAGTAGCTTTTTTATTTTTTATTTTAATTTAAAAAATTTGTTGTTTGTTGTTCTTAATTTTGATAACTTTTAATTTTAATTATTTACTTATAAAAATAAGAATTTAAAGCTATTTTTAGTTTTATTTTAATTTTTAGTATTTTTAATTCTATTATTAATTTTGTAAAAATAATAATTTAAATTTGCTCAATTCTATTGTTACCCTCGTATAAAGTTAAGTTTAACCCTATGTAACTATTTATTGTTCCTTAACTGAATGATTTGTAACTACTATCCTAATTGTAATAAAAATAAAAAAATAAAAAAGGTGATTTTTATAGTAGCACTTTTGATTGGGATCTCTCTTTGACTGACTTTGAGTCCTCAGATTTCTATACTGACTTGAAGTTACATAAGACTTCGTCAATGGAAACTGCCAGCTTATTTTTATAATAAAATATGTATTTATTTTAGAAACCAAAGTTATAATTGTGGTTATTTATGTGAAATATAATATAAAATTTCTCTCCATTAATGTGTATCTTTATTAATACAACTTAGAGCTACTACTATTAGAAAAAGTTGATGAAATTGGATTGTAAGTATAATATTGTTATATATTATTATATCATTTTATAGTAGGAAAATTAAATTCTTTAAAAATATAAGAAAGCCTTAGAGGTTGTTGTAGCTTAAGAAATATTAATCACTTCATTCTTAAACTATTTTACCTCCCAATTCAGTGGCTTAGATTTAAACTAAAATTTTTTTATTACATTTAATCTGGAAGGAACATATATCATTAAGGTAAATTGCTAGCCATTTCATTTATGATGACTATTACATAATATAAAAATAAAACTATGTTAGTATTTCATATATATATATATATATATATAGTAAAACCTCTCTATAATGATACTCTATACAAGAATAAATTCTACAAAGTCATAAAAAATTATAATCCCAATTTGAGATAGTTATAAATAAGAATAAACTCCACATTGTAATAAGTTATAATTTTTCTAATTTCCACCTTAAGGAAAGTTACCTGCACATAGTAATAATTATCTGTATATTACAAAAAAAAAAAAAAAATGCTATGTTACATTAAAGGTTTAAGATGAAATAAAATAATTATCTCAAGTTGTTTGGGTTAATGATTTATGTTTTATAGTTGTTACCACATCTTTTAACTTGCGAGTACATAATAATTGCTAGCATAGACACATTCTTGTTGAAGCCAAAATATTTATAGCTTCTCAAGCATGTTTAACGCTTTAAGACATGAAACTTTTTGTATTTTCGTATTATCATCGTCAAGATTATTTCATTTCTCTTCTTGTCTAATTGTAACAATGATTTTTTCTTTAGTTAAAGCATACATGACTTGTTGCTTATTTTGATGATTGAAGAAGACATTAATATCCATTCGATTAATGTAGTGAAGTTATCAAATTTTATCACTCAATTCTGCAATAACTCTTCTATTCTCCTCATCCACTTCATTTGTAACTTGTAATTTATCGACATTGGGAGTTCTAATTTTGTAGTGCTTAAAAGTTTAAACAACTGGCAATTATCTATGGCTTCACCATCAATTGACCATGCAACAACTTCATTTACAATTCCATCAAGGATACTTATCTTTTTTAGTTCTAATGCACGATAATCTATCAATTTCAAAAGTAGGCAATTGAAACGCTGACGATAATAACCTTTGAAATTTCTAGAGATGTTTGCATCACATGGCTAGATTTTGGAAGTGTTAGTTGGTGGTAGGAACAGAACAGTTGTGTGATGAAGTGGGGTGAGATTCTCCTTTTTGCCATATGTGTTACAATTATCCATGACAAGCAAGATATTTCTATCCAAATGGCTATCAAACCACTTAAGCCATTCCATAAAATAAAAAATGTCATTTATGCTACTAAAACAATGAATTAAAATTATGTTAAAGGTGAAGTCAGAAACGCTGCATTTTGGCTTGCATCTTTAGTGACCTTTAATTAGAGAATGATCCAAGGGCTCTAAAAGTGCCACCTGCCCAGCTTTATTAAAAAAAATCTCTCCCTCACGAAAACAGATCTAAAGCTATCTCATTTTGGGTTTTTCTTCTCTGTAAGGTTTTTGTTCTTGCTAAAAACATTCTCCTTGATTGCTGTATTCTGAGTTGTGATCAAGTGATTACATATTGGGGGTTTTAGTTTAATCTCTGTGAAGAAGTGCCAGGTTAAGTATTTCTTTGTGATAGTTTGCAGTTGTGTATCAAGAGAGTGTTGTGAGATCTGTTGAGAGAAGTTGAATCTTGTTTGTATAAACTGAACCAAGGTTAAATCTAGTGCAGAGAGCCCCTCAATTATGGAGCTCAACGTGGATGTAGCTATTCTTTAAAGGATAGTTGAACCATGGTAAAATTCTTGTGTTGTGGTTTATCGTCGTGATTGATTGTGTGTTTAGATTGTTGTTGATAAGTAGATTGATTTAGGTTGGGATTATAACAAATTCTAATACTACTAAAACATTAATTGAAATCTTAATACATACTATTAAAACGTGAATTATAAAATAAGAAATCAAAATAGTAACTTTTGTAACTACACCTCTATTAAGTTATAACCTCCTTTTAATAATAAATTAATTTGATTCCACCATTATGGTTAAAGAGAAATTTTACTCTCTCTCTCTCTCTCTCTCTCTCTCTCTCTCTCTCTCTCTCTCTCTCTCTCTCTCTCTCTCTCTCTCTATATATATATATATATATATATATATATATATATATATATATATATATATATATATATATATATGGGAAGGTTCAAGAGTACCCTTTTTTTTACATAATGAACTGTTAAACTAATGCGTTTCAATGGTTGAAATTGCATCTAAATTAGGGAATTATAAAATGTGCATTAATTATGTAAATTTTATTGAATATCAACCAATGTTCTGAAAACCGGACCGGGAGTTGAGTCGGCCAAATGGCCGGTTCCCGGTTGGACTGGTCTGACCAATCGGTTGGATCGGTGACTTCAGCATGCTGACGTCACCAAAAACGAAAAAAAGGAAAAAAAATCCAGGTTTTTCATGATTTCATCTAACTAAAATTTAAAAACCATCAATCCAACCATGCAATAATAATAAAACCATCAAAATTATGTTTACAAATTCAATCCTCAAGTCTAAACTCTAAAGTTTCAAAGTTCAAACATCATTAAAGGCTACCAGCATTATAAAACAAGCAGGCCACCTAGACAGACAACAAGAAGATAATAAAATCTACAGATTCTACACATCATAAATCCAAAACCCAGCCACTAACATGGTTCATAAATCTGTACATAAAACGATCAATACAATATCATGAATCATGATATGAAATAGAAGACAGAGAAAGACACGATGACTCTTAGTCTCTTACAGTAGTTTGTTACTTGGTCGACGGCAAATGGCAGCTCGCAGACGATGGCATATATGAAGGTTGAAATCTGAACTAAAGTGACTAATCCGACAGACCAGCAACGATAAGCAAGAAGCAGGCTTTTAGATGGCGACGGTGATGATTGAAGAGGTTGAACCGTTGAAGACTTGAAGTTGAAGAATGAAGACTTGCAGCAGACCCGCCATGGCAAGGAAGTAGCACGCAGAGTAGCGATCAAGACTTGAAGAGTGAAGACTTGAAGACTAAACCGTTGAAGCTGAAGCTTGAAGGAGATCCGAGATCGCAAATGGAGGACAAGAGGAGGAGGACTGGACTGGAGAGTGTAGATCACGAATGGCAAACAGGCAAAGTAGCAAACCAAAATGAAAAAGGAGAAAAAAAAGTGGCAGACATAGCTCAGTAGCACACTGCTCAACGCAAAAGCAAATTGAAAATTTTCAATTTTTCATATTAAAAAAATTGGGGCACTTTGACTTTGTGGTTTTTAGTTTTTAATTTTTAATTTTATTTCATATGATTAAACTGGATTGGGTATGGACCGGAATTCCTTGTCATACCAGTTGGACTGCTGGTTTGCTACAGTGAGGCGGTCCAACCGCGGCTTGAAACGGTTTGAAGCAAAATCCCGGTTTTTTACTCTTTTCAAATCGGAAATGTGAGCGAAACCCGATTGGACTGGTTCGACCGCCCGGTCCGGTCTGGGTTTCAGAACATTGATATCAACTACTAAAGAGAGAGAGAGAGAGAAAGAGAGAGGTGTTTTATTCTTCTTTTTCATAACGTTTCTTTCGAAATTAATTAATTTGATGATACTTTAGATTGTAATCTATACGGTCGGTTCAAACTTTGTCCTTTTTTCTTTTCTTTTCTTTTCTTTTTTTAATAAAAAGGTATAAATAAAAAGTAAAAACATTTTCAACTTTTGTCAATTTTTAGGTAATATAATTGAATTCTATGCTTTCACTCGATCTTTATTGTAATTTTTTAACTATAACAAGAACCCAGCTGGAAACTTTCACTTGACTCTTGTGCCTACTTTGTCCTGATTATATACAAGTGGCAACTGCCATTTGTATTCTATTTTACTTCATTTTATTTTGTGTTCATACAACAATTGTTGGGTATTAAAATGGCTCATTACAAACCACCATATTTTTAATTATGAAAGTGCTACGAATTAGGTTTTGGAATTTGACTTGTTCAATTTTAATTATATAAAGAAATGATTAAAAATGACCACAATATATAATAAGATAATGTGCCTACTTTGTCCTGATTTTATACAAGTGGCAACTAGTATTTGTATTCTATGAGTATCGATTTAATCTTCAAATAATAAAATATTTATCAGAATTTATAAATATGAGTATCTTATATATATATATATGGGTCGTGAAACCAAATTAATGATGTGAACATCATGAATTTGATAAGATTATGTTTCCAAACTTTATATAAATTAATGGGAGGAAGAGAACAAAAATCTTTATTTAACGAAATTTGTTTAATACAATATTAACTAAGACTAATAAGGTAAATTCAATGTTTACAGTTTATTAGTTCACGATACAATATTAATTAAGACTTATAGGGTAAATTAGCAGTAGGTGTCACATCTTTCTAAGTTGAATTTATCAATTTAATGTAAAATATACACATTCTGGTATAAGCTAACTAGTATTTTAATACTTAATTATCTATGAATACCCTAGTTAGTAAAACATATATATGTATTTATGTATTTTATAAGAACTACCAAATTATACGCATATAAGCTGAATATCCATATAATTCACAAATTATGGAAAAAAAAAAAAAAAAAAACTAGGTGAGAATGAAGAGGAAGAGCGTGTTTTCGTTTTTACACGCGTTGTAATAAAATTTAAACGGCGTGGTTTTGAGGAGATTGAGAATAGTGAAGGGATGTCTTTTCAAGGAAAATGATAGAGTCACCGAAAAGTTTATATCGAATTTGTGCACTGAATGACGTGACAAAATTCTGACAGTTGATTAATATTAACTGATAATAAATCAACGATCAGGATTATGTCACGTCATTCGGTGCACACCCGTAAATAAATGTAGCATTACTCGTTTTTCCAAACATGGAAGGCCCGCACATGTGACAGTTGAAATGGGGCCCCAAGAGACAAAACTTTAACCCAACATGTTCTGTCATAGTGCCATGTGGCAACTATGGCCCCACATGTAATGTCCTCAACATGAGAAAAAGTAAAACTAAAATTATAATATATATTTTTATTCTTGATTCTCTGCTATTTTTTTAATAATTTTTTTTTCCTTTTTTGAACTTTCTCAATGATTTTGAAGGATAAGTTAAAAAAATATTATTTTAAATAATTATTTTTTATTTAAAAATATCAAAGAAACAATTAAATTATGTTTTTGTTATAGTAATTGATTGATTTAATAATGGGGTAGTTCTGGTTAAGCATTGCTATAAGTAGATTGCTTTAATTGCTGGAATTTTCTATTTTTAACACCAAAATTTCAGTCCTTTTTATAGTAGTATTCTATTTGCTTAATCTTTTATTTTCTTTTTCTAATAAGATCTAAAGTAATAATATCGTGGATAGCACGTTTGAGACATAGAAGCAAATAAAGTAAATCAAATAAAAAAAAAAAGAGAAATTTATTTGCAATTTAATTTGATTGGACTGATACATCTCAGAAGATCTTATTTTATATTGCATCCAGTTGACCATTGTTTAAAAGCTTCTTCCCAACAAAATATGGTAAAATCATATTGCCACTCCTAAGCTTTCATGCATTTGACTTTGAATTTTGGTTTTGTTATGATTTATATGTTTAGTTTGATATTATAGTTAAATCTTGGCTAAATATTATATTTAAGTCTAACAAATATAATTTGAATATCAGTTATATATTGTGTATTTGTGTTATTGGTTAATTGAATACTTTGCATTTGAAATACTATATTAATTTTAACCAAGTAATCCATAAAAGTGTTAAAATTAAGATTGATATTGCCGTATCTTTCAAAACGTATTATTGACAATACACCGCATTAAACCCGTATATACATGTCTCGTATTTTTTCCGTATCTGAATTTTATGGCCAAATTTTTATAAACATATTTTTTACCGTTTGTCATATTATACCCGTAAAATTCATGTACCCTTTTTTTGCCATACCCATATTTACTAACTAGGATCAATACTATATTTATTGTCTTGCAACATATTTTGTCATAAAGCTACTTATATAAAATCAGTGCAGTATATATGTTAACCAAAAAAGCAAGAAAAAATCTGAAATCAACATTTCTAAATATTTAAAAGAATTGACATTCACTCTTTTCTTTTTTTATTTTCCCCGTTGTTAATATCTTCCCATTCATTATTGGAATTTCGCAAATCAGTCTTATTTTATTTAAGAAAATTACATATACAAATTATTTCCTATAAACTAATATAATAACCGTGTTTTTTTTTTTTAATGTATATTATTTTTTTCTTATCTGAAAACACATTAATTGGTATGAAAAAGTTTGAACATAAAACATTCTTGTATTTAATATGGATAAGTTGCATACATAGATTTTTATTTTTATTTGATGACATATACGTACATATATGTCCATACCACATGACACTCTTACTACTGAAAGGAAATTACACAGCTCATAGAGAAAACTCATAGGCCAAAGCTCAGCAATTTCAAAACAAAAACAAAGCAAATAATAATAAAGTGAGTTTCGAAGGCAACGCAACCACATCAACAAATGAGATCAAAGTTCAAAGGGGCTTGAGTGAGAAATTACCACGTTGATTGTCTGAGAGGAATTGATCTCATTTTTTCTGGAATTCTCAAATTATGGGAGCATCCTGTGATACGCAAGCCTCTAAGCATTGGCATGTGTTAGAATATGAGTTTTAGTCATTGAAGGATAAATCTGTAATTTCAGTTAGACAAAGGGTAAATCTGTAATTCTAGTCTGACTAACCAGTTAACTTGTTGACTGGGGTCAGTTTACTTTTTAACAAACTTTTGTAACAGTATTGGTTAATCAGATTTTACGCACACAAATATTCAGACTTATATTCTCTCGTTTTCTCGCGTTTTCTCACACTTTCTTGGCACTTTTCTTAGCTGCATTTCTTTCAATTTCAAGCTCTCATTTGGTATCAGAGCCATTGACAAACATCAATAATGGCCGATCAAACTTCTTTTGTTTCTTCCTTTGACAGATCTGAAACAAACCCAAACTCAACATCTCCCACTAGCTCAACTAATCCCAACAATTCCTCTGGTTTTTCATCATCCACACTTCCAATTATCTCACCCAAGCTGACGAGAGATAATCACAGGTTTTGGAAGTCTCAGATAATCTTTGCTGTCGGTTCACAATCTTGAGGAGCGTCTCACTGGTTTGGTTCCTTGCCCAGCTCCTTTCATTAGAGTTCAATCAGAAATTTCAAGCTCTGAGGTAATCAAGAAAACTAATCCTGAGTATACTTTGTGGAAGAAAGCTGATAAAATTCTAGTTAGTTGGTTGCTGTCTTCGATTTCAGAATCAATGTTTACAGTAATTGCTAAATGTCAACATGCTACTGAAATCTGGATAACACTAGAAAAGTAATTTCTTACTGAATCTAGAGCCAAAACATTACATGTTAAGAGTTTGTTACAGAACACTAAGAAGGATAGCCTTAGCATGCATGCCTATTTTCTAAAGATGAAAGGATTTGTTGAGAATTTGACTACTAGTGGGGTTAGTGTTACGAACTACTGAATTACATATTAGATGGTCTTGACTCAGATTATGATGTTGTTGAAGTCAATATAACCTCTAGGTTAGAGTCTAGACTAGAACCAATCTCTATTCAAGAAGCTCAAATCATCCTGCAAAAATTTGAGCTAAGATTGAAAAAGGCAAATTCTGCCCTATGAGTTCCATGGAGTCTCACCTAATATTGTCAATCTTGCTATAAACACCAGCAATAAGAAATGCCAATTATCTCAGGATGCTCAAAGCCTTGTAGGAAAACTTCAGTACAATACCCTACCTCAAACTGATTAGTTTTATAATTTCCCTGCACCATATACCCTACCTACTCAAAATCAAACCATGTCTACACCCGGATATGCTCAGAATTCATTTTATAGTCAACAGTTTCATAATGGTTATTTGGGTGGTAGAGGTAGAGGTAGGACTGGAGGAAGAAACAGATTTGTTTGCCAAGTATGTGGAAAAACTGGGCACCTTGCACTAAATTGTTACCATAGGTTTG
Organism: Pistacia atlantica; assembly: GCA_026229545.1. Lineage (NCBI taxonomy): Eukaryota > Viridiplantae > Streptophyta > Magnoliopsida > Sapindales > Anacardiaceae > Pistacia > Pistacia atlantica. Next base: position 3,117,408 of record CM047907.1, read on the forward strand.
ATGTTCACTTTACAGGACAACATTCCTCCTCTCCTGGCTTTACAAACAGTTCTCCTAACTTCACACACAACCTTGGTCCTACTAATATTACTGGTTTCTCCATATCACATGAGTTCAGCCAAAACAACTACTCACCCGCAGCTCATCATAATTACTTACAAAATGCTAATCTTGGAACAAAATCAATGCAGTATATATGTTAACCAAAAAAGCAAGAAAAAATCTGAAATCAACATTTCTAAATATTTAAAAGAATTGGCATTCACTCTTTTCTTTTCTTATTTTCCCCGTTGTTAATATCTTCCCATTCATTATTGGAATTTCTCAAATCAGTCTTCTTTCTGATATTTTATTTAATAAAATTACATATACAAGCTATTTATACAAATTATTTCCTACAAACTAATATAATAACTGTGTTTTTTTTTTTAAATGTATATTACTTTTTTTCTTATCTGAAAACACATTAATTGGTATGAAAAAGTTTGAACATAAAACATTCTTGTATTTAATATGGATAAGTTGCATACATAGATTTTTATTTTTATTTGATGACATATACGTACATATATGTCCATACCACATGACACTCTTATTACGAAAGGAAATTACACAGCTCATAGAGAAAACTCATAGGCCAAAGCTCAGCAATTTCAAAACAAAAACAAAGTAAATAATAATAAAGTGAGTTTCGAAGGTGTTGATGCGTGATTTTGACACCAACTAATCGACACATGCGCAACGTTGGTTGGCTAAGAGACACACGTGAGTATGGATAAAGTGTCGAGTGTAGTAGAGAGCTTTTAAAGTGGTTCGGATGCTAAGGTAGCAAGTCCTACGTCCCACCGATAGTTGTATTGATATTCGGGTCGTCGCAACAATGACTGACTTACAAATGATTAGTGAAAAGTAAATGCAAAGATACAAGAGAGAGGGATAGCTAATTCAGAGTGTAAAAAGGCCGAATCCTCTCAATGAAGGGGTATTCTCCTTTTTATAGTGAGATGAGTGCAAGTAATCATCATTAAATCCGTGGGTTGGTGTGAATGTCAGGACAAAATCCGGCTTTATGTCACATTGCCCACCTTCCAAACTGATTTCAAGTGATTTGGAGCAGGGAATGGACACGTGGGATCTCCCACGCGCTCAGTGTCCGGCACGCGCTACCGCTCGGGACGGGAGCAGGTCACACTCCATCACGTGATTTCCCACGTCAGCCCTTGATTTCCCAAGCATAACAGAAGTCCCCTAGTTTTTAAGGTTTGAGGATTGAGCCTTGGAAACTAAGCCATGCCGTGATTGGAGGTTTTCTGGGGGTTCTGACAATTTCGACCTGAATGAAAGAAGCTTGGGATAGGATCATTGCGAACACGACCTCGCATGAACCTCGTCCAAATGACCTGACTGCCATCGCTCAAGTGACCTGACGGCCCTCGCCTAAGCGACCTGACAGCCATCGCCCAAGCGACCTGACTTCATCAGGTGTTCCTTACCGTACCTTAGGGATGGAGATTTAATGAAGCAGTTTCTACGTTGACAGGCACTCTGCGCTTGTTAAGCGTCTCCCAGGCGCATTAAATGCGTTGTGCGCTGACGCGTTATTACTTTGACAGAGCATTAATTGCATGACACGCTCAAAACGACAACTCTTATCACAACATTAAATGCGGCATAGGGCGCATTTAATGCGGAGAGAAAGGCGTCGTTCGAGTTTCTCAACGGATGGGTCGTGGGTTTGACCGCCCTTAGTTGTAACTCTCTCCCCCAATTGATCGGCGACACGTGTCCGCGATCATCGGTGAGAAATAGTTGCCGCCCAAGCGTTGTTTTGATTCCAAGGAGTGGTAAATGCCGGTTCATAGTCCATATAAAAGCCCAAATTTTTCAGATGATGCCACCAGAATCTCTTTTGCCTCTAGCGAAAAATCTTTGCAAACCGGAAGCTTTTCTTTTCCGATTGGCATCTCTCTGATATCCGAAGCAAGAACCGTCCACGGTCACGTCCCCCAAAAGGTAAGGGTTTTTTTTGGTTAGCTTTCATGGCGGTGCAATGGCGTTGGGTCTTCTTATGTTTCATCAGAGACGTGATGTTGGAGTCGGGTTCAAGTCGTGAATGATGGCTCGAGTCACTATTAGGGTTTAGGGAATTTGTTCCATGCCGCCGTACGGGGCAACGTACGATGGCTAAAATGACCTTCTGCCTGTCGGTGTTGCAAACTGCGGAATGGAACCCTCAGCGTCCAGATCCAAGGAAGGAGCCGACTCGTCTTCGCTGGATGTTCCCGTGGACGCATCCCTTGAGGTCTTCTCGATTCTCACCTGAGAGGAGTTCGAGAGGGTAAAGAGACAGTTCGACGTCTGCGCGGAGGTGTTCCTCGATGCCACCCGGTCGTCGCGGCATCCTTGTGATGGCTTAGCTGCGATCTCCGAAGAGATCTTCAAGGGTAGGGGGATGATTCCTTTCCACCCTTTTATTAGGTCGGTCCTAGATCACTTCGGGATCGCACCAATGTAGTTAACGCCAAACGCGTATGTCATCACCGTTGCAATGTACATCGTGTGCGCGAGCGGCTTGGGCAAGCTAACAGCGGTGGAGCTCGGCTGCGCGTATTTCCTCAAAAGGAGTAAGGACAAGGACTATTATTACTTGTCCCAGCGACCTACCATTGCCGGAGGGATACATAGCTATCCCAACAACGTGGGGGCCAACGAGACGAAGTTTTTCTTCTTCTGTTATGACGACTACTGCCACTTTCAGGATCCAAGTAGGTTCCTCTTCACTAGATTCATTAACTGTGCATTTCTTTTTTCTAATGACCTGCATTCTTTTGTAGTTAACAAGTCGACCAGCCTGGACCTGCTCACCGACCCGGACAGGATCGTGTCTTTTGGGGTTCTCCCCGAAGAAAGTCGGGATGCGAAGAAACCTCGTGACGACCGCGAACTTGCGAAAGTACAGTTTTTTCAGCAATAACGCTTCTTTAGAGTCCCTAGAGTGTACGTTGGGCAGACTGATTCCTTTCTGGTCGTAGAATAATTTTTGTTCAGTTACTAACGTACTTGCATACAGAGACCATGCCTCAGAAAGAGTTCGAGCAGCCCCGGCAAGCACCATTTAACTTCCCTCGATCGAGGAGGGCTGGGCGGCGTGTCAAGCCGCCGCCCCATAGCAAGACAACCAAGGCGAATCGCCTGACTTCCCATCCATGCCTTGAGGAAGAAACGACTAGGACAGAACAAGATGCTCAGCCATCGCCTGCTCACCCGAGGCGGAAGACAATGGCTCAGTGGTCAAAGAAGAGGAAGCAGATTCAGGTCGACGAGTCAGAGACCGAATCTGAGGGTGATCAAACCCTGAGGTCACGGCGGGACGTCAGAAGGAGGTTAGGCAAGAAGCCCGCAGACGAGACGATTGTTGTCGACAAGGCGAAAGACACACCAGTGCTGGATGCACTGGGGAACCTGCCCAAATACCTGCAGTCGATAGTCTACTGCCTACTTGAGTGTGGACTATCGGAGTCATACGATGAGTTCGCCGATATGGGCGATGTTGACCTAATGACCACGTCGGTTCAGCATCTAAGTAAGGTGAACGAACTGTTTGTTCGCCATTTTCATTCTAACTCATTTCTTGTTCACAGGCTCTACTCGCCATGAGAATGTCCCTGGAGAAGGCTCGGCTGAGAGCCGCGAAGGGGGAAAATGATCTGAAAGAGGAGATCGAGAAGCTCAAATAGAGCCCTCCAAGGACGCCGGAAGAAAGGAAAGCGCTATCGCCGAGGCACAATGATACTTGAACCAAAAGACGGCCGCTATGCGTACAGTGGACTTCCAAAAGACGGAGCTTGAGCGACGCATAGAGGAAGTAAAAGAGCTTTAGAGGACAACCGCTTGACTCTCCAAGGAGGTCGGAGAGAAGGACCAGGAGCTCCAAATGACTTAATGCGGGCTCAATGAGTAGAACAAGAAATGGAGGCCTCCGAAAAGAGAAGGCAAGCTCTTGAGGCTGAGCTCCAGGAGAGTCGGGGAAAGGTTGCTTCCCTGACTAAAGAAATGCGGAGCCAGTTGGAGGAGGTCGAGGACAAGGCTGTCGACTCCACGATCGGGTCCATCTATGCCCTACAACCAAAGAACCCAAATCTGGATATGTCCAACCTCCCGGGGGAGTGGTAGGAAGCCTTGCAGACCTTGGCGATGAAAGATGATAAAGCAGCGGCCGCCCGAGGATCTAACCACGCAGCGGATTCAGGTTCTGCTTCAAAGAAACCCCCCACTGACCAGGCGTAGTGCAATGAGGCCGAATCAATAGGAGTTAATAGGGTCAACAGTTTTTTGTTGTACATAAATGAAATATATTTTGTTTTCAATTGCTGTTCGCTTAATCATACATGAGTGCAGTTTACAATTCAGCTTATTTACATAGGCAATATTACATGTGAATTGTTACAAGCGAGCAGAATAATATTTTACAAGGAAAAAGGAAAACTTAAAAAAATCAAAAGCTAATTTACAATGAGAGCTGAGTTCGGGATTACTGATAGTATGGCCGAAGGTGCTCAGCGTCCAAGCTCGAGGTACTTTGGAACCATTTAGCCTTTTGAGATGGTAACTCCCCGGTCTGATCACCTTGTCGACCTGGTATGGACCTTTCCAGTTCGGTCCTAGGACCCTCGCACTTGGCTCCCTGGTTCCGAGGAGAACTTCTTTTAGCACAAGGTCACCGACCTGGAAGTCTCTTCGCTTGACCTTTGAATCGAAGAACCTCTTCGCACGTTGCTGGTAGGCTGCTATCCTTAGCAAAGCCTTGTTGCGGTGTTCTTCAACGAGATCCAGACTCGCTCTCATAAGTGCTTCGTTTTCAACCTCATCGTACAAGTCCCTCTGAAGAGAACCAGTTCCCACCTCTATAGGAATCATTGCTTCGCAGCCATAGGCTAGCGAAAAGGGCGTTTCTGAGGTGGAAGTTCTCGGAGTTGTCATGTATGCCCATAGGACTTCGGGGAGATCGTCGGCCCAATTTCCCTTGGCTGCCCCAAGTTTGGCCTTTAGAGTGTGCTTGATGGTCTTGTTGACAGCTTCAACTTGGCCATTTGCTTGCGGTCTTGCGCCTGAGGTAAATTTTTTATGGATGCCCAACTCATCGTAGAACTGCTTGAACTCTTCGTTGTCGAATTGTTTTCCATTATCCGAGATGAGGGTGTGAGAAATTCCGTAGCGGAACACTATATTCTTAAAAACGAAGTCTTTTAGCTTCCTGGTTGTGATCGCGGCCAGCGGTTCAGCTTTCCACCCATTTTGTGAAATAGTCTACCGCGACCACGGCATACTTAACTCCCCCTTTTCCGACTAGCATGGGACCGATAAGGTCGATCCCCCATATGGAAAATGGGCAAGGGCTAGTCATCGTTATTAGCTCGTGAGAGGGGGCTCGCAGAATGTTGGTGAACCGTTGACACTTGTCACACCTCTTGACAAAATTGCGGGTATCTTCTTGGATCCAGGGCCAATAATACCCTTTTCGAATGACCTTGTTCGCAAGAGATCGTGTGGCGGTGTGATTATCGTAGATCCCTTCATGAATTTCCCTCATGATATAATCTGCCTCTTCACTAGTCACACATTGGAGGAGAGGGGCACTGAATCCTTGCCTGTACAGCTGGTCTCCGATGAGAGAGTAACGAGCAGATCTTGTTTGAAGGACTCGTGCCTCGACCTTGTCATCAGGCAAGATCCCATCCTTGAGATACCTGTAAATGAGTGTCATCCAAGAATCTGATTGCGTTACATTCACGGCTTGTTCGGTTGGGCTAATGCTTAGGGCCTCGATGAACCGAACAGGAATGCTATCGGTGCCTCTGAATCCAACAATGAGGCTATCTTTGCCAAGGCGTCCGCCATAGAGTTGCTATCTTTAGGGATCTGGGTGATTGCGAAGTGCTTGAACGGCTCGAGCGCGATCTTAGCTTCTTTCAGATAACGGATCATGTTTTCTTCCTTGGCTTGGTACTCTCCTAAGATTTGGTTGACGACCAGCATAGAGTTGTTGTGGACATTGATCACGGTTGCACCCATTTCTCTGGCCAACCGTGATCCAGCGAGCAGAGCTTTGTACTCAGCTTCGTTGTTGGTCGCCTTGAATCCGAACCGCAGGATGTCGTGAATGCGAGCCCCTTCGGGACTCAAGAAAATGAGACCTGCTCCTGCCATTTTCCTGGTCGATGACCCATTGACATAAAGGCTCCAGGTCGATAGGTTCTGAATGGTCTCTTGGATGGCTTCGCTGGACTGTTGCTCTGACTCATTCGGGAGGTAAGAGAATTCTAAAATGAAGTCAGCAATAGCTTGCCTTTTGATGGTTGACCTGGGCTTGTACTTCAGGTCGAACTGGATTAATTCCATGGCCCATTTGAGTAGTTTACCAGAGGCTTCTGGCTTCTAGAGGACCTACCTAAGGGGGTAATTAGTCATTACGTGGATCGTATGGGCGTGGAAGTAAGGTCGTAACTTTCTGGAAGCGATCAACAGGGCATAGGCTAATCGTTCCATTTTCGGATATCGCATCTCAGCATTCGATAGGTGCTTGCTCGCGTAGTAAACAGGCCATTGAACTTTTTCCTCTTCTAGAACTAGGGTTCAGCTGCCACTGAGAAACGGATAGGTACAGGGGCAAGATCTCTTGCAGAAGAGGCTTGGAGAGGAAAGGTGGCTTCCTGGGGTGTTCTTTTATACTTTGGAATGCCTGTTCGCATTTGTGAGTCCATTCGAATTTCTTATTGGCCTTCAGGACATTGAAAAACGGCAAGCAGCGATCTGTTAACCTCGATATGAAATGACTAAGTGTCGTTATTTGCTCGTTAAGACTCATGACCTGTTTTTTGCTGGTCAGGCTTTCCATATTGAGAGCTTGAATTTTTTCGGGGTTGATTTCTATTCCCCGTTGGTTAACCAAGTACCATAGGAACTTACCTGAGGATACCCCGAACGAACACTTGAGCGGGTTCAGTTTCATTCTATACAGTTGGAGGATATCAAATATCTCTGCGAGATGCGCTACGTGATCTGAAGCAACATGGGATTTGACTAGTATGTCATCTACATAGACCTCCATTGACTTGCCAATCTGGTCAAAGAACATCCAATTAACCAGCCGCTGGCAGGTCGCGCCAGCGTTCTTGAGGCCGAAGGGCATGACCTTATAGCAATACAGTCCCCGATCTGTAATGAAAGATGTGTGCTCTTCGTCTGGCGCATACATCAGAATCTGATTATACCCCGAGTATGCATCCATGAAACTTAGCAGCTCATGCCCCGAGGTGGCATCCACGAGCTGGTCAATTCTTGGTAGGGGGAAGCTGTCTTTAGGGCAAGCTTTGTTGAGGTCACTGAAGTCGACGCAGGTTCGCCACTTGCCATTGGGCTTCTTGACTAGAATCGAGTTGGCGACCCAGATCGGGTATAGTGCCTCCCGGATGGATCCGTTATTGAGGAGGTTGTCCACCTCTAGCTTTAGGGTGGAGTACCGCTCTAGAACCATCGCTCTTCGTTTCTGGCAAACTAGTTTGGCTTCACTATCGATATTTAATGCATGGCAAATGACATCCAGGTTGATCCCGATCATATCTGTGTTCAACCATGCGAACACATCGATGTTTTCCTTGAGGAAGCTTATCGGTTCCGTAGCGAGCTGAGGGATTGAGATTTTTATCGACTCTTAGAACCCTGCTCGAGTCTTTCTAGTCGACTAGCACTTCAGTCAAGTCCTCAACTGGCCCACTAGGAGGGCAGTCTTGAATGCAAGGGTCTAGGTTGTCCTTGGCCGGACCAGGTCGTGGATCGATCCTGCTGATCGCCATGGCCTGCTTGTGATTGTCACACGCGATGCCCTTTCCTTTGTACGCCATCTGGACCATTTTTACATAGCAGCGCGCGCTGCGCACTGAGACCCACTGACTTCCTCGATCTCCATCAGGGTGGGGAACTTCATCTTCAGTGGTAAATTGAAGTGACCGCCTTGAACTGTCTTAGCAGAGGTCACCCAAGGATCCCATTGAAGGCTGATAGGCAGTCTACCATTAAGAACTCCATTACCTTGGTCACTTCATCAAAATCGCCAAGCGTGACTGAGAGTGAGATTGTTCCCTTTGGGAGTAGATGGTCTCCTATAAATCCGTATAGCGAGAACGAGGTAGTCTTTAGGTCGGCCTCGTCTAGATTCATCCTTTCAAAAGTGGATGCGAACAGGATGTTCACAGCACTTCCGTTATCTACTAACATTCTCTAGGTGTTATAGCGCCCTATCAGGGGATTGGTTACAAGGTTGTCATCATGGGGATAATGCAACCTGGCCGCATCCTATTCGGAGAAGGAGATTTCTACCTCTCTGCAAACCTTTCATGGTCGCTGTTCCGCATTCATCACTCTAATGGGGTCATGATGTGCTTTGCGAGTATACCTTTCTTGGGCACCTCGCGAATTTCCATCGAAGTACAGTCCCCCGAAAATCAAATTGAGACTGAGTACCCCTTTCTGATCGTGGCGCTTCTTACTCGGCTCCCCCCAATCTTTCTCTTTCGAGGGAGCAGAGTCATCAATGTATTCCTTGAAATGCCCCTTCTTGATAAGCTCTTCGATTGCTTGTTTCAGAGCTCGGCACTCATCAGTATAGTGCCTGTTGTCCTGATGATAGCGACAATAGTTTTTATTATTTCTGGCTTCTTCGGATTTATCAAAAATGGTAGATACAGAGGCGCTCAGTGGAGTATATTGGTGCCTGTCATGATCGCGACGAGGAACGGGTGCATAGGACTTTCTGGGCACGTGGCGAGGTTTCTTCCCTTTTTGCCGATCATCGGTGGCCCCTCCGCGATCAGCCTTTCGGCTTTCCCCCCTACCAGACATACTGCCAGAAGCATCGAGATTGCGACGGCGGAGTACCGCCAGCGAATTTTCTATCTGGAGGTATTTCTCCGTAAGGTTATAAAATCTAGTAAGGGAAACATCGTCCTCAGCCTGTAATTCTTTCCACAGGTCAGTTTTTGGATGGACTCTTCGGGAGCATAAGCCACCTTGTTGAGTTCCCTGTGGAAACGGTCAATGTAGGATTGTAGGGATTCATCCCTTTCTTGCCTTATGTTACTGAGATAGCTCAAAGGCATCGAAAACTTTCAATTTGCTTGGAAATGCCGTAGGAACATCGTGCTCATCTGAGGCCACGAACTGATTGATCCCGCTGGGAGCGACCTTAACCACCGTTTGGCATGAGAAGTTAAAGTCACGGCCAAACAATGGCATTTTGCAAGATCCGAAACCTGGTGAAGCTCCATCAGGTCGTTGAACTTGTATAAATGATCTTGTGGATCATGGTTCCCATCAAACGGCCGCATGTTGGGCATCCTGAACCCTGGTGGGAGTGGAATAGCTAACACTTTGGGAGAGAAGGGGATGTAGAGGCGACTGGCCTCGCTGCTTTGCCGCTTCTCTCGTCGTCAAAGCTCGTTGCAACTCCTCAATTTGTGGTAACGGAGCCAGTTGGGGATTGCTTTCACCTATGCGAGTCCGACCCTCGTGATTATGGTTCAGGAAAGTCTAGAGGTCAGACTCCTCTTCGCCTCGACCAGCACTTCCGGCCGCTCTCGACACACGCTGGCTAGAGGCGTGTGAAGGCGATGGATGGTGCGGGATATTTTCAAGACCCTCGCGGTGGTACGAACCACCCCGCGAGGTGTGGGGACCACCCACATGATAGCGATCAAGATCGTCTTGCTGGCGGTGATAAGAATCGTCCCGCCCAGCACTTTTACTCGGGTTCACCTACGACGTGGCATGGGACAGCTCAGGATTTCTTTTTTCGGCGAGTCTCAGCTTTGCTGGCACCCTACTTGGGGCACGGTTTGTGTTCGTTGGCCCTTTGGAGCCCGTAGGCTTGCTTTTTGCCACTTGCTTACTCTTACGTCTACGCACTACAGTGCTCATGGCACGAGCTATTTCCCTTTGCCGCGCTTTTGCACGACCTGTAGGCATTTTTGGCGGTTGCACAGCCCCATTTTTTCTAGATGGCATGCCTTGGTCCAAACGGTCCAACCTTTGGTTGACCGTCTGGAGAGTACTGTCGAACCTCTCCAGGTAGCTTCTGATGGCGGGGTCAAGTTGTTCTTGGGATATCCACCGCAAGATTTTTGTGGAACGAAACATCCTCGGGAAAGGTATCCCCTCCCCCGGCGTAGGGGAACTCCTCAAAGACGCTGGTTGACTTGCTCAGGTTCAGATTGGCGGGCCATTTGTTGCTGTAGGACCAATAGGTTAGAGGTTCTCCTGATGAAGGATGAACACTAAATCTGGCCCTCCTTCTAGCGCCAAACTATTGATGCATGATTTTGACACCAACTAATCGACATGTGCGCAACATTGGTTGGCTAAGAGACACACGTGAGTATGGATAAAGTGTCGAGTAAATGGAGTAGTGAGAGCTTTTTAAAGTGGTTCGGATGCTAAGGTAGCAAGTCCTACATCCATTGATAGTTGTATTGATATTGTGGGTCAAGTCGCAACAGCGGACTGACTTACAAATGATTAGTGAAAAGTAAATGCAAAGATACAAGAGAGAGAAAAGGATAGCTAATTCAGAGTGTAAAAAGGTCGAATCCTCTCAATGAAGGGGTATTCTCCTTTTTATAATGAGATAAGTGCAAGTAATCATCATTAAATCTGTGGGTTGGTGTGAATGTCAGGACAAAATCCGGTTTTATGTCACATTGCCCACCTTCCAAACTGATTTCACGCGATTTGGAGCAGGGAATGGACACGTAGGATCTCCACAGCGTCTGACAGGTCTGGCGCGCGCTTACCGTTATGACGGAAGCAGGTCACACTCCATCAAATGATTTCCCAGGTCAGCCCTTGATTTCCTAGGCATAACAGAAGGCAACGCAACCACATCAACAAATGAGATCAAAGTTCAAAGTAGCTTGAGTGAGAAATTACCACGTTGATTGTCTGAGAGGAATTGATCTCATTTTTTCTAGAATTCTCAAATTATGGGAGCATCTTGTGATACGCAAGCCTCTAAGCACTGGCATGTGTTAGAATATGAGTTTTAGTCATTAAAGGATAAATCTGTAATTTCAATTAGACAAAGGGTAAATCTGTAATTCTAGTCTGACTAACCAGCTTAACTTGTTGGATCAAGGGTTAGTTTACTTTTTAACAAACTTTTGTAATAGTATTGGTTAATCAGATTTTACGCACACAAATATTCAGACTTATTTTCTCTCGTTTTCTCGCATTTTCTCACACTTTCTTGGCACTTTTCTTAGCTGCCTTTCTTTCAATTTCAAGCTCTCATTTGGTATCAGAGCCATTGACAAACATCAATAATGGCCGATCAAACTTCTTTTGTTTCTTCCTTTGATAGATTTGAAACAAACCCAAACTCAAAATCTCCCACTAGCTCAACTAATCCCAACAATTCCTCTGGTTTTTCATCATCCACACTTCCAATTATCTCACCCAAGCTGACGAGAGATAATCACAGGTTCTGGAAATCTCAGATAATCTTTGCTATCAGTTCATACGATCTTGAGGAGCATCTCACTGGTTTGGTTCCTTGCCTATTTTCTAAAGATGAAATGATTTGCTGAGAATTTGACTACTAGTAGGGTTAGTGTTACGAACTACTGAATTACATATTAGATGGTCTTGACTCAGATTATGATGTTGCTGTAGTCAACATAACCTCTAGGTTAGAGTCTAGACTAGGACCTATTCAAGAAGCTCAAATCATCCTGCAAAAAATTGAGCTAAGACTGGAAAAGGCAAAGTCTGCCCTATGAGTTCCATGGAGTCTTAGCTAATATTGTCAATCTTGCTATAAACACCAGCAATAAGAAATGCCAATTATCTCAGGATGCTCAAAGCCTTACAGGAAAACTTTAGGACAATACCCTAACTCAAACTGATCAGTTTTATAATTTCCCTTCACCATATACCTTACCTACTCAAAATCAAACCATGTCTACACCCGAATATGCTCAGAATTCATTTTATAGTCAACGGTTTCATAATGGTTATTCTGGTGGTAGAGGTAGAGGTAGGACTAGAGGAAGAAACATATTTGTTTGCCATGTATGTGGAAAAACTGGGCACCTTGCACTAAATTGTTACCATAGGTTTGATGTTCACTTTACAGGACAACATTCCTCCTCTCCTGGCTTTACAAACAGTTCTCCTAACTTCACACACAACCTTGGTCCTACTAATATTGCTGGTTTCTCCAGATCACATGAGTTCAGCCAAAACAACTACTCACCCACAGCTCATCATAATTACTTACAGAATGCTAATCTTGGAACTTCTCTGCAACCCTCCAGAAATCCATTCCCTCAACACACCATAGTATCACATACACCTACTCCTAATGTTGGTTCTCCATTAAGTACAGGTTCTACAAGAGGCCAGAACCAGGCCTTCATAACACAATCACAGCCCTATTTGCCTACCTCTACAGCAATCAATTATATAGCTACACCCTCTACTGTTCAGGATGTGGCGTGGTACATGGATTCTGGAGCTACAGAGCATGTGACCTCTGACTTTGCACAGTTGACAACAAGCTCTAACTACACTGGTGGTAAGCAGTTCCAAGTTGGTAATGGTGAGTTATTATCTATCTCCCATATTGGCTCAACTGTTTTACCTACTGCTTTACAGCCTTTACACCTTAGGAATGTGTTATGTGTACCTACCATTACCAAAAAGCTGATTAGTGTGTCTAAGTTAACTAGGTATAATCCTGTGTTTGTTGAGTTTTATACTAACTATTGTGTGGTTAAGGACATAACCTCCAAGAGAATTCTGCTTCAAGGGGCACTTAAGGCTAGTCTGTATCAACTTAAGATTCCAACTCAATCATCTCTTCACTCCTCTCCAAGCTTGGCTATCTCTTTTAATTCCAAGCTTGCTAATAAGCCTGATGTTTCTTTATCTAATCAGTTTACTAAGTCTAATAGTGTTACTTCAAATAATAAGTCTGTTTTAGCTCCTATTTTGAATATGTTCAGTTCAGGTTGTAATGCTCAGTTTACTCAATTGAATAATGCATGTACTGAAACATTAATGACTAGCAATGTATCCAATTCTGATGCTGTAACTGTACTCAATAAAATTCATACTTTTGAAGCATTTCCTGCTCAAAAAACTGATCTTATGTTGTGGCACAATAGATTAGGACATCCTAACATTTCAGTTCTCACTAAAATCCTTAAAGATTTGAATCTACCATATTCTGCCACAAATTATTTTCCCTTCTACCAAGCCTGCCAGTATGGTAAATTACACCAGTCAGTTTATCTTGGTCTACTTTTCAGGCCCTTAAGCCACTTGATATAGTGTTGTACTCTAACCTTTGGGGACCTTCTCCAGTACCTACACCTAAAGGTTTCAAATACTACATACAATTTTTAGATGATCACAATAGGTTTACATGGATTTTTCCATTAAAAGCTAAATCTGAAACCTGTACAGTGTTTACATAGTTCCATAAGTTAGTTGAACGACAATTTGACACTACACTCAAATGTGTTCAAACTGATTAGGGTGGGGAATATAGAAGTCTAGTACCTTATTTTAAGGTTCATGGAATCCATTTTAGGCACCCTTGTCCTCACACTCATCAACAAAATGGAAGGGTTGAGAGGAAACATAGACAAATTGTAGAACAAGGCTTGACTCTACTTGCCCAAGCTAGTATGCCTCTCAAATTTTGGTGGCATGCTTTCCAAACCGCCACATATCTCACAAATAGGCTGCCTTCACCAGTGCTGTCCAATCAGTTACCTTTTTAGATATTGTTCCATAATAGTCCCAGCTATTCTGATATTAAAGTGTTTGGTTATGATGTATATCCTTTTCTTAGGCCATATAGCTCACACAAATTCAATTTCCATACTTCCAAATGCACTTTTATTGGTTATAGTTTGCATCATAAAGGATACAAATGCTTAGATGTTTCTGGCAGGATTTACATTTGCAAAAGTGCTAAATTTGATGAACTTGATTTTCCTTGTAAACATTCTAGCCCTGTCATTGTCCCTACCTCTTCTAGTAGCTCATCCAATTCTCCTATTTGTAATGCTTGGCATGTACCTCTTTCATCCTTACACTCATTTCACAAACAACCTACTAACTGTCTGTCCTCTGGTTGTTCTGCCACATAATGTCAGTCTAATTCTCAGTCAACATCCTCACCTGGATCCATATCTCAGATCTTATCTTCCCCTGCATCCAAAACAGAACACCAAACACAGCCCCAAACAGAGCACCAAACACAGCGGGTCCTACCTTCCCCTGCATCTAAAACAGAACACCAAACACAGCCCCAAACACAGCAGGACTTACCTTTCCCTGCATCCAAAATAGAGCACCAAACACAGCCCCAAACACAGCCCATACCTTCAGTGTTTTCTCCTATCTCTTCATCAATATCTCTCCCATCAAATACTTTATTTGATACTGTTCCACTGGTAGTTGAGTTATCTTATCCTTAGCAGTTGTCCTTAGCAAAAAACATTCATCCCATGATCACTAGGTCCAAAGCTAGGGCTTACAACACAACTCTAGTAACCTCCTCCTATCTGGATTCTAAGGAACCAACTATAGTTACAGAGGCTCTTTCTCATCCATCTTAGAAAGCTGCAATGCAAGCTGAGTTTGATGCCTTGATGGCTAACCGTACCTGGGAATTAATTCCAGCCACTTCAAATATGCATACTGTAGACTATAAGTGGGTGTTTAAGGTTAAACATAATCCTGATGGCACTATTCAGAGGTTTAAAGCAAGGCTGGTAGCTAAAGGTTTTCAGCAAACACCCGAGATTGATTACCTAGAAACCTTTAGTCCTGTTGTAAAATGCCCTACCATTAGAGTAATCATGAGTTTGGCTGTGAGTTATGGTTGGGACATTCAGCAAGTGGATGTTAATAATGCATTCCTAAATGGTGATCTTACGGAGCAAGTGTATATGGTTCAGCTTGAAGGGTTTGCTAGCTCAAAATTTCCACATCTTGTATGTCATTTAGCCAAGGCTTTATATGGTCTTAAACATGCCCCTAGGGCCTAGTTTGATAAGTTGAAAAATACATTTCTTGAATGGGGTTTTGTTCACTCAATTTCTGATCCTAGCCTATTTATTTACCAAAATAAGAACACCATTATGTAAGTGTTAGTATATGTGGATGACATTCTACTTACCAGTAATGATCCTCAATTGGTTCAAGAAACTGTTCAACAACTGAATACTCAATTTGCCTTGAAAACATTAGGGTCTTTAAAATATTTTCTTGGTTTTGAAGTTTCTCGAGATGAATTTTTTCTCCATATGAGTCAAGAAAAGAATGCTAAGGATCTCCTTGTTAAGACCAATATGATTGACTGCAATCCATGTTCTACACCTATGACGGTTGGTGCTAAACTCTCCTTGGATGATAGTGAATCCTATGAAAATCCAGCCCTATACAGGAGCACTATTGGTGCTCTCCAGTATCTGACTTTGTCCAGACTAGATATATCCTATGCAGTGAACAAATTGAGCCAATTTTTGAAGGCTCCCACCCAAATGCATTAGCAAGCTTGCAAGAGACTGCTCTGATACATTAAAGGCACCTTGAATTTTGGTCTCTTTTTCAGCAAAACACAGATTTAATCTAGAATGTTTTACGGATGCTGATTGGGCCAGCAGTCTGCATGACCAGAGATCGACAAATGGGTGTTGTGTTTTCTTGGGTAATAATCTATTGCAGTGGACTTCTCGAAAACAGAAAATGGTCTCTTTATCCTCCCCTGAAGCTGAGTATAGAGCATTGGCTCAAGGAGCTACTGAAATAACTTGGTTCTATAGCCTATTTACTAAAATTGGTCTCCCACTTAGTGAAGTTCCTGTTGTATGGTGTGACAGCCAAAATGCAGGATCATTAGCTTCAAATCCTGTTTTTCATGGAAGAACTAAACACATTGAGTTGGATGCTCACTATGTGCAGGAACAAGTTACAACCAATAAACTTAAAGTTCAGTATGTGTCTACTGAATATCAGAAGGCTGATATATTTACTAAAGCTCTTCCCATGTCCAGGTTTGAAAACTGAGGGATAATCTCACCATTCGAGATGCTCCTGTCTTTGTTTCAAAATCACCTGCTAATGTTTCAAAGTCACCTATTGATATACCTGCTAAATGAATTGAATAATTTTACAGATTTCTAGTTGAGCAGAGTTTTTTTTTTAGAACTAAAGTTGCTGATTGTTTTGGTTTGCTGAAGGTGACTGGAGTTGATATTCTTACACTGTTATACTGGAAAATGTATACCGATGCTGATTGTGTTTTGACTGGAGGAGAGTAGTTGATATGTTTCTGGTTTGACTGGAGGAGAATAGTTGATATGTTTCTGGTTGAGCAGAATTTTTTTTTGAACTAAAGTTGCTGATTGTTCTGGTTTGCTGAAGGTGACTGGAGGTGATATTGTTATTTTGTTATACTTAAATTTTTTTTATGCTAAATAAGTGGGTTGGTGTAGCTGACTGATTTTTTTTTTTATGCTCTTGATTGTTGATGTTTTGACTGGAGGTGAGTGATTTGTTATGTTTCTTGTTGAGCATAATTTTTTTTTTTAGTTTGAGCAGCTGACTGATGTAGTCATAATGGCGGATGAATGTTCTGGTTTTGGATGACTATGTTTGTTGCTGTTCTGAGTTTGAGAGCTACTGACTGGTGGTGTTATGCTGGAGCATGAGCTGAATTTTTTGTGAACTGTTGAATGAATGTTGTTGGTGCTGCAGAACGAATGTGGTTGAGTGTTCTGGATTGGTGAATAAGTAAAATAGAACTGAAGTGCTGAGTGTTCTGGCTTGCTGGATAACAGCAAATTGGGCTGATGATTATTGCGGCTGGAGAGTTTACTGGTATTATGATGCAGGATGAGTGTTTCTGGTTGCTCTGGTTACTGAATGAATAAAATTGGCAACTTCTCTAATGAGGGATCGAGTCTTCCTTTAGGAACGAATTCGCTAACTTAAGGCCTTCAAGATTTGGAAAGATTTCGTCCTAGTTTTCTGGTAGTTTCTCTAATCTCCCACTTAATCTCAAATCTACAAGACATCTGCAATGACCGAGTAATTGTAGAGAAGGCGATAGCCGATGGACCCAAATTGATAAAACACGAAGGTTTCTAAGTTTTGCAAGTCTCAAATTTGAACACTGGAATAGAGTGATCTGTTGTTTGATAAGATCCAATTTGCAGCTCTTGAAGATCAACCAACCTTTCAGGGTTGAGCTTATCCCAGCTTGAAAAACATACATATTTTAGAGTCGAGCTTTTTCAAATTTGCTATCCGCAAAGACCCTGAAAAGAATCCAATTAGATGCCTCAATTCTTGCAATTTTGAAATTTCAGTTGGTAGAGGAATATAATCTTGAAGGTCTTCTATCTGCAAAGTTTGTAACCTCCGCTAGTTGCCAATAGATGATGGTAAAGTAAGCAATGGATTCCGTAACCCCAGATATATCAAATGAATCAACTTTCCTATCTCTTTAGGTAAACTCCCTCCAGGACGGTGGACTTCGAGCACTCTTAAGAAATTTAAAATTTTCGCACAAGAGTGTGAACTGGCTTGTTTGTCGATTGAAGAACAGAAGGGAACGAGAGAGCTTATTAGAAGATGGAAGCGAAAGAAAGCTTTCCCTTCCCAAATAAACAGCTTGACGACGACATGATGATGTCATTGTTATGGTAAAACTTTTTAGCAAGAGTTGTTTTACCCAAACCACCCATACCAAAAATCGAAATGACAAAACGTCCAGGCTCGCCCCCGAGAAGTTTGGGCAACAGTTTCTCAGCATCAGCATAGAAGCCAAAAACATTCTCTTCATCTGTGAAGGAATTCTGTCTTCTCAGATCTTTCAATTTGCTAAGAACTTTGCTGTTACCTTCACTCATGCTACGAGTATCTTGAAGTTTGTATGCTTCTCGCTTCCGAGAGAGATCACTGATTCTCTTTCTGAGTTTTTCAATCTCTTAGCCAATGCTATACAAATTTACCATTTTGAATATGCAAGAGCAGCTCATCACAGAAGAAAAGAATCTTAGCCTCCTTTTCAGTGCTACTCCTTCATCCACGTCGACCGTATCCGAAATCTCTTCATCTTGCACCTTGAGCAAAAATGTATCTAAGACATCCTCAGCATCGTAAGCACGATCAATGATATCAGATACCCACCGGCGTATCATGGGATCGTTGCTTTGTTTTTCTTCTGCATCCTTAATGAAACACTGCATCCATTCCGTTTCGTTCTTAAGCAACTCTACTTTATTCTTCACTCCTCCTAAGACGACTGCTTCCTGGATGATCAAGTCCCCAAGCCTTTCCACGGCAAATGATACTACAGCATCAGCCATACTTCAGACTTTGCTGCTTGTTAGAGAGTTTTTGGCCGAGACTGAAGGTAAATTACTAACCATATGATCTTAATAATCTTACTAATTAATTTGATGATAATTTAGGTTATTCTTTTCTTTTCCTTGTTTCCTCTCTTTATCAAATAGTAAAATGAAAAGTAAAGCATGTTGCATCTTTTGTCAATTTGTGGGTCACAATAACAAGAACCCGCCTGGAAACTTTCACTATTCATCTACTTCATCTTTTATTATTTGCCATCCCACAAAGGAGAGTTATCTGGTGAATAATTATGTGGGTAGGGCTTATCACAGTTTTTTATTGAATTTCGAACAAGTTTCCTGAACAAAGTATCAAGTTGGTTAATAATTAATTTGGCAATGATATGTTTGTTAATAGCTGATAGTAAATCGCTCTTACAAATGTACCATCCTACACCTCATGTGACCCAACGACCCCCGCGTTTTAACAGCTTTCTTTGCAGAATCCTTGAGGTGAATCACTTTCTTACACATTTATAACTTGGGAAGAGGAAATGAGGCTCACGTTTGGTTCACTTTAAACCCCTTAAATTTGTTAATTTAATTAAATACTCTTAAATAGTTTTTTTAGAAATTACAAAAACACCCCAGAAACCCACATTTATCAGATTCCGACCACCACTGTCGGAAGATGGCCGGAATCTAGTATAATGGGGCACTATCTGCTGAATCTGGCCGATAGTGCGCCGATCAAAGATCTGGCCGTAGCTAGTCGTCAACAACAGCCAACATATGGCCGTCGTTAACGACGGCCGTATCTTTGGCCATCGTTGACGAGCAAATGCGCGTATCGGTTTTGCCTCGCCAAATCCACCATCGATCTGGCCCGAAAAGGTTATATCAGCACACGACTGGCAAGATCCAGTCGGTCATGCGCCGATACGGCAACTTCGGCCACCCTCCGGCGGTGGTGGCCGGTTGTCCGTATTTAATGGGTGGATTGGGAGTGTTTTTGTTAACTTTTAATGTTTTATTATAGTGATGTTTAGTAAATAAACAAACATAGGAGGTATTTTTATTAATTTCCAAATCTTACATCGTAATACCCGCCCAATTCAAATTTTTTAAACTTTTTTCAAAAAACTTTTCTAAAAAATGTAAAAAAGCGAACCAAACGAAGCCTGAATAATTCTATGAGCTCTTGAGTTGTCAAAACTATTTTTGGGTGAAGGACATTTAAGTGAAGGTCAAAAACAAACTCGTACGAACTTGGACCCCAAACGGATAATATATCTTGAAAGTGAATCGGGTGTTTCAATAACAAAATACCAGTCCATAGGAGTTTGGACTCAAAACAGATAATATCTTGACTGATGGATGTTTCAATAATAAAAATCAGCAAATTGTTCCTCTTCGTTTTCTAGAAAGCTACAGTTTGATTTCTATGAACTGGAGCAATGGAATGTAGATCAAGATGCACTACCAATGCTTGTAAAATCCCAGAGATCTCCAAGTTCCGAATTTCAAAAAGACTAAGATCAATCCCGCCCTTGCCGAATGGGAATGTGGAGATGCCTAAAGCTACTTTGAATTCTGATCTCATTTGTTGATTATTGTGTATGTGGTAATCAATTTCCTTTAAGTTTCTTCCTTGATTTTTTTATTGTCTGGCAGCTGATTGTTTTCTTTATGCACTTCTCTTGCACATTGGTTTGTCTCCAAATTAAACTCCTATTTCACCAATTAATAAACATGATTAAAAATTAAACAAATTCCCTCATTAATTAGCATGTATGTTATGGGATTATCTGACGTTGATAATCCATTGATGTCTCGCCTTGGACCCAACAAGGCCCATTTATACCGTGTCTATTGGATCGTGGTGGGCCGCTAATTATAGTAATTAATCCAGTTTTGAAACTTTTGTACAGTGTGAAACAAATAGATATCCTAATTGATCAAAGAGATCAAATCCATAATTAATCCACAAAAGGATTAATCAAATGTTAATACATATTCACAATGATTAATCCATAATTAATCAACAAAAGGATTAATCAAATGTTAATACATATTCACAATGATTAATCCATAATTAATCATTTAAATTTATGTTACATTTGGCCACATTAACTTAACAATTATTCAATATTTATAAATGTTTACATAATTTCTAAAATAGAATCAAAGTAATTTAATATTATTATACATTACTTTATTTTCTTAAATTTAATTTTTTAGCAGTAATATTGAAAAACGGTTGAAAATCAAAACGTATATATGATTCATTTTAATTATTAAAATTTTAATTAGAAACGAGTGCTTGGAGTCAAACATCTCCTGGTAGGGGCAAGGATTGATACCAATCTTTCTGGAATTCTCAGCTCGGAGTTCTTTGGCTTGATCTCCAGATTTTTAAGCATAGGCATAGCTCCTTCCTCAACTTGCCATTCCTCCCATTCGGACAGTTCAAGAACTTGTAAACTTTCAAGCTGAGGAAACCCTTTTTCCCTACATATCATTTTCTTCCCATTGTAAGAATGAAACCGCAATTCAAGACTTACCAGGTTTGGTAACTTCTCCAACTTTGGCATCGGATCATCCTGAAGATTCGAATTACTTAACGATAAGCATTCGAGATTCGGCAAGATGGCGTGCATGTCTGCTGGTAGTTCCTCTATCTTCCCACCCAATGTAAAATCCTGGAGCCGTGGACAGTGAGAAAGTGGTTGCTGTGAACTGAAAGACTGAACGCCGGACAGTTCTACCGATAAAATTCTAATGTTTTTCAGCTTGGCAATAGAGTCGAATATAAATGGTTCTTTTTCTTGTGTGTAGAAATGATGGATGTGCAGCTCGCGAAGATTAACAAGCTTTTCAGGATGAACTTTACTCCAACTTTCATAGCTTACGAACTTCAGAGTCTGAAGGTTTGTCAAATTGTCTATCGGCAAAGGCCCTTCAAATGTTCCGATTAAATGCCTCAACTCCTGCAATTTGCCAATTCCAATGGGAAGCTTGAGGGGGCATTTGCAGATTATAAGTCCAGAGTTTGCAGTTTTCGTAAGTTGACAATCGATGGTGGAAGATTTCTGATGAATGTAATCCTTACCGTTAAATACTTTAAGTGGACCAACTGCCCAATCTCTTCGGGTAAGCTATGGCAATCAATTGATCCTCCATAATTCTCGACACGAAGAACTCTGAGCAACCTGAGTCTTGTGAAAATAGAGGTTGATGTTTGCCTGAAAGAGTCCCGATCTCGATCGTACAACAAGAGGGAACGTGAGAGAGAATTACAATGTTGGAACGAAGAACTTGTTTCAGAATTAAAAACAAGTCGGCGAGATGATGATGTTGGAGTTAGAGAGCAAGTTGGATGGTGAATTCCGTCGTAAATGTGAAAGAAATTCAGCTCTTTTGCCTTTTGAATTGCAAGATCCCGCAAAAGATCATGGATTCGGCATGTTTCAACCCTCCCCCGACAAATGTTTTCAATTTGAATCAAGCTTCTATTGATCAACTCATCCAGGCTGTTTTTTGCCACCTCTTCCATTACTCGATCATCATCTTCTCGTACGAAACCTTCTGCTACCAGTAATCGGATTGCTTTCTCTATAAAGAATTCAAAATCCTCAGGGAAAATCCCAAGATAGAGAAAGCAGAGCTTCAATTGATAGGGCAAATCATTGAAGCTTAACGTTAATAAGGAAGGTATGTGAATTGAATCATTCCTTCAATGTTGCCAAAAGTGATCACGAACCGAGCGCCACTCTTGTGGTTTCTTTGTAGACAACAGCCCGCCTAATACAATTATGGCAAGTGGCAGACCGCCGCATTTTTCAACCATTTCTCTTCCTAGCTTTTCCAATTCTTCGTTTGCATTTGATTTTCGAAAAGCGTTCTCACAGAATAAGTTCCAAGACTCGTCAGGCCTAAGAAAACGAAGTTTATGAACATGAATTCTCTCATCCGAACGCTCAGCTAGTTCTTTGATGCGAGTAGTGATTATAACTCTGCTTCCATTGTTGCCATCCGGAAAGGCTCTTTTCAAACTCTCCCATTCTTCTTTCTGCCATACATCATCAGTCACCGCCAAATATGAGCGTCCTTGTAAAGATTTATACAGACACCTCTCCAAATCCTCTTCGCTCATCTTCTCTAACTCCACTCCGTTAATTTTGATCTCAAAAGACTTTATAATTCGTCGAAGAAGATCTTCAGTTTTGTAATCTTGAGAGACAGACACCCAAGCTCGTAGTTTGAATTTATTCAAGACATCAATGTTGTGGTAAAGTTTTTTAGCGAGAGTGGTTTTGCCCAAACCTCCCATGCCAAAGATGGAAACTACAAAACGGCGTGGCTCATCCTCAAGAAGTTTACCCAACAACATTTTAGCATCATCCTCAAAGCCAACAATGTTCCCCTCAACAACAAAGGAAGTGACTCTTCTTAAATCTTTCAACCTCTCAAGATTATTGCTCTTTCCTTCCCTCCTATTACCAATATCCTCAAGGCGATACAATTCCCATTTACGAGATAGATCGATGATCCTTTTCTGGAGTGATTCGATCTCCTTGCCTATGCCATACAGATCTCTCTTCTTGCTTATATCAGATAGGCATGAATACTTCCTAATCGAAGCAAAGAGAGCTGGTCGATCTCGATTCGGAGTCTTTCCGTGATCGATTTTGAGCATAAAATTATCCAAGACATCCTCGGTATCATAAGCAATGTCTCTGCTATCAGACATCCACTTGCGAATCATAGCATCTTCAACTTGTTTTTCTTCGGCATCCTTGATGAAACATTGCATCCATTCAAGCTCATTCTTTAGCAACTGCACTTCATCTCTCACATCTCGTAAAAACACTGCTTTTTGGATGATATAATCTCCAAGCTTCTGTACCACAAATGTGTCAAATAGCAGAACTGCAACGGACAAAAAACATCCACCAACTAAAAACATCATAACATTTCCTTGCACTCAAGATCAAATCTGCAAATAGCAAAACCGCAACTAAAAACATCCACCAACAAATAGCAGATCTGGAATTCTTAGCACTTGCACAAGAGCAACTTCATTAGGTTACAACCCTGCACGAAACCTTCAAAATGCACCAACAGGAAGGAATCGACTTCCGAACAACCAAACCTTTTAGAACAATTACTCCACTCCAGATCAGGAAAAAAATCAGAATTCCAAACCTCCAGAGCAATCACGCCGATTAATAACTCCAAAATCAGTTAACCACCACCAATTTATCTGAACTACGATTAATCAACCGAGCCGCAAACAAGAAAAAAAATCAAGACCGAACCAACTATCGCTTACTTGCACACATTTCCTATCTTTTATGCCAAACTGAGAAACTGAGAGTGCTTTTGTAAGAAGATCCGCAATTTGTAGCTTGGAGGGAACATATTGGATGGCTATCTTTTATGCCAAGACTTGTTCTCGAACATAGTGAGCGTCAATCTCAATATGTTTGGTTCGAGAATGAAATACGGGATTAGATGCAAGGGCAGCAACACTAACATTATCACACCAGATCACTGTTATAGTGTGAAAAGTTAGGCCAAGCTCGGTAAACATATTTTCAAGCCATGCTATCTCTGTGGCTATGTGAACAAAGGCTTTATATTCAGTTTCGAGAGAAAGGAAAGGGCAACAACCTTCTGTTTTCGAGAACTCCATTGAATCAAGTTTGGTCCCAGGTAAACACAATAGCCATTGGTAGATCTTCGATCCTCTTTACTTCCTCCCCAATCAGCATCAGCATAACACTCAACATGAAGAGCTTGCTAGTTTGAACACAAGACCAAAATCCAGAGTACCTTTAATGTACCTCAACACCCTCTTACAAGCCTGCCATTGAAGATCAGTAGGTGCTTGTAAAAATTGGCTTAACTTGTTAACAGTGTAGCTGATATCTAGTCTTGTAAGTGTTAAGTATTGTAGTGCTCCTACAATACTTCTATACAAGCTGGGATTCTGAAATAGCTCACTGTCGGTTGAACTAAGTTTGATACCAATAGTCATAAGAGTTGAGCATGGATGTGCCTCCATCATTCTGGTTTGAACTAATAAGTCTGAAGCATACTTAGACTGTTTTAAGTGAATACGTGCTGAATTTCTTGTTGCTTCCAAGCCCATAAAATATTTGAGTGAGCCAAGTGTCTTTAGGGCAAAATTATCATTAAGATCTTTCATCAATTGCTTAATAAAGACCTGATCAGAGCCTGTGATTAGTATGTCATCAACATACACTAAAACATAGATAGAACCAGTGTCTTGTTTCAGGATAAACAAACTAGAGTCTGATACTGAGTTTTGGAAGCCTTTAAATTGTAAAGCAGCCTTCAATCGATCAAACCAAGCTCTTGGAGCTTGCTTGAGACCATAAAGTGCTTTGTTCAGCTTGCAAACTGCATTAGGAAAAACAGAACTCTCAAAACCAGGTGGCTGCTTCATGAAGACTGTTTCAATTAAAACTCTATTAAGAAATGCATTGTTAACATCTATCTGTTGAATATCCCATCCATGTGTCACAGCTAGAGTGAAAACAATGCATATAGTAGCTGGTCTAATCGCTGGACTGAAAGTCTCGAAGTAATCAAGGCCGGGAGTATACCGAAAACCCTTTGCAACTAACCAGGCCTTATATTTCTGTAGGGTTCCATCAGCATTAAATTTTGTGTAAAAACCCATTTGTTTCCCACTATGTTTATATCAGAAGTAGGATCAACAAGTGTCCAGGTGTTGTTGGCTTAAGTGCATGATACTCACACTACATGGCATCTTTCTAGTTACTGCTCTGGAGAGCTTCAGAGACTGTACAAGGTTCTGATTCAACAAGTTTAGCACTGCCAGACCCACCAATGAGAAGTGCAAAATGATTATCCTCACCAGTTTGACTATAAGAAACCATATTGAACTGGACAACTGACTTAGACCTGGTCACCATTGGATGAATATTCTCATGTACTGACTTATCAGTTGGTTCAGCAACAACTTGCAGCGAATTACATGGTGCTAATTTATTGGAACAAAGGGTTTCACGAAGACAATTGTAATCTGAGTCAGCAGCAACTTTTGATGAAGTACAACAAGCTGACATGGTGAGAAATAGCAATCTGTAGGAATAATAGGAAGAGTATCTACCGTGGTTTGATTATGGTTTGTAGAAAAAATAGGGTATCTGCTGTGGTTTGATTGTGGTCTATGGAAAAAATAGGAAGAGTATTTACTGTGGTTTGATTATGATCAGAATGAGGTATAGTAGAGTTATTGGAGATATTAGGAGAGGGAATTGGTGCTATAGAAGCTAGTATAGCATGTGGTATAATGTGTGGAGGAGACACAACGAATTGAGAAGTCTTACCTACTGCTACAATGTCAGAGAAAGACTAATCAGGAGAGTCAATTATTGCAGGGGAACCAAGGGGAGCTAAAGGGTGAACTGAAGGGTGATAATGACCAGAATTAAAGACATAAGGAAAATCCTAAACTTGTGGACTTGCACAAGTGTCAACACTGGTTTGAGATCAAGAGTTCAGATTTGGGTGTGGAAAAGAAAACTCACATTCATTGAATTGTACACTAGGGGTGATAACTATTATTCCATCAGGTTTTAGACACTTATAACCTTTGTGTATTAAGCTGTAACCAACAAACACACACTTTATGGTATGGAAATCAAATTTATGCCTATTGTAATGCCTAGTGTAAGGAAAACATGAGCAGCTAAAAACTTTTAAGCCTTCATAGATAGGAATTTGGTTAAAAATCTTTTTATAAGGACACACACTATTTAGGACAGAAGTGGGCAGTCTATTAATCAAGTAAACAGCAGTTTCAAAAGCTAGCCACCAGTATTGCAGTGGAATAGATGCATGGGTCAATAGTGTAAGACCAGACTCTATAATGTGTCTATGTTTCCTCTCACTGCTACCGTTTTGTTGGTGAACATAAGCACAAGACAGTCTAACCTGAATACCTTGATCAACTAAGTATGGTAAAAGGGCTTTGTATTCCCCAGCTTGATCAGACTATAGAGTTTTTAATTTACATCCAAATTGTCTTTCAGCAAGATGCTGAAATTTAATAAAAACTGATCTGACTTCAACTTTGGTTTTAAGAGGAAACAACCATGTAAATCTACTATAATCATCTAAAAATTGCACATAGTATTTAAAACCTTCTACTAAGGTATAAGGTGCAGGGCCCCAAACATCACTATGAATTAGTTCTAATGGAGCTATGGCGTGAGATTGTGATGTTGGAAAGCTAGACTGATGTAATTTGCCTAATTGGCAAGCATCACAGTAGGTAACACCGGAATTGATAGAGGTCCTAATTTTTTATGGAAATTTTAAATGGAAATCAGTTAATATTTGATGATAAATTTGTGAATGAGGATGACCTAATCGTTTGTGCCAAAGCATGTATTCATCAGATTGTGTGTTAGCAATTAAACAATGAACATCAGGATTATGGTGTTTATGATCAGAATTATTAGTTAGAAAAACTGTTTTAGACGTAACTATTGGCAGAATCAGAAATTTCATTATTTTTCAAGCAAGTAGTACATTGACAATTTTCAGTAACAAGAAATGTACAATTGCTATTATTTAAAACATGAGAGACCTAATCAACATTGTCACTGAGATCAGAGAAAATCTGACCTGTAGATGACTAACCTTTATTATAGAACTGACTTGTATTATTAAACTGACCTTCATTTAACTGGACTGAATACCTAATGTCATTACAAGTATTTGACAGTTGAGACATAGGTTTTTTAATAGAACTAACATAGGCTATATGGGAAGACAAATTATTTGGGGATGACACATGAAGAGAAGGCTTGTTGGAAGAGGAATTCAGCTGGTACAGGCCCCCTTTAAGATCCCGTTGTAGTAGGATTGCTCTTGTGAATTTGTCCTTGACAACACAACAGTGAGCATCAAATTCAACAATAACGTTGTTATCTTTAGTAAACTTAGAGATGCTTAATAGGTCTTTTGTAATCTTAGGGACACAAAGAATGTTTTTTAGATGCAAAGATTTTGAATGAAAGGTACTAGGCAGAAAAGAATGGCCAGTATGAGAAATATTAAGGTACTCACCATTTCCAACTTGAAGTTGATCCACTCCACTATAGTTTTTGCTGACATTGAGATGAATGAGGTCTGAAGTGACATGATCAGTTGCCCCTGAATCCATGTACCACACTGGATCAGTAGGTGTAAGAGATGTAGCCACTGCAAATTGCTGCTGTGCTTGTGGAGGGGACTGAACTGAAGAAGGTTGAAAGGGTTATGCTGAGTGAAAGTTGGAACCCACAACCACAAAATGTGCTTGATTCTAACCAGTTATCTGCTGACTAGGAACATTATAAGTAGTAGCAGCCACATTGTCAAAATGATTTAAGCCATTGTTAAATTTCCCATGTTGAGTACCAATTTGAGTATTATAAGCTGGTTCTGAATAAGTTGATGGATTTATGCCACTATTGAGGTTCCCATGTTGAGTGCCAACTTGAGTATTATAAGCTGGTTGCGGATAAGTTGATGGACAATAAGAACCTCCTACAAGACCATTAAACTGAGGAATGCTAGATGGGTAATGATTGCCACCACTATTGTATTGATGATGGTTGTACGAGTGTTGATTGTTATGTGGCTAAGATGACAATCCTTTATGATACGAACTAGGTGGTTGTGATGGGTAGCCAATAGGATTTTGAGACAGACCAGTAAAAGTAGAGTTATACCTATGATAACACTGCCCTGCTGAATGCCCTGCTTTATTGCATAACTGACAAATTAATTTTCCCCATCCAGCATTACATCCTCTTCCTCTACCATATGATACTCCCCCAAAGTAAGGTGGTTTGTTGTTATACAAAGGCCGATTGTAGGTTTGAAGGATAGATTGAGAGTTAGGTATTATGGGATATTAAGTGTAATGAGGATTGCCATGAGACATCAGAGTGGGAGGTGTTGTATAACATGGTCTAGTTATTTTGTCAGATAGTTGACTCACTAGATCTGGTTTGGAGGAAATATTTGGTACATTGTTTGAATAGCTAGAATCACCAACAGAGTTGCCAGTAGAAGCTATGTGGCTGAACAATTGTATAGATCAACAACATTGAACTTGTCAAGTCTAAGTTCATATTTTTGCAACAAAAATGTGGCTTCTTATAGTGTAATAGAATCATACTTCGACTCAATTATTGAGGTTAAGTTCACTACCACAGCATCGAACTCAGGACCAAGTCCATCTAATATATACTACAAGAAATCTTCATCGTGATTATCACTCCACTAGCAAACAGACTCTCTGAGATTTCCTTCATCTTTTTCACATAATCTCCTACATTTAAATTTCCTTTTTGTGTTGTCTGGATTAAATTCTTGAGATGTAACACTCTAACCTTTGAATCAGTAATGAACTCATGTTCTAACGTAAACCATATCTTATTGGAACTTCTACATTTTGACACATACCTAAACATGCTTTCTAAAATCGATGCCAATAACCAACAAACTAAGAACTTATCAGTTCTTTTCCACATTGTATAGGCAGGATTTAATTGTTCATTAACTGAAACACTACTTGCCCTAACTTCACCACTAGATTGACCTAACTCATGCTCAATTGTTGAATAAGAGATTATAAGAGGTGAGGGACAGGAAACCCTACCAAGTAGATGAACTTCAAGTTCATGAGAGCCAATTGTGGACAGCACCTGAGACCTCCAAAAAGGGTAATTACTTTGAGTTAGCTTCGGATTTATGACCTGAAGGCTAGTAGCAAGAGTTGGAGTAGCTCGATTTGCTTGTTGCTTCAACATCTCGTTTGAGTCGTTGAGCACATCAGAGGATTTTACAAAATTCACCATTGACGTAAGTCATGGCTCTGATACCATGTAACTTTGCAATTGAAAAGCAGAAAATTGAAAACAAAGAGAGAGAGTAAGAGCAGAGAAGATGCACTTTCTTACTGCACCTTTTGTTAATTACAAAGTTGAGTGGCTACTGTTTTACATATATAGATTTTCAGTGGACTTTTACACTCTAAACGAAAATGTTTTAACTCTTTATTATTTGAGTTAAAAAGGGCAGCATTTCAATGACTTGGCACTTTATCATTTGTCCAACATGGCCTCTCAAACTGGACTGCCTGAGCTATTTACATTGCACTGTCTGCATTGTGCTAAATTTGTCCAACACATTCAAGCTCATTCTTTAGCAACTGCACTTCATCTCTCACATCTCGTAAAAACACTGCTTCTTGGATGATATAATCTCCAAGCTTATGTACCACATATGACACAACTACATCAACCATGCTTCACAATTTTTTCTTTGAGTAGGAGTTGACTAAATTTTCAGCAATATGTTTATGTGAAATGAAAGTGCAAGCATTTCAAGATGGAGACTCCAGAATTTTAGAGTGAATTAAAACGATTATCCTCCCACTGGGAAATTGTTGCGAGTTTAGAGTGAAAGTTGTAGTGAATATTTATCGAATTTCATCATCGACTTCTAAGGTCTATTTCCTTGATTGCCTACAAAAATAGACTTGACCACAATATTCAAAGTCAATATGCGGTCGAGGAATGAAAATGCCTGGATGTTTCTTTAAATTCTAATTTCTATATATAAACAAGCAAAAGCAAAAGCAAACAATTGAATGAAATTAGGGTTGAAAAAAAGGAAAACCGAATCGAACTAGAAAAGCGTATTGAAATCGGTCCGAAAAATCAGTTTTTAAAAGTAATCGGTTTGGTTTTGGTTTTTTAAATTAAGAAAACCAGAACCCATTCGATTAACGATTCAAGTGAAATTTTGAACCAGTAAACTGAAATCGGTTTTGCAAATTGGTTTTTCAATAAAATTAAAACGTGAAACCAGATAAGTAAAGAGTGAGAGAGTTAACAAAATAAATAAATAAATAATTGACAAACACTGCACTACCAAAGACGTAAAGAGTGAGAGAGTTAAAAAATAAAATAAAAAAATAAAAAACTGACAAACACTGCATGCCTGCACTGCATTCAATTCCTTGTAACTTTAGCACTGCATTCTACCCATATGCTTGAAGAGGTCCAATCAATTCGTCCAGTTGCATCACATAGAGGTCACGACATTCTTCAATGGGGGTTGCCTTAGACATGAATCTCTCGGGTAAGGAGCACAACACTTTCTTGACAAGTTCAGTGTCAGAATAGATTTTACCCAAGCCAAAACACTCATTGGTAACATCACACAAATGACCATGATAATCAAAAATAGATTCATCATCATGCATAACAAGATTTTCATAATTAGCAATCAATCTCTTAAGTCTAGTCTTTTTAACAATGTCTGTTCCTTCATTTTTAACTTGGAGTCTACCCCATGCATTCTTTGCAACCTCACAGTTAGCAATATTTTTCATTTGACTAAAACTGACAGCATTAAACAAGGCATGCAAAGCTTTTGAGTTAAAGTTACACTCCTCTAACTCAGCATTGGTCCATTGATCTATGGGTTTTCTTTACTACTAAACTTTCACCAACAACTTATAGTTCTTTCCAACTAACAACACAAGCATTCCACGCCTTTTCATAATTTGATTTTAAGAAGGCACTTATCCTAGGTCTCCAGAAAGGATAGTTGGTTCTCTCCAACAAGGGTGGCCTATGAGTAGATCCTCCTTCACTAAACAAACTCATGGTAAACAAAAGAGTCAGTGTGGTCACACTAAGAACAGAGGTGGTCACAACCAAAAAGTTCAATACGGGATGGTCACACAGCTCCAAGGTGGTCACACAAGGCCTATAGCGAAAAAATTGAAAAAAAACATGAAATAAAAACACAAATACAATAGGCACTAAATCAAGATTTAAACACAAATAACAAGCAAGGATCAATTGAAATAACTCTTCAGAACAAGCTCTGATACCAAATGAAAGTTTTAAGGGCTTACCAAATGATCAAAACATATGCGGAATAGGTTGCTTGTTCATATTGTGCACAAGAGTTGTTCAAAGCATAAATGAAACATCCATCAAAGCAAGAAAAGAACACACTCATTTTTACATGGTTCGGCAACATGCCTACATCCATGGGCCCAAGTCTAGAAGAAGCAAATCCACTATGTAAACTTATGAGTTCAAATAAAAAGCAAGAAAAGCATAGTTGCAAAACACTCCCTATTTTCAACACATCAATCTTCTCTTCTTCGATTGAACTTCAAGCCACCATAGCAAGATTCATACACGAGACCACCAGGTCGTACTTGAGCTCCTCTCAAGTTTCAACAGCTAAGGATCAACTTCGGAATAGAAGCTTGCACACATCCAAGCATCAACATGGAACCATGTTCTAGAATCATCACAACAAAGACAATGTAAGAGAAGGTAATTTTAAGCCTACCAAAGCATAGAAGAAACCTTAAACAAATAAAAAAACCTTAGAGGATATTCAGTGGTGAATCAGAAGCAAATAGGTTTCTTAAAGAAGACACCCGAAAAGTATGAATATATAGAGAACAAGGTGACTAGGGTTGGGGGACAAAAAAGTTAAAGTAAAACTTTTGTGTTTTGCTTTTTAGAAAAGAATCTTTGGGACCACAAACAAAGCAAAACTCCTTCTCTCATACAACGAATAGAAAGTGGATAAGTGGAAAAGCACATAACAGAATATCAACAAAGAATATTATTGTCCAAAAAGCAAAAAGGGTGCGTGATGTGTGATTGAGGAAAAATATCTGTCAAATGCATTGTGAGCACACAGACTCTAAAGTACTCACACTTATGAAGGTGATCACGTTTAGAGAGTGTTCCCACATTGGCAGAAAAGAAAAGATAGTACAAGACTCAAAACAAGATCATAAGATGACAGAAACACTAACAGACTTACCATTTTTCATCAATGAAGATACCCACCAGCATATCATGGGATCGTTGCTTTGGTTTTCTTAAGCATCCATTCCAGTTCACTCCTACTAAGGAGAGTGCTTCCTGGATGATAAAGTCCCCAAGCCTTTGCACTGCAAATGATACTACTCCATAACCATACTTTGAAAACTAGATTTTGAACTTGATTTGTATCTAAGTGCAGTTTGGCTTGGTTTAGAGGATCTAGGAATTGAAACTTGACTTTGTTTAAAGTCATTGGGGCAGCAAAGCTCCAGAAGAGGGACGCCTGGCAATAACTTGCTGCTGGTTAGGGAGTTTTTGGCGGAGACTGGACTTGATTTGGATCAGTTTTTTGAATCAGGATCACAAACGGCTTGTATTATTATTATTATTATTTCTCTGAAGTGGTTAGGTTTTAGATCTGAGTCTTCGGTTCCGGTAGCCTAAATTATGGCGTTGCAAACAATGGCTGTTTTCTTGATGATATATATGATTGATTGATTCAGAAAAATAAAATTAAAAAAATTAAATAACACTATCCATACAAATTACATATAATTTTCCTTTTTAATAAAAAACCGACTGAGGAAAATTAAAAATAAAATAAATGCGACTTGACTTCATTTAATAATAAAATGAAGTTAAGTCACAATGATTTTCCAAGTAATAACGTAGAAACTTCATTTTAGCAGAAACATATACATAGGTCAAAAAGCTGAAGCCATCTCAACTTTTCCATATAATTTCAAATTCTTGAAAAGCGATGTTTTTTACATTCACATTCTCTTTGTCCTATGCGGAGCGACCCATCTAATCCCTGATTGGTTACTTTCTTGACTACGGCTACCCACACTATTTTGTAATGAAATCCCTAATTCTAAGCGTTGGATCAAAGACGTAATAGACGTGATGGTGATTAGTTAACGAGATCGAGAGATTGAAAAAGACGTGAGACTCGTGAGATTGTAAGTGTTTATAGCTGTGAAAATGAAAAGGATGACCCTTTGAATTCTTTAAGACACAGACTTTTCACAGTGAGAAAATTGCAGGAAGGAGTCCCCACCCACGTTAGATAGATAGCTGTAATTCAAAGATGATGCAAACGGAATATGCATGCCTCAGCTCTTTATTCTCTCACCCACCAATTGTCTTGTAGTAATAATTTCTGTGATAGGCATTCTACTTTTGCACCTCTGGTGCCATATAGAAAGTGAAAGTTGTGTATTGTTAGTAAAAAGAATGCAACAATTTCTTCATGAATGGGACCCAAAAATTATTCTTCTGATTCTTCCTTCATGAATGGGACCCAACAATTTCGCTCAAGGTGCAACAATTTCTCATTCTGAGTTTTTCAATCTCTTTGCTAATGCTATACAATTTACCATTTTGAATGCGCAAGAGCAGTTCATCACAGAAGAAAAGAATCTTAGCCTTCTTTTTAGTGTTACTCCTTCATCCACGTCGACCGTATCCGAAATCCCTCCATGTTGCACCGTGAGCGAAAATGCATCTAAGACATCCTCAGCATCAATGATACCAGATACCCACGGGCGCATCATGAGATCGTTGCTTTGTTTTTCTTCTGCATCCTTAATCGAACATTGCATCCATTCCAACTCCACTTCATTCTTTACTCCTAAGAAGACTGCTTCCTGGATGATAAAGTCCCCAAGCCTTCCCACAACCAATGATACTACAACATCAACCATACTTTAAAAGCTAGATTTTGCTGCCTGTTAGTGAGTTTTTGGCAGAGACTGGACTTGATTTGGATCAAAAGATAAATTACTAACTGAAAGAGTCCCAAGATCAAATGAAAAAGAGAAACTAGAAAGCTGTTATTGATGTCGGGACGTCGCAAAAACCCCAATCTTTGCAAGGTTGAAAACCCCACTATGGATGCCAATTATGGTGAGGTTAGAATAAACCTCACTATGGCAAGAATAGCCAAAAAGCCCACCTTGGTTGGCTACGCCAAGGATAACTAAAAGAAACCTCAAAGAGGAAGAAAAAAGCAAGTGCTTTAACTCAAATATTTTGATAATGCTAAGGGATGATTACAAGGGATGAAGCAAGGCTTTATTTATAGCCTTCCAAGTGAAAAAGGTAAACATCTCTTTCCCATGTAGGACAAAAAGTCAATACAATTAAAATATCTTTCCCATGTCTTTTTTTTTTTTTTTTTTTTTTTTGTCTTATGCTCCGGCATTATTCTCCCGGGGTTGGAAGAGACTCGCCGTCGAGTTCCACATCTTCATCATGTTCTCCGTAGTAAGGAGATATATCAGCAACATTGAAAGTAGCAGAGACTCCATAATCTCCAGGGAGCTCAATCTTGTAAGCATTATCATTGATACGTTTCAAAATTCGAAATAGTCCGTCAGCTCGAGGAGACAACTTCATACGCGACTTAGGGAAACGCTTCTTCCTTAGATGAATCCACACTAAGTCTCCTTCCTTGAATTTAGCCGGCCTTCTGTGCTTGTTGGCTTGTTGCTAATACTTAGCATTCTGACGAAGAATCTTCTCTCAAACCTCTTCATGAAGCTTCTTGATCGGTTCGGCATGCCTATCAGCATCAGCACTGAATTCATGGGTATTGGGTAATGGCGAAAGGTCTAAAGGGCTAAGGGGATGTTTGCCATATACTACTTCAAAGGGGCACTTTCCTGTGGTTTGGCTTACAGAACTATTGTAAGAGAATTCTGATTGGGCTAATACAAGATCCCATTGGTGAATGTGTTTCCCCACAAAGCTTCGTAATAGATTTCCCAAACTTCTGTTGACTACTTCAGTTTGACCATCAGTCTGAGGGTGGCCAGCTGAGCTGAACTGTAAGTGCGTTCCCATTTTTCTCCACAAGGTCCGCCAGAAATTACTCATGAACTTGACATCTCGATCTGAGGTGACAGTTTTGGAATTCCATGAAGACGTACAATCTCTTTGAAGTATAGATCAGCAATGTGAGAAGCATCATCAGTTTTGTGACATGGGACAAGGTGGGCCATTTTGGAAAACCTATCAACGACTACCATCACAGCATCTTTTTGCCTTTGTGTTCTTGACAAACCCACAACAAAATCCATGCTCACATCTTCCCAAGGAGCTTCGGGAATGGGCAAGGGTCTATATGTACCAGTATTTGACTTCCAAGCTTGGTAATGTGGCAAATGCGACACTTTTGGACATGCCAGATAACATCTCGTTCCATCTTGGGCCAATAAAATTTTTCCTTTACAAGAGCTAAAGTTTTGTCCTTGCCAAAGTGCCCAGCTAATCCGCCATTATGAGCTTCCCAAAGGATAGACTGATGTAGAGAATACTGGGGAATACATAGTTGGTTACCCTTAAAAAGATACCCATCTTGGTGATGAAATTGCTTGTAAGGACGCAAGGCTGGACTTCCAGATGTTACCAAAGTCAGGATCTTCTTCATATAATTCTTTCACAACTTCAAAACCAACAACCTTCAACTGTAAGGTGGAAAGTAAAGCATGACGACGACTTAATGCATCGGCTACCTTATTTTGTACACCTGATTTGTGTTTGAGAAGAAATGGAAAGGCTTGAAGAAACTCACTCCAATCTGCATGACGGCGGTTGAGTTTCTATTGGGAGTTGAGGTGCTTGAGAGCTTCATGATCAGAGTATAGGATGAATTCTTTTGACAGCAAGTAGTGGCTCCAATGGTTCAAGGCCCGAACAATGGCGTAAAACTCCTTATCATAGGTAGAGTACTTCAACTTTGCATCATTAAGTTTCTCACTGAAGAATGCAAGTGGTCGCCCTTCTTGAGAAAGTACAGCACCAATACCGACATTGGAGGCATCACACTCAACTTCAAACACTAAATCAAAGTTAGGTAGGGCAAGCACAAGAGCCGTAGTGAGCCTTTCTTTCAATTCTTCAAAGCTCTGTTGTGCCTTGGCATTCCATGTAAAACTATCTCCCTTGAGGTATTCAGTGAGTGGGGCAGCAATAGAGCTGAAATTTCTAATAAAACGCCGATAAAAAGAGGCCAACCTATGAAAGCTTCGCACATCATGAAGGGTTTTCGGAGTGGGCCAACTGATAACAACTTCAACTTTGGTCTGGTCCACTTCAATTCCTTGACTGGACACAACATACCCCAGAAAGACAACCTTGTTTGTTAAAAACTCACATTTCTTCAAGTTGACAAAGAGTTTTTGCTTCCTGAGCACTTCAAGGATCTGTCGTAAATGCTCCAGATGGTCTTTAGGGTTTCGGGTATATACCAAAATATCATCAAAATATACCATAACAAACTGTCCAATGAAAGGGTGAAAAATCTGATTCATGAGACGCATAAAGGTGCTGGGTGCATTGGAGAGGCCAAAAGGCATGACTGTTCATTCATATAGCCCATCACGAGTTTTAAATGCAATCTTCCATTCATCCCCAACCCGCATTCGAATTTGATGATAGCCACTTCGTAGGTCTATCTTGGAAAAAACGGTGGCTCCATGCAACTAATCCAGCAAGTCATCAAACCGAGGAATAGGGAAATGATACTTGATAATAATCTTGTTCACAGCACGACTATCAATGCACATCGCCAAGTCCCGTCTTTCTTTGGAACTAGTAAAGGAGGGACTGCACATGGGCTGACACTTTCTCTTACTAGGCCTTTCTCTAAAAGTTGCTTAACTTGGCGTTGTAGCTCCTCATGTTCTTTAGGGTTCTTGTGGTATGCTGGTTTATTTGGAATGACAGAACCAGGAATGAAATCAATAGCATGTTGAATATCTCGTGTTGGTGGCAACCCAGGAGGTATCTCATCTGGCACAACATTAGAAAATTCTTGAAGTAAGTGCTTGACTTCTTCTGGCAAGGCAAGAGATGACACTTCATTTTCTTGGCACAATAGTAACAAGCACACCTGGTTTATTTCCCGACAAGCCTTCTCAAGACCAAATCTCGTGATGAATGCCGCAGGCTCCTCTGGTTTCTTCAAACGATTTTCTGGCCTCATAGGGGTCAACATTACCCTTACCCCATCCTTTTTGAAAAAATACGTGTTTTTGTATCCAACATGAAGAGCTTGACGATCATACTGCCATGGGCGTCCCAATAATAAGTGGCAAGCATCCATCGAAACAACATCACACCAAACTTCATCTTGATACTTATCCCCGATGGAAAATTGAACACAACAATGCTTGGACACCTTGACTTCATTTCCTTTCATCAACCATTGTAGTTTATAAGGATGAGGATGTGCTACGGCTGGGAGCTTCAATTTCTCTACCATATAATTGGCAACAACATTTTCACAGCTACCCCCATCAATAATGACGTTACAAACCTTCCCTTTGGATGTACACCTTGTATGAAAAATATTGTGACGAAGTCAACTTTCATCTTCAGTATTCATAACAGTGCTAAGATTGCGACGTACCATAAGGGATTCTCCATTATTAGCAGGTACTTCTTTTATTCTATCATCATTAAGCATTTCTTCTCCATCTATTGTACCCTCCTCAACATGCTCTTCAATAACTTATTCCTCCACAAGTGAAACAATTCTTCGATTTGGACAGTCAGAAGCGATATGCCCAAAACCTTGGCACTTGAAACATTTTCTTGAAGTGGCATTAGGAGTGCGATTAGAACCACCCTCTTTATCATTTCTGTAAGGAGGCTTGAAGGAGTTTACTTTAGAATTTGGAACGGATGCTAAGCTTTGTTTCCCATGGCTTGTTGTAGTCTCCCTCTGCCTCTTGGGATTTATAGTGTTCTTCCGTGCCTGCTACTTCTCAACCTTAATCACGAACTGGATAACATCAATCAGACTCCAATATGGTTGTAATTGCACGACATCTGCAATCTCTACATTAAGACCTCCCAGATAACGAGTGATAGTTTGCTCTTCTGGTTCATGGATATCACACTTCAGAAAAAGTTGCTCAAACTTCATCGTATACTCTTCTACCGACATGGCTCTTTGTCTTAAATTATGAAACTGAAGAAAAGTGTCTTGCCAATAGTGTGCTGGAAGAAACTTACGTTTGAGTTCTCGGCGCATCTTCTCCCATGTTCTAATCTTCTGACGGCCCTCCCTTTCTCACTACCGTTTCAAATTCTCCTACCATATAGATGCATATTTCTTCAATTTTATTGCAACTAGTTTCACACGCTTCTCATCAGGAACATCTTGAAGCTCAAAAATTCTTTCTACCGTGTGTAACCAGTCAATAAAATCATCTGGCTAAAGTCTTCCCTCAAACTCATGAATGTCTACTCTGAAACTTGAGATCCCAAATTCTCTGCCTCGACCCCTCGGACGGACCCTAGGAGATTCATCTCGAGATAAGGAGTCTTCCCTAAATGGATTGGTGCCCTTACCTTCACTGTTGGAGCTATTACTGATTTCATCATCTTGATCTCGTGTGACTCCCTGTCTTGCAAGTTTTCTTGTAGTTCTTTGATTTGGTTTCTTAATTCCTCAATTTTAACATCTCGCATAGTTCTCTGACGATTTGGAGGTTTTGATGGCATTTTGTGATAGGGGTGATGAGGTATAAAAGTCAAATAATTTACAGAAACTTGATATAGTAGTAAGCGCTACTATGGTTCAATACGCACCAGGAAAATTCCTAGGAAAGTGGAGGGGTCATAAGCGGTCCCACTTAAAACCCACTTTCCTTATACTCTTATTGTCTTGTTGACAGAATTTTCCTAGACATGCATATGAATTAAATAGCTACTTACTATCCTAAACCAAAGCTCTCTAAACTAATGATTAGGCAAGGAAAAAAAAAACTAGAATAATGGCTACTTGAACGTAAAAGTGAGAAAAAGGAAAAAAAAAATTACCTGAAGAAGAAACCAAAGCTTTGATACCAAGCTGACGCCGGGACGTCACGAAAACCCCAATCTTGGCAAGGTTGAAAACCCCACTGTGGATGCCAATTATGGTGAGGTTAGAATAAACCTCACTATGGCAAGAATAGCCAAAAAGCCCACCTTGGTTGGCTACGTCAAGGATAACTAAAAGAAACCTCAAAGAGGAAGAGAAAAGCAAGTGCTTTAACTCAAATATTTTGATAACGCTAAGGGATGATTACAAGGGACAAAGCAAGACTTTATTTATAGCCTTCCAAGTGCAAAAGGTAAACATCTCTTTCCCATGTGGGACAAAAAGTCAATACAATTAAAATATCTTTCCCATGTCCTTTTTTTTTTTTTTTTTTTTTTGTCTTATGCTCCGACATTAGTTATACTTTCCCGAGAAACAGAGGAGCTTGAGAGAGAAATAGAAAAAAATTCCAGAACTGATCTTTTATTAATTTCATTCAACTTAGCTTACAAAGAATTATTGAACTGCTTTTATACTAACCTTTGCAATCCGTGTGACTCCGTCAGAGAAACACCAACTGTTTACAAAGAAACACAAACTTACAGCATTTTAGCCGTAGATTGCAAAATAATGTACTTCAGCCAAAACCCAGCAACTTTGATCCTAGAACAGCAGCTTCTGAGGTGAGTGGAAATCGTAAATTGAGAGAAAATTAAGAAGGAATTAAAGCTTCAATTTCTATATTTGATTGAATGAGTCATTAAACAACAAGGGTTTGCTACTTAAATGAAAACAATAGCAAAATAGAGAGTGAAGAAAAGGAAATAGATACAGAGAAGATGAAGATATTCTACCACTTTAAGAGAGACACAAAACGACAGTGTTTTGTTATTACTTAGCTAAATATCAACTAAGCCCTTATCTTCTGAATTTTGACACTTTAATCCACATGCCCACTCAAACTGAACTCCTTAGTCTAGGTTTCCAAATTCTGGCATTTTAATCCACATGCCCACTCAAAATGAATTGCCTCCAAAATAAAAAAAATCAGCATGTCTTCACCAGATTACACTCACTTGTATTCAATAATAAAACATCTAATGGCCACTGCAATAGAACACAAGGAACAACCACAGATTGCACTAGAACATTGCACATCCAATGGCCACTACAATAGAACACAAGGAAAAACCACAGATTGCACTAGAACATTGCAGCAGAACACCAGGAAAATTCACAGACTACACCAGACATTGCAGATCTCAACAAAAATTGTAGCTCAACAAAAAATTGCAACAACATTGCAATAGAACACCTGAAAATTCACAGCCTGCACCAAACATTGCAGATCTTCAACAAAAAAATTGCTGCTCAACAAAAAATTGCTGCAAACACTAAACCACACAAAGAAAATTGCAGTGACTTCATCAGTCATTGCAGACTGAAAAATCCACAAACACCATCAGTTATTGTAGACAGATCTGTAGATCCCAGTTTACAGTAAAAAACACACAGAGTCCACAAAACACACAGATTGTAGTAATCATTGCAGACTTCATCAACCATTGCAGCTGATTTGCAGATCCCAATTTACAACAAACACACAAATTGTAGCAGATCTGTAGATCCCAGTTTGGTGCAAAAATCACACAGATTCCACAAAACACACAGATTGTAGCAAAAC
Organism: Pistacia atlantica; assembly: GCA_026229545.1. NCBI lineage: Eukaryota > Viridiplantae > Streptophyta > Magnoliopsida > Sapindales > Anacardiaceae > Pistacia > Pistacia atlantica. Next base: position 3,158,250 of record CM047907.1, read on the forward strand.
CACATATCCCAACATACATTGCAGCAAAAAACACACAGATTCTAGATTAAAAAAAAAAAGAATTTATATATATATATATAAGACTGCGGCAACCATTGCAGCAGATCTGTAGATCCCAGTTTGGTGCAAAAATCACACAGATTCCACAAAACACACAGATTGCAGCAAAACCACATATCCCAACATACATTGCAGCAAAAAATACACAGATTCTAGATTAAAAAAAAAAAAAAGAATTCAGAGTTCCAGATTGCATTTAGAAATATTGCAGCAAACCACTGATTTCAACATACGCTACAGCAGAAGACAATACAGTATGGCATTTAGCTGGAACAAGGTAACTGAATCATAGTAAGTTTTTCCTTCAGTTCTTGAAACTGAACTATAGATAGTGCCTTTGTTAATATATCAGCAATTTGTAACTTTGTAGGAACATATTGAACCAAAAGGTGCTTAGCCAAGACTTGATCTCTTATGTAGTGCGCATCAATCTCAATATGCTTAGTCCTAGCATGAAATACAGGATTTGCAGCCAAGGCCCCTGCACTAAGGTTGTCACACCATATGACTGGTGCTTGAGGAAAAAGTAGGCCTAATTCTAAAAAAATATTCTTCAACCATGCAACTTCAGTTGCTGTGTGACCTAGTGCCCTATATTCAGCCTCGGTAGAGGACAAAGCAACTATCTTTTGTTTCCTAGAGCTCCATTGAATCAGATTGGGACCTAAGAAGATACAATATCCACTAGTAGACCTTCTATCATCAAGAGTGATGCCCAATCCACATCAGCATAACACTCAATATTCAAGGAAGCTACTAGTCTAAACTGAAGGCAATGATTTTGAGTGCCTTTGAGATATTGAAGAACTCTTTTGCATGCTTGACATTCTATTGCAGTAGGAGCTTGCAAGTATTGACTTAATTTGTTAACTATGAAACTGATATCAGGTCTGGTAAGTGTGAGATATTGCAATGCTCCTACAGCGCTTCTATACAAAGTTGGATCCTTAAAGCATTCACTATCCCCTGCAAACAGCTTGGTACCTACTACTAGTGGTGTAAGACAAGGGTGTGCATCTTCCATTCTTGTTTTCACCAGTAAGTCAAGAATATATTTAGTTTGTTTGAGATGCATACCCTGATCAGTTTTAATAGCCTCTATACCAAGAAAATAGTGAACTGATCCAAGTGTTTTAAGAGGGAATTGAGCATTAAGGTCTTTGATCAAAGTGTGGATAAAAGTCTTGTTGCCTCCAGTTATCAAGGTATCATCTACATAGATGAGGAGGTATGTATTTTGATCACCTTTTTGAAAAATAAACAGGCTGGAATCTGCCACTGAATTCCGAATACCCTTACTTAGTAAAGCTTGCTTTAGCTTGTCAAACTCAACCCTAGGTGCTTGTTTAAGACCATACAAGGCATTTTCTAACTTACATACAAAGCTAGGATACTCAGGATGCTCAAAACCTTTAGGTTGTCGCACGAATATAGTTTCTTTTATAGTCCCATTCAGAAAAGCATTATTGATGTCTATTTGCTGAATATCCCATCCATTTGTGATAGCCAGTGTAACAATTATCCTAACGGTGGAAGGTTCAATAACAAGGCTAAATGTTTCAAAATAATCAAGCCCTGGAGTTTGCTGAAACCCTTTAGCAACCAACCTAGCCTTGTACTTTTGTAGAGATCCATCTTGATTATACTTAACTCTAAATACCCGTTTGTTGCCTACAATATTCATATCACCAACAGGAGGCACTAAAGACCAGATATTGTTTTTAAGTAAGGTTGTAAATTCATTATTCATTGCTTCTTCCCATTCAAGAATTTGAAATGTCTCTTTAACAGAGCATGGTTTAGGAACAACAACAAAGGTAGAGGAAGAGATTAAGCCAATTTTTGGTGGAAGAAGACACTGGGGTTTAGTTTTTGTTATCATTGAATGGATACTAACTAATGGACGGGCAACAGTAGACTGTGATGGATCAGTAACTGTTTCAGAATGGCAGTGGGAAGGAGAATGATTACTTGTGGAATTGTGATTAGGTAAGGTTGAGTAGGAAGTAAAATCCACAACTAAAGGACAAGTTTGAAGCGAGTTTGATGACTTATATTAGGAGTTTGAACAAGGAGAATAATCTGTTTCGAGTAAGGGCTGTAAAGAAGGTGATTTTGAGGCAAGAGATGCATCAAAGGTGGGAGAAGAGGATTTGACTGTTGAGGTTGAATCATGCTGATCATTTGTTGAGCAAGAATTAGAAGGACCACAAGATACAGTTGCAGGCAGAGATCCATCAGCAGGAGTTGTATCATAAGAACTTGGGGTTTTAACAGACTCAAAAGGAAAGCTAATTATAGGTGTGACAGCATGAGACTCTACTTAAGTGTTGGAAGTGGAGGTTGATAGATTAAACTTATGAGCAAAAGGAAATTCCAGCTCATTGAACTTAACATTTGGTGTAATGCAAACTTTACCATTACAGCTTAAACATTTGTACCCTTTATGAACCAAGCTATATCCTAAAAATGCACATTTTTCTGAATGAAAATTGAACTTATCACTACAAGAATTTAGGCTTCTTGCAACAAAATAATTTGTCACTATAAATATCAAAATTGTGACCATTTCGCTGATGTGAGGAATTGTATTGGTCACCAGGTTGGTCACATTAAGCTCGTACTCTTAAGTATATAGTGACAAAATAGCGTTTGGTCACCATAGCCTAATTATTTATTATGACAATAATAATTTGTCACTTTAAACTAATTTATTGTGATAAATTATTTGTAACAATAGAATGCAATTTTTATCACTACAAGTAATATTTTGTCACAATTGATTTACATTTAAAGACCAAATGATAAGCTTTTTGGTGAGAAAATAATATATTATGACAAAATTGATTTTGTCAAAATTGTTAATAGTGACTAAATTATTTTCTCATAATTTTAATAGTGACAAAAATTTATTTCTTAGTGACTTTATTATGACAACATTTATTTTGTCACATGTTTGTTTATATGACAATATTATTTGTCAAAAATTATAGTGACAGAAATAATTTTGTACAAAATTTAATAGCATGACAAATAATTTTTTAGTCATAAATATAGAGCTTGAATTTGGGCTCAAGTTCGAAGACGGGCTCGAATTCGAGCTCGAGTTCGAAGATGGGCTCAGAATTTGAGCTCAAATTAGAGCACAAAATGCGTTTTCAAACCACTGATTACATAAATTGGGAGAATTCAACATCAAATAATCTGAGGCTGAATGCAATGCATTATATAAATTAACACATTCAACTTTAAAGCTTACAAAACAGTAAATGGAAGTCTCAACAAAGGCAATAGATTTAGATCTAATGTTAATAATTCAACAAAGGCATCTCTTATAAATTTACACATGCTCCACTTATATGGAGACAAAAATGAACACAAGTCAGCATATCCTCCATGAAGAAAACAATATCCTTAACCACAGTTTAGACAAACATGAAGAAAGTAAGATTAAAATGGTAATGTTTTTGCATCATAGACTTCATCACCTACACAAAAAACAGTAATGAAGAAAAATATAGCATTAAACATAAAATGAATTTAGTAATTGGTGCAATGTGATGTACCTCAAGAGCCATTCATTCTGGGTTGCCCTTCAAAGATAGCTCATATGGATATGATAATCCAATAAGCTAAATACAAATTAAAAGGACCTCCATATAGATGACAGTAAGCAATATAAATTCAACCAATGGACCATACATCAGTAGGGACTCCATAGAGCATGAGAGCAATCAAAACAAGATCAAAGAATGTGTAACCAAGCAGCATATCTAGTGCCTTTGTTTCCACCAAAACTAAAACTTAGAGAAAAGCAAACCTGCAAAAGAAAACAATTCATCATTTATCTCAGAATATGCACTAGCAATCAGCAAGTTAAATAGAGATGTAGAATACAACAACGAAAACTTATTAATATTTTAATAAAAGAAATTTCGTTCAATGAACTTCCTTAAAATCACTCCACACCGACGTCTCAGCTCTTTTTTTTCTTGCAAATGGGTTAACATCACCCTCTTCATCATTACCAACAGTTGCAATGGTTTCATCAGTTTCATTAGGGATGGTGGACCGTGTCTCTAAGTCCTCAATATCACTATCCATTGCAATCGACTCGCCCCTCCGTTGCAGTTCTGAGGACACCTCAGGTTGGGTGGCAATAAGGGCGGGATTAGAACTTGATGCCATTTATACTGCAAAATTTTAAAAGCACGTGAATATTTTCCCCTGTCTTTCAAACTCAATAACATATAGTTAGGAGGTTCAAATCAATTAATTAGGATTTTAAAGCAAATATTATAGTTAGAAGTTTGATCCCCAAGATGATTGAATACCTATATTCGCCCTTATTATAAAGATATGCATAAAAATCCTCGCAACTCTGTCAAGTTAGATCAAACATGTTGAAGAGCACCTACCTGCACCATAGTAATCAGCACAAGTTAATGCACACAAAACATTTAAAAATATCTATATATATCTGACTTCGGAATTGAAGCCCAAAAAACAAAAATATTATACTCTTTGAAGCTATGCCAACACTTGAAACCAACATCTGAAAAGATAACAATAAAATGGAGCTTTATAGCTTTTATTGAAACTTGGATTCACAAGTTTTTAAGCCAGAAGCCATCAAATCAAGAAATTTGACTTCAAAATTCTAAGTCAACAAGTATCAAAATGAGAAAAGTAAAGTACAATATAGCTTTTTCAAATATCTTTTTCTTACCCCTTTCGGCTAATATTTATAAATGACCAATAAATACATTTCTTTGG
>CM047907.1:3163185-3181930 GCA_026229545.1 Pistacia atlantica
TAAATACATTTCTTTGGCTTTAAAATTTCAATTTTCTAACATTGAAATGAATGGTGAATGAAGACATTGAAAGTTTGAAACCAACCCAACAACTCGAATGGCGAATGGAGACAATGTTGTAATCCTAAATCAACCAAGAACCACAATATACAAAATCAAAAAGAAACAAAACACAAACAACACCAACGATTTACCGTGGTTCACTTGCTCTATTTTGAGCAAGCTACATTCCATGTTGAACTTTGGAAAAGGGGAGTTCGCTGCACTACTATTATTAAGGAATCAAACAATTACAGCCCTAATCAAGAATATGCCCAAATCTCACCTCTCATACCTCTAAAATCAAGCCCGTAATCTGACCCTAGGAACACTCTAACCCACGAAATCCCTAGAGTAAGAACAACCTTACCCTTCCTCAAATGATTAAGCCAAATCACTCAAGAATTACCCAAATTACACAAGAAATCAGATCAGAAAAGCACAAACCCTAACTGTGAACACATAACACAGAAACACGATGCTTTCGATTGAGAAGGCTGGGGTGTAACTGAAATTGTTCTGCCCTTTTATAGTGTTGACTTGTAGAGTAATCTCAGCCGTCGGATTGGGGTTGGATTAATGGTCAGGATCCAACTCAAAATTGTCCAAAACGACACCGTTCCACTAATCTCCAATACGTAGTCGTTTCGAGCGTTCACTTCAATGGAGACATTGAAACCAACCCAACAACTCACCATTCACAACTCAGAAGTCAACTCAGACGAGATACAAATGAATGGAGATGACAAAAGGCGAACTCAGTCTTAGGCTTCGAAGTATTGGTCTGATTGTAACAAAGTAGGGGCTATTTGAGAGTTGAGAGATGAGAAGAAATGGCTCGGCTAATCCTCTTGAATGACAGACGAAATTGGATTTCTTCGACTAGAATGCTTGAATTAGGTGAAGAATGCAAAGATAATTAGTTTTGCTAAGGTCAGATGAATGAGCCCTAGACAAGGTGTCGCGATTTGGGATGCGAAGAATAGAATGAGTGACTTAAGGATTTTGGGATTTTGGGTAATGAAAATACGTGAGCCCAATTTAAGCTCGCGAGCTTATTCGATGGTAAAAATTATAGTTGAAGATTTTAAGAATTTAGAAATTAATGAAAATAAAGATGTATAATAATTATTAATCCTAATTTATAAATTTGTATTTGGAATTTATAATTATAAGTAATAAAAAGTGTTGAAATTCAATTATATTTCAATGTCTCATTATATTATTACATTTCATAGTGATTATATATTTCTTAATTAATATAAATACAAAATGTCACTAAATATAATATAGAAAATATTTTTATAATAATTATTAATAATAAATCGAAATTACCATAATTTATAAATAGTAAAATTAAATATTTTTAAAAAGCATGGGGCTGGTTAGCCCACGACATGGCCTATGGCATGGTCCAAGTCATGGCATGATATATAACGAGCCATGCTGAGGGCCTTCAAATTTGGTGGGCTAGCACAACACGACAGGGCACGAATTTTTGCAGGCCTTGGCATGGCACGACTCATGGCATGATGAGCCTTGAATTTTTAGGCATCGCACAACCCACTATTGCTCTAACCCCCACCCCACCCATTTTTCATTAATTTGCTATGATCTTAAGCTAGGTAATATGATTAATTACTCTCTATGGATCGACCTTTGCTTGCCGTTAATACAAGTAGAGAACTTTAATTTTTGGTTGCACTAGGCACGCATTAGCAGTTTATGAATTTTATGGTGTAATTTGTATTCAGTTTGAACTTGATTTGTATTCTTTTATCATTAAAGTAAAAAAAGGTACATAATATTTACATTTATAAAATTATTAATGATTTTGTATTTTTTTTTACAATTTTTTGGCCTTTTCAAGTTTTTAAAAATAAAAAATAAAAAAAAGTAATAATTTAACAATAGATTAGGAACTGAAATTTGGGAACAAATATTTGCAACGAACTGAAATGTGTTGCTACGATTAACAAAAAGTTTTTTTTTCATCACTAATTTGTTGGTAATTTGTTTGGAAACAAATTTCTTTGATCTAGCTAGATATAGCAAACTCGACCCGCCCCTGTCACCCCCCAATCGCAACCAAATTTCCTAGCCCCTAACCTCGTACTTGATCCTATGTGTTAATGAGTTTTTTTTTTTTTTTTTTTTTGTTATTGCTAAAAAGTTGAGAGGAATGACAAATAGTTGTACACATATTAATTATGTTTTTTAAGCAAATTTTTGCCACAAAATATCACATTTAATTTGACTCAAATATAATGTCATTAATACCTCGATTTTAATATTTACAAATGATAATTTATTTATTTTTTGGTAATGATAAATGATTCTTTTGTGACAAATTAGTTTGTAATTATAGCATGTATTATTAAATATAGTGACAAAAGTTTTTTATGACAACTATGTTTGTCACGATAAATAATTTATCTCGGCGCTTATATTTTGACTCAAACATTTTGTCATTAATACCTTTATTTCAGTATATATTATGACAAAATTTTTTTTTTTGTAATAATAAATAAATTCTTATGTGACAAAATAATTTGTAGTTATAGCATGTATAACTAAATCTAGTGACAAAAATGTATTATGACAAAATATGTTTATCACAATAAACAATTTACCTAGGCACCAAAAATTTGTTATAAAATATTATGATAAAAATGTTTTTCTTCACTATATTTCTTATGGGCTTTTTTATTGTGATAAAATATTCTAACAATATTTTTTTTAGTCACTGTATATTCTTTTTGTCATACTTAATGTGATATTTCTTTATTTTGTCATAATACCTATATTACTTGTGACAAAATAACATTTGACAAAATTAATTTTGTCACAATATAATATATTTCTTGTAGTATGCTGATGGTAATCTCTTAAATAAGGATAGCAAGTGCAACCAAAAACTTTCAAAGTAGAATAAAGAGGAGAATTATGAAATAAAATTTGATAGGGAGAAATAAAATTCAAAACAAAAGAAGGCTTTTTGTTAATTAAAAATACTACTATATCAAATGCATTCCACAAAAATTGCAAAGGCATAAAAGCATGTACAAGCAAAGCTTAGTTCGGTTTCCACCACATGTCTATGCTTCCTCTCACTCCTACCATTTTGTTGATGCACATAGGCACAAGAGTGTCTAAACTGAATTCCACAACTGGTTAGATAAGAAATAAGTCCTTTATATTCTCCTCCTTGATTAGAGTGTAGACACCTTAAGTTTGGTGTTGAATTGTCTCTCAACTAAGTGATAAAATCTAATAAAGGTAGACCTAACTTCACCTTTAGTCCTTAAAGGGAAGAGCCAGGTAAACATACTAAAATCATCTATAAATGCAACATAATATCAGAATCCTTCAAGAGACATTATAGGGGCTGGTCCCCAAACATCATTGTGCACAAGTTCTAAGGGAGAAGTGGCTCTTGAGTGAGAGAGAGGAAAATTATTCCTATGCATTTTACCTAGGTGACATGCATCACAAAAAGGCAATGTAGATGATATACTGGAGTTCTTAAAGGATGACGGTGATTTGGGAAGTTGATTCATAATTTTGTGAAACACCTTAGCATAAGGGTGACCAACTCTTCTGTGCCAAACTAAGGCAGTGGTACTGGTTTTACTAGATGCAGATACTAAGGGTAGCTAAACATGGTAAACTAGAGTCATGCAATTGAGAATGTAATGTATCTATTTGTAAGGTATCATGTATTGAATCAGAGTGATGCAAAGGATTAGCATGCAATAGATCAACAGGAGAAATATTAGTGTTATCAAGAGAATGTAGAGTATCAGCATGTGATTGAGAATGCAGTGCATTTATTTTAGAATTATTAGAAGTTGTATCATCCAAATTATTAGCATGTAATTGAGCAACATGTAAAGAATGCAAAGAATCAGAATCAGTACACAAGATAGTAGAATGTAAGGGACCAAAATTGAACTGAACTGTATTTTTATTATTCAGTAAAGAAGTACAATTATTAGATATGGAATCAGCTACATTAGATTCATCTTTATTCTCAACACATGGAATAGAAGGGGACTAACCAAAACTGATTTTTGGCTGGACATAGTTGGAAAATTTAGTGATGGTTTTGTTTTTGGGAGAAACTTCAACATAATCTAAACTATCTAATGTACTCTGTTCATTAGTGGACTTATTAGATGTGATTTGAGTAGGAGACTTGGAGCAGGCTAAGGAGGTATTGATTGGTGGAGACAGTGAAGATAAGGCAGATGGAAAAGTCAACTGATACAACCTAGCTTTAAGATCTCCCTGCAACAGAACACTTGATTGTTAACCTTGTCCTTAACCACAAAGCATTTAGCAAAAAATTCAACCACAAAATTATTATCCTTGGTAAATTTTGAAATGCTAAGTAAATTTTCGTAATACGAGGAACACACAACACATTTTTCAAATATAAGGATTTAGATTGCAATGTACTAGGTAAAAGGGAAAAACCAACATGAGAGATGTTAAGGAACTCACCACTGCCAATCTGAAGCTGTTCTATTCCATCATACCTCCTACTTGCACTTAATTAGGTTCAAGTCTAAAGTAACATGATCTGTTGCTCCAGAATCCATACACCAGGCTGAATCTTGGATAGGAGTTGATGTGATATGAGTGGGAAAAGCAGGAGATGTGTTATTTGGAAGGGAATGGGGAACAACAAAATAAGCTTGACTGGGAACTAAGGAATAAGTTGGACTGGGAACTGAAGAATGTTTTTGCTAATTGGGAACTAAGGAATGTGTTTGCTCATTGGGTGTGTGTTGATCAGGTAAGCTGTATGAGAGATGTGTTTGTTGGCTAGGTAAGTTAAAGGCTGAGAGTGTACGGATAATGGTTGGTGCGGGCTGTTGTTGGGTAAAGTGTGAAGTAGGCTATTGTTGTTGATAACCACCATTGTTTTCATAGTTTTGATTTCCATTGTAAGCCAGGTTAGGACCATAGACAAGGGAATGAACTTGTTGGTTTGATGATGAAGAACCAACACCAACTTGATTACTGCCATAATTTGTACCCCCAAAATGTGGAGGGGTTCCATTGTAGGTGGAATTATACCGATGGTAACACTACATAGCAGTGTGACCCATTTTGTTACAAACTTGACAAATGGGTTTTCCTTTAGGATTTCCCCTTCCCCTACCTCTACCAAAAGGAGGAATACTAGGTGGTCTATAGTTTTGCACAGAAACTCCATACTGTCCAATATTGGCTGAGGCATTAAACTAATCACTTAAAGTATTTACAAGGAACTAAATAGCTTAAATGAGCAGGATATTGGTTATATATTTGTGAACCAGCAGTAGTTTGGACAGAGGAAAAATTATATGCCAAAGGAAAAGTGCTAATAGACATCATAGGTATAGGTGTGGATGTGTGAGACCTTGGAGTACTTATAGCAGCCATATTGACAAAACTATTGACAAAGCTATTGAGAAAATCTATTGAATTAAACTTCTCTATTTGCATTTCATACTTCTGAAGCAAATATTGTGCTTCTTGTAAGGTTACTGAGTCGAACTTGGACTCAATTCTTGAAGTGAGATTAACGATTGCTGCATCAAACTCAGGACCTAGTCCATCTAAAATAAACTGCGGTAAATCTTCATCGGATATCACTTGGCCACCAGCTGATAAACTTTCGGCTATTCCTTTCATCATTTTAACATAATCACTAATGCCTAGGTTTCCATTTTGAGTGGTTTGGAGTAAGGTTTTTAGGTGAAGTGCTCTGATTTAGAGTCATTTAAGAACCCACCTTCTAGGGTTAGCCAAATTGATGTAGATGATTGACATTTCGACATAGAAGCAAACATACATTTTGAGATCGACGCGAACAGCCATGTCACTAGAAATTTTTCAATTCTTTTCCAAGAAATATAGTTAGGGTTAACTTTCTCCTTTGATCTAGTTTCTCCTAACTCATTCAAAGATTCAAGATCTGTAGTAATTAAAGGTTGGGGGCAAGGGACAAGACCTTTGAGGTGATCTTCAAGATCGTGAGCTCCCACCGCTGACAAAATTGTGACTTCCAGAATCGATAATTGTCTCGGTGATTGTCTCTGGTCAACTTCGGAGTAACAACTTGAAGGCTTGATGGAAATGCCGAGCTGATTGAGTTGGAGGAGTTGAGAATCATCTTCTCAAGACTGGTTCCAGACTTATTTGAGTTTGAGATATTTGCTATTGACGTTAGTCGATAGCTCTGATACCAAGTGGAAATCATAAATTGAGAGAAAATTAAAAAGGAATTAAAGCTTCAATTTCTATATTTGATTGAATGAGCCATTATACAATGACGGTTTGCTACTTAAATGAAAACAAGAGAAACAAAGAGTGAAGAGAAGGAAATAGATACAGAGAAGATGAAGATATTCGAACCACTTTAAAAGAGACACAAAACGACAGTATTTTGTTATTACTTAGCTAAATATCAACTAAGCCCTTATCTTCTGAATTCTGACACTTTAATCCACAAGGTGGCAATCCATGTGACTTGCTAAAAAAAAAAGATCCCTAGCCTTTCAACACTCATACAACAAACATAAAATGAAGATTTCTAGACCGCGGGATCTGAACTTATTAAAAAAGTAGTGTTTTGGTACTGTAGCTACGTTAAAGTAGTGTATCCCTATTAATATAACTGTTGAACAGTTAATCCTGTATAAGTACCGTGTCGTTACTGTGGTTACGTTAAAGTATTGTAGCTTTAATATATCCGTTGAACATTGAAGATTTTTGAAACAAATACTGTAGATCTTCTTCTTTACTTAGTAGTTGCTGAGTAGTTGTGTTTCTGCCCTTCTTCTCTTATAGCTGCTGAATCACCCTTCTAAATTCACTTTAGCTGAACTGTTGGTCTTAGTTTCTCCTTTAACACTAACCATATGATCTTAATAATCTTATTAATTAATTTGATGATAATTTGATTATAAATTATTGAGTTGGTTCAAGCTTATTCTTTTCTTTTCTTTTTTCCTTTGTTTATCAAAAGTAAAGCATGTTGCATCCACAAAGTAGAGTTATCTGGTGAATAATTATGTGGGTACTGGGTTGGACTTATCTCAGTTTTCATTGAATTTCAAACAAGTTTTAAGTGTTTAACCATGGACTAGGGTCTAGAAACTAATAATATATGATATATCCAGCATTTTCAACCCACTTAACTTTTTTAAAATTTCAAAGAAGACTTAATGTTTTATTAATTTGACAATTTTAACCCTACATAACTTCACATTGACCCCACAAAATAAATTATTAATTACCATTTTTTTAGTACAAAATGAATTACGGCAAGTGTTGAAAGAGCATTTTCTGCGATGAAAAATGCAAAAACCAACTATTGAATCAAATGAGAAAACAATTGTTAAATAATTGTCTTATTACATATATTGAAAGAGAGAAATTTGATGGAATTGTCAATGAAGCAATTATGCAACATTTTCAAAATATGAAAAATCTTCGAGGATAATTGTAAAATTGATAATTTGGTATGTATAACTTTTAAAAGTCAAATTTTTATGCTTATTACTTTGGTATATATTTTATTATAAATTTATCAACTTTTATGTTATGAACCCACTAACACAGAATCCTGGCTACATCCCTATGTATAATAGATTTAAAAATGAATGTAACTCTATGATAAAATATAACTCTGTACTAGGGTTGTTTGTGTTTATTATTGTTGGTTGTGTGGTGGCTTAATTTGCTTGTTCGTTTTCTGGGTTTTGTTCTCCCTTGCTCCAGGTTGTTTTGGTCTCCTATTAGTGGTTGCTGTTTTTTTTTTCTCTTGGCTGTGTAAAGGACCTCTCCTTTGCCTTCCAGGGCTGTTTCTTTTTCGTCATCCATGAGACGTGTTTTAGGTGTGATAAAGGTGTTTTTCCAGGCTGTTTTGCTTTGTTTAGGCGTCATCCCTTCTTGTTTTAGAGGCATGCTTTTCCAATCGGTCGCATTTAGGTTGTAATTATTTCTTCTTCATAAAATTACCATTTACCTAAAAAAATGCTAAAAGTATTTCAATTTTCATTTTAAATAAGTTATAATATGGAACTAATTATTTTTAAGTATTCAAATTGAATAAGAGTATGCAATTAGGAAACAAACTTAAATTGTACAGACTCGTATGAAAATTATTTTTTTCAACAGAAATGGAGATGGTGTGTCTTATTCCTCTGCTATGTTGTAAGAGCTGTGAATATAAGAAGCAAGAATGGAACTTAACAATGAAGTGCTATGGGATGCTATGGGATGCTTCTCTCTGATGTATTGTGAGTATAAAAATAGCTGATAAAAATTGGTGATGTACTCTAGTTAAGTTTGTAGCAAATGCGTTGTTGTTGTGTTATTGTGGTAAGTATTGTTATGGTGTTCATTTCATTGGAAGCCTACAGGAATGGTAGTGTTGTGTGTTAGTTGTTGCATGTGAAGAAAAATAAATAAGAAGGAGACGTGGATACTCAACAAGAGGAGATCTTGTAATCAGCAAAAGTTAAGGCATTAAGGATAGTTTTGTTTACAGGGAAATATTAGAAAGAGTTAAGACCAAGATCAAGAGATGTTTTGTTCAAGGGGAAATATTAGGCAAAAGCTAAGGAGTATAGTAGTTTGGGTTAAAGTGTTAAGATCAGAAGTAAGGTTGGGTTTCCATGTAAAAAGAAAGGGGTCTTAGGCCAATACGATGTGTTTTGTATGCATCAGTATATTGGCTCAATACGGTGCATTTTTATAATCATCTTCTTGATATAAAAACGCAAGGGTTTTCTGTACCAAAATCAGCTAACGAAAATTCAATAGACTCATTCAGCTAGCACAACTATTTTTCTCTCAAATTATTTATTTTTGTTAATTTCTTTTTCAAATCCACTCAAGAATCTTCAGTCTTATATATATATATATATATAAGATTCGAGTGTGTGTATACATATATATATATATATATATATATATATATATATATATATATATATATAGAGAGAGAGAGAGAGAGAGAGAGAGAGAGAGAGAGAGAGAGAGACTTTGTTATTCTTTTTCTAATGTTTCCTTCGAAATTCAAGGAACGGTCGCTGTAGCGATCGTTCTTTCTATCCCATGAGTCGGGAATCTTCAAAATTTGGAAAAGTTATCAACATAAACTTTGTAGCTATATGAATAAGCTTTCCAATGCCCCTAAGAATTATTGAATTACGATTTCTATAGCTCAAGTTATGATCGAAAAATCGAAGTATGATCATCTTCAAGGATTTCCAGGTTTTACGTCGTATCTTCAACGCGTCACAACTTTCTTGTTTCAACTCCAATTCTTGCCCCGTTTGTTTCAACTCGTCATAAATTTCATCGACATCATTATTCTTCATTCAATATCATTTTTGACCTGAAAATACTCAAAATACACCTTTGATCCTATAGAATGTATTTATGAAATAATTAACTCAAATTTCACATTAAAAACACATTTTTCCACAAATAATCCAATTGAATCACTAGCAAAATATATATTTTCAAGCTTTTATCAGAAATTGTGCAAGTAATTAAAGTATAAGAATACAAATGTCGAATCCAAGGGAATTACTATTATCAATTACCAATTTAAACTATCCTATTACTATTTGATTAATCCAAATTTTATCAAGGAAAACATAAAGGAATAAAAAAACAGTTGAAATTAAAAGAAAACTGAAAAGAAAACAATTAAAATAAATCTTTGGGTTTAAAGAAAGATGACAAGACCTAGGGCATAGATTTCGCACCAACTCTTGTTCATATGCATTGATCACTTATGCTAAATTTTATTAAGCTCTTTCTAAAGGTCAAACTCTCTAAATTTCCAATAAATTTCTTTCGAACAATTATCGAATTAACTCTTAATTACTAACCCAAATTATCTTTAATCAAATTTAAGCAATTGGAAGATCATTACGCTCTATGGAGTTTATTAAAACCTCATAAGTCGCGGTAACCTATCTCTAGCGTTCATTCAACCTATGGTTTTTACTACCGTAGACCAATTAAGTATCATGTCTCGATCTCAACTTAGTCCATTAATTCATTCAATTCTTTGGCCCTTAAGAATCAAAAGCATTAGGTATAATAATAAAACTTATGAAGAAATCTTAATAAAAATCAATATAAATAAATCAACACATAATCAAGAGATTGGGCTACATCTTAGCCCTAGAAAATAAAGTTAGTTCATAATAAACATGAAAGAAACAATCATATTTATTAAAATAATCAACATGAGTTTATAAGAAAGAAATAAGAAGAACTTCTCTATATTATGAATCAAAGCTCCAAAAATTCTGACATTTTTCTTCTCTACATGTTTTCCTTCTCTTATTCTCCCAAAGAATCCCCAAAATAATGCTAAAAGACTTCCCTTTATATCCCACAAGAGTTAGGGTTTTATTTTTCTTAATTCTATTTAGTTTAGGACTCTGAACCCCATTTTCCTAATAAAAAACGGAAGAAAAATTCCTAACTATTGTGATTGTGGCCCAGCAATGTGCTGCACATGGTCGATTCTGGACAAAGTGTGGTGCGGCACAATGCAACACAGCGATAACTTCTTCTTCTTTAGTTCAAATCTTGCATCATTCCTTAGCACTCCAAAGATGGTGATTTTTTAGCACTATAATGATGGAATCTGGAGAAGTGGTAAACATATGAAATGTATCCCTTTTTATGTAATGGATAGCATGGTGGGCCGTACTACTATTTGGTTGCTTCATAGCTCGCCGGTACAAGCGGTAGGTATTGTCCTCCCCCTTAACGGGTTTCTTGGCCTCCCACACCACTCGAACCCATGCCCAAGGGGATATAGGCAAATGGGGAGTATGGTGTGTACCATTGGGCTAACTTTGAATCATCTATCCAACAATCAAAGAATCGTCTTAATCTGAGATATATAGCTCAAGATATTGTCAAAACATCGAGGCATGCTCAAACTAAAGTATAATCTAGATTCCCCTCTTTACTTCTAAGCTCCATAACTTCTTCAATTCAATTCGAATTATCAATCCAATTTGTTTCTACTCATCACTCATTCCGTTGCCAATATGATTCTTCATTCGAGCATAACATTTAGCACTAATAACTTGAAAAACACTCAAACACACCCTTGATCCCATAAAGAAGAATTATGAAATATTAAGCAACTTTACCAAATTAATCCTAATTTCTCACCAAGAATCCCTAAATTCACTAAGTAAATGTGTATTTTCAAGCTCTTATCAAGCCTACATCCACTGTAATTCTTATTGCTTAGAGAGCTTATAATGCCTAGAATAATTTGTTAACCTTTCTTGCATCGTTGGAAGGAGTTTATATACAGATTTTTTTAAAAGGTAAGAGCATAATTAAAGGAATTACAATCAAGATGAAAGTTCGACTTCGATATTCTTGCGATTGAGCACTAAGATCACGCTATCATTACTATTGATCTGATCTCTTCTGAAATATCCGCGATTTGAGCTTATCTATGATATGTTGAACAACTGTCAAAATTGGTCACGATTGGCTTATGCTAGGTCGACTATACCTTGACGAGCTTATGCTAGGTCGAACAAGTCTTGAGCCAAACTGATTTTCGGTCAAGCTATAACCTCGCAGAAATCTGGCTTCTCCGAACTTAATTGAAAATTCACACACAACATATATATATAGGAGAGAGAGAGAGACTTTATTTCAAAATTCAAGGATTAGATTATGGTCTTATTAATTAATTTGATGATACTTTAGATTGCAATTTATGCGGTCGGTTCAAGCTTTGCTCTTTTTTCTTTTTTTAATCAAAAAGTATAAATAAAAAGTAAGAATAATGATATGTTTACAACTGAGTCATATAATTAGATATACAAACAAATAAAAAATTTTACAAAATTCAAATAACAACTCTATCCTATATTTTTTGCCTATTTGTATGTTTAGTTGTATGACTCAGTTATAAACATGATATTACTAAAAAAGTAAAACATTTTCCACCCTTCGTCCAGTTTTTTATAATTGAATTCTATGCTTTCACTCGATCTTTATTGTACTTTTATAACTATAACAAGAACCCAGTTGGAAAGTTTCACTTGACTCTTGTGCCTACAACAATTGTTAGGCATTAAAATGGTTGGTTACCAACCACCATATTTTAATTATGAAAGGGCTACGAATTAGGTTTTGGAATTTGACTTGTTTAATTTTAATTATATAAAGAAATAATTAAAAATGACCACAATATGTAATATAGTGTGCCTACTTTGTCCTGATTATATATAAGCATCAGAATTTATAAATGAATATCTTACATATATATGGGTCGTGAAACCATATCAATGATGTGAACATCACGAATTTGATAAGATTATGTTTCCAAACTTTAGATAAATTAATGGGAGGAAGAGAACAAAAATCTTTATTCAATGAAATTTGTTTAATACAATATTAATTAAGACTATTAAGGTAAATTAAATGTGTACAGTTTACTTGCTCACGATATCATAATTGTTTTGCCGATAATTTAATCTATTATAGAACTTTACAATATAACCAAATGAGAAATTAGTAGTTGTTGTGATTTCAAGTATATTATAAAATTAAATCTCAATATGGTCACATTCTTCTAAGATGAATTCAACGTAAAATATACAAATTCTGGTATCAATCAATACTATGTTTATTTGTCTTGCAACATATTTTGTCATAAAGCTACTTACATTAAATCAATGTACTATATTTTTTACCCCCAAAAAAAAATTTTCAAATCAACATTTCTATATATTTAAAAGAATTGGCACTCACTCTTTTCTTATCCTATTTTCCTGGTCGTTAATATCTTTCCAGTTATTATTGAAATTTCACAAATCAATTGTTGTGACATTTTATTTAATAAACTTACATATACAAAATATTGATACAAATTATTTCCTATAAATTGATGTAACAACCCTGTTTTTTTAAATGTAAACTGCTTTTCTCATCTTAAAACACATCAGTTCCTATGCTAAAGTTTGTATATAAAACATTCTTGTATTTAATATGGATGAGTTGCATATATAGATTTTTATTTGATGACATATACGTACATATATGTCCATAATACACAACACTCTCTCTTATTACTGAAAGGGAATTACACAGCTCATAGAGGAATTTCAAAACAAAAACAAAGCAACTAATAATAAAGTGAGACTCAAAGGCAACGCAACCACCACAACAAATGAGATCAAAGTTCAAAGTAGCTTGAGTGAGAAATTACCACGTAGATTGTCTGAGCATTCCCATTTGCCTGGAAGAGGAATTGATTTCAGTTTTTCTGGAATTCTCAGTTTGTTGGAGCATCCTGTGATACTCAAGCCTCTAAGCATTGGCATGGCATCTTCATCTACTTCCCACTCCTCCAACTGAATTAAATTTGAAAGAAGTAGAACTTCAAGCCAGGAAACCCATTTGCCCTGCAGCTCAGTTTCTTTCCGATATAAGATGCATTGGCTAAAACAAGAAACATGAGATTTGGCAACCTCTCTAATGAAGGGATCGAGTCTTCCTCTAGCAACGAATCCGCTAACTTGAGGCCTTCAAGATTTGGAAAGATTTCTTCCAAGTTTTCTGGGAGTTTCTCTATTCTCCCACATAATCTCAAATCTACAAGACATCGGCAATGACCGAGTAATTGTAGAGAAGGAAATGACAGATCGGGATCCAACCAAACGGATAAAACACGAAGGCTTCTAAGTTTTGCAACAGTCTCAAATTTGAACTCTGGAATAGTAAGATCTCCATCACATTGAATTTGCAGCTCTTGAAGATCAACCAAACTTTCAGGGTTGAGCTCCTCCCAGCTTGATTGATATACATATTTTAGAGTCAAGAGCTTTTTCAAATTTGCTATTGGCAAAGACCCTGAAAAGAATCCAATTAGATGCCTCAATTCTTGCAACTTTGAAATTTCAGTTGGTAGAGGAACATACGTTTGAGCTCCTTCCATATGCAAAGTTTGTAACCTCCGCAAGTTGCCAATGGATGATGGTAAAGTAATTATCGCTTCATCCTGTAACCCCAGATATATCAAATGAATCAACTTTCCAACCTCTTTAGGTAATGTCTTTCCAAAAAGGTCGACTTCGAGCACTCTAAGAAATTTAAATGTTTTGCACAAGGGTGTCAACTGGCTAGTTTGTCGATTGAAGAACAGAAGGGAACGAGAGAGCTTATTTGAATGTCGAAGCCACAGAAACCTTTCCCTTACCAAATAAACAGCTTGACGTCGACATGATGATGCAATTGATGAGCCGAGTACTTGAATGACTGATTTCATCATAAATATGATAGAAGTTCAGTTCTTCTGCCTTCCTAATTGCAAGGTCTCGTAAAAGATCATGTACTCGACATGTTACAACCGTCCCCCAACATCTTTTGTCTATTTGCACCAAACTTCTGTTAATCAACTTTATCACATAATCCGCAGCCACGTCTTCCATTATTTGATCTCCACCTTCCTGTATAAAGCCTTCTGCCAGCAACAACCGGATTAATTTTTCAACGTTTATCTCAAAATCCTCTGGAAAAAGACCGATATAGAGAAAGCACAGCTTCAACTTATGAGGCAAATCATTAAAACTTAAAGCTAGAAAATATTCAATATGAATTGAATCATCAATTAAATGTCGCCAAATGCTGTCATACACCGCACGCCATTCCGAAGGCTTCTTTGTGGACAAGAGCCCACCCAACACAACTATCGCAAGTGGAAGGCCACCACATTTTTGCAACATCTGTTCTCCCAAGTTCTTCAATCCATCATCTACAATATTTACGTTTTGAAAAGCTTTCTTAGAAAATAGTTGCCAACTCTCCTCCGGACTTAAAAATTGAAGCGCGTGGGCATAAGTTTTCTCGTCTGAACGCTGCGCTACTTCTTTGTTGCGTGTGGTGATAATTACTCTACTACCATTCTTGTTGTCTGGGAAAGCTCGTTTCAGGCTCTCCCAAGTTTCCTTTTGCCATACATCATCCAACACCAGTAAATATCGTTTTTCTTGCAAAAACTTGTGAAGCTTTCTTTCCAAATTTTCTCTGCTCATCTTCCGTACCTCCTGCATCTCCTTTCTGGTTTCGATCATCTTGAATGACTCCATAATTCTTTGAAGAACATTACGATTATCGAAATCTTGTGATATCGAAACCCAAGCACAATGATCAAAATGTTTGTTAATGTCATTGTTATGGTAAAACTTTTTAGCAAGAGTAGTTTTACCCAAACCACCCATACCAAAAATCGAAATGACAATACGTCCAGGCTCGCCCCCGAGAAGTTTGGGCAACAGTTGGTCAGCATCTGCATGGAAGCCAACAACGTTCTCTTCAACTGTGATGGAATTCTGTCTTCTCAGATCTTTCAATTTTCCAAGAGCATTGCTGTTACCTTCACTCATGCTACGAGTATCTATAAGTTTGTATGCTTCTCGCTTCCGAGAGACATCACTGATTCTCATTCTGAGTTTTTCAATCTCTTTGCCGAAGCTATACGAATTTACCATTTTGAATGCGCAAGAGCAGTTCATCACAGAAGAAAAGAATCTTAGCCTTCTTTTCAGTGTTACTACTTCATCCACGTCGACCGTATCCGAAATATTCTCTTCATCTTGCACCTTGACCAAAAATGTGTCTAAGACATCCTCGGCATCATAAGCAAGATCAATGATATCAGATACCCACCGGCGTATCATGGGATCGTTGCTTTGTTTTTCTTCTGCATCCTTAATAAAACATTGCATCCATTCCAATTCGTTCTTAAGCAACTCCACTTCATTCTTCACTCCTCCTAAGAAGACTGCTTCCTGGATGATAAAGTCCCCAAGCCTTCCCACAACAAATGATACTACAGCATCAACCATACTTTAAAAGCTAGATTTTGCTGCTTGTTAGGGAGTTTTTGGCGGAGACTGGACTTGATTTGGATCAGAAGGTAAATTACTAACTGAAAGAGTCCTAGGATCAAATGAAAAAGAGAAACTAGAAAGCTGTTATACTTTCCCGAGAAACAGAAAAAAATTCCAGAACTGATCTTGTTAGGATCCTAGGGTTTACTAATTAACACTTACAGCCCAATAACACAATCAACAGTCGAATTTATCAATCAAAAGCAAAGAGATAAGTAAGCAAAGAAGAACACAGAACACGACAGATTATAGTGGTTCGGCTTTGCAGTCTATATCCACTCTCCAAGGCTCACAGTCTACATCCACTCTCCAAGGCTCACTGTAGGGTATTTTCACTACTCAATCACCAAGAATGTACAATAGATGAACAAAGAACAAAAAAGAATACAAAGGAAGGAACACACCCAAATTGAAAACCCTAAGTTTCGCAATTGAGATCTACCTCCTCTTCTGCAGCAGTCACACTAAATACACAATCATCCTTCTCTAAATCAGCCTCCACCTATCTTTGATTTCTTCATAGCCGTGAGATGAGCAACAATCCAAAAGATTCTTCAGCCATGCGTTGTATGAGGAAAAGAGAGAGATGAGAAGCTTCGCAACAGTCAAGAATCGGAGGACACGATATTCATCTTGGTCCAGCACAAAAACGACGCGGCATGCTTCTTTAACTCTTTAAAAACAAAGTGCTGACTTCCACCGTGGCAAATCACAAGCAGCACAGATCTTTAATTAATTTCATTCGACTTAGCTAACAAAGAATTATTGAACTGCTTCTATACTAACTTGGCAATCCGTGTGACTTCAGCAGAGAAACACCAACTATTTACAAAGAAACACAAAATTACGCATTTTAGCCGTAGATTGCAAAATAATGAACTTCAGCCAAAACCCAGCAACTTTGATCCTAGAACAGCAGCTTCTGAGGTGGCAATCCATGTGACTTGCTGAAGAAAAAAGATCCCAGCCCTTCAACACTACAACAAACACAAAATGAAGATTTCCAGACCGTAGGATCTGAATTTATTTAAACTTAACAAAAAAGCAGTGTGTCGGTACTGTAGCTACGTTAAAGTAGTGTATCTCTGTTAATATAACTGTTGAATAGTGAATAATATTGTAGAAGTACTGTATCGGTACTGTAGTTACGTTAAAGTACTGTAGCTTTAATTAACCGTTGAACGTTGAAGATTTTTAAACAAATACTGTAGATCTTCTTATTTACTTAGTGGCTGCTGAGCAGTTGCGTTTCTGCACTTCTTCTCTTATAGCTGCTGAATGACCCTTCTGAATTCACTTTAACTGGACTTTTGGTCTCAGTTTCTACTTTAACACTAACCATATGATCTTAATAATCTTGTTAATTAATTTGATGATTATTGAGTCGGTTCAAGCTTATTCTTTTCTTTTCTTTTCTTTTTTCCTTTGTTTATCAAAAGTAAAGCATGTTGCTTCCACAAAGTAGAGTTATCTGGTGAATAATTATGTGGGTACTGGGTAGGACTTATCTCAGTTTTCTTTGAATTTCGAACAAGTTTCACCATTGATTAGAGTCTAGAAACTGATAATATATCAAGCATTTCAACCCACTTAATTTTTTTAAAATAAAAAAAAAGACTTAATGTTTTATGGAAGTTTTACAAATATAACCCTATCCTAACTTAACGCGGACTAAACAAAATAAATTATTAATTAACATTTTTTTAATATAAAATGGATGATGACAAGAGCATTTTGTAGATGACGATTATGAAAAATTGACTACTAAATAAATAATGGGTGATTAATTATTAAATAATTATCTTATTATATATATTAAGAGAGATAAATTTAATAAAATTGTCAATAAAACAATTATACAATATTTTTAAAATATAAAAAATCTTTAAAAATAATTATAAAATTAATAATTTAATATATATAATTTTAAAAACTAATTTTTTATGTTTATTACTCTAGTATATATTTTATTATAAATTTATCAACTTTTATGTTACGAACCACTCTCTTATAATTTTGACTACATCCTTATGTATGATAGATTTAAAAATGAATGTAACTCTCTGACTAAGGCTGTTTGTGTTTATTTTTGCTGGTTGTGTGGTGGCTTTGCTGGTTCGTTTTCTGGGTTTTGTTCTCCCTTGCTTCAGGTTGTTTTGGTCTCCTGTTCGTGGTTGCTGTTTTCTTTTTTTTTTCTTGGCCGTGTAAAGGGCCTCTCCTTTGCCTTCCTGGGCCGTTTCTTTGTCGTCATCCATGAGACGTGTTCTGGGTGCGATAAAGGCGTTTTTCCGAACTGTTTTGCTTTGTTTAGGCGTCATCCCTTCTTGTTTTAGAGGCATGCTTTTCCGGTCGGTTCCGTTTAAGTTATAATTCTTTATTCTTCGTAAAATTGCCATTTCCTTAAAAAAATGGTAAAAGTATTTCAATTTTCATTTTAAATATGTTATATGGAACTAATTATTTTTAAGTACTCAAATTGAATAAGAGTATGCAATTAGGAAACATACTTAAATTGTACAGGCTCGTATGAAAAATATTTTTTTCAACAACTTTTTCATCAGATAATTCTCATCATATTTTCGTTTTCGATTCATAATTTCCATCAAATTAAAAAAATAATCATTCATAGACTCGGCCATTTTTCATCAATGAAGATACCCACCAGCATATCATGGGATCGTTGCTTTGTCTTTCTTAAGCATCCATTCCAGTTCACTCCTAATAACAAGACTGCTTCCTGGATAATAAAG
>CM047907.1:3182030-3201960 GCA_026229545.1 Pistacia atlantica
CCTGGATAATAAAGTCCCCAACCCTTTGCACCGCAAATGATAGAACCGCATCAACCATACTTTGAAAGCTAGATTTTGAACTTGATTTGTATCTAAGTGTAGTTTGGCTTGGTTTAGAGGATCTAGGAATTGAAATTTGAATTTGCTTAAAGTTATTGGGGCAGCAAAGCTCCGAAGAGGGACCCCCGCAATAGCTTGCCGCTTGGTTAGGAGTTTTTGGCGAGACTGGACTTGATTTGGATCAGTTTTTTGAATCAGGATCACAAATGCCTTGTATTACTATTATTATTATTATTATTATTTCTCTAAAGTGGTTAAATTTTAGATCTGAGTCTTCAGTTCCGGTAGCCTAAATTATGGTGTATTGCGAACAAAGGCATTATCTTGATGATATATATGATTGATTGATTCAGAAAAATAAAATTAAAAAATACTATACATGCAAATTACATATAATTTGAAGTAGCAAGAGAGGTAATGTGAAGTTTTGAGTAGCAAGTAATCTTTAGCGTGATGGAAAAAAAAAATGAGGAATAGTCTCTTGGTTCTGCAGATTTAACTTTGAAAACCATCTAGAAAACAAGGTTTTTATTGAAGTTGCAGAATTTATATATTCTATCGCTGTTTCATTATACTATTTATATTTATCGATGACGATGATTCTGAAGGAAACATGTACTTGCACATCTAACCTTAATTTTTTATTCTGTTTTGGGAGGTGAGATCACAATCAGCCAATCCTCGTTAACTTACAGAGGTAGTGACAACTTTTTGAAACCTCAGACAAAGGGATGAAAAGTAGAGTGCATTGTTGTAAACAAAGTAGAAAAAATATGTATAAACAAATAATGGGATAGTGGAAAGTTCTAAGCAAGATGTAGACTAAAGGTGGAAAAGTAATCCGCCCGGCCCGCCCGCGGCGGGTTACATGTTTTGGCGGGCTGGGCTCAACCCGCCAGCCAACAAAGGCGGGCCGGGTTAGGCCCGCCAATTAAGGGAAAGTGGCTCCCACCCTGCCTCGCCACACCCTAACCCGCCGGGTTGTTAGGCACGGTCCGGCCGGCCGTTAGCCCGATTTTTTTTTGGTGTTTTTTTTGTTTTTGTTTTTTTAATTTATCTTTTCAAATAAATAATTATGAATATAATTGTTTTTAGTTAACTTTTCAAATATCAATAATTCAATTCAATTCAATTTTTTTTTTTTTTTAACATTTCAAATATTAATTCAATTTTAATACAATAAAATTGTAATATAAGAAAAATTAGACTTATTCATTTATCAAAAAATAAAATAAGAAATTAAAAACAATTATTGCCTCGTTAAAAACCTCACCAAGAAAAACCCAATGGGAGAAAAACTTGGTAAAGAAAAAAGAGTGCAATAATTGACAATTAATTTACAAATTACATTTTACAAAACAACTAAATCGGGGGTGGTTCACTAGACCTCCCTCATCCGTATCATCTATATTACAAAATTGAAATGATTCTACTAAAGCATTGTCGATAACCTCGTATTGATCTTCATGGCGCGATCGTTCCCAATCTCAAAGACATGTGAGGACTTCAATCATTTTTGGAGCAAGTTTAGCCCTCCTTTCATTTAAAATCCTTCCACTTGCACTAAATGTTTGTTCGAATGAGACGGTTGAGACAGGAACAGCGAAAACATCCAAGGCAAGTCTTGATAATACCGGAAAAATACATTTTCTAGCTCTCCAATACTCTAAGAGATCAAAGTGACCTGTTGAAAACATTTCTGGGGTTGCCAAATATTGTTGAAGTTCATTACTCGCGACTCCATGGAGGACAAAGATATTAGTTGTTGTTGTTGGTGGTGGTGGTGGCTCAAGAGGAGGCTGCGCTTGTGCTGACTCGGTCCTCTTCGGCCTATTCAAGGCATTCCAAGAGAATAAGTCTTCATTTGTTTCTTCACATGCCTTCTCCGGATATTTCGCCTCTTTGCGATCAAGGGTTCCCATACCTGTTTTCATATTGGAAATATACTTCAAAAGACTATTTTTTAACCTCTCCTATTTGATTGATAGATGATTCGCTTTGTAAATTTTCACTTAAATTGTCAAGACCATTTTTCTAAACGTGCTAATTTAATTCTAGGATCAAATATAGCACCTAAACAATAAAGAAAAGGAACGGGTCTCCAATATTTCAAAAAAAATTTCCATTGCCTTTATTGATGCATGTAAAATTTCATCATCTTTGTTTTTTTGTAAATAACTCGAAATTTTTATAATTGCATGTATTACCAATGGACTAGTAGGGTAATACACACCGTAAAGTTGTAAAGTGGCTTGGTAAAAACATTTGAGAAAAGAATGAAATACTTTAGTTATCTTCCAATCATTTTCTACCAAATGATGAGGACCTCTATTATTTGCTACAAAATAACTAATTATATTAGCATAAGGTAAACATGAATCAAGCATTAAATAAGTACTATTCCATCTAACAGCATATCTAATGCAAAAGTTTTAGGAGACATATTTGATTTTATACAAGCTTCTTGAAATTCAAGATTTCTTTTATTACTACTAGTAATCCAAGCTAAAGATTCCCTAATTCTATCAATATTTTTTTTAATTGTTTTCATACCACTTTTCACAATTAAATTAATAACATGACATGCACAACGTTGGTGAAAAAACTTCAAATTATTATATAAAAGATAATTATTTTGAAAAAATTCTATAGCTTTACTATTAGAACTTGCATTATCTAAAGTTAAACTTATCACTTTATCAATAATATCATAATCTTCTAAAACTTCAATAATTTTATTATAGATTTCTAAACCACTATGATCCACATCCATTAATCTAAATCCTAATAAAGATTTATTTAATTTAAATTCATTATCAAAATAATGACTAGTCACACAAATATAATCTTGTTTAGCTCTACCACTCCAAATATCGCAGTTAAAGCCACACTAATATGACAAGTATGAAATTTATTTTTTAATTCTAATTTCATTTTTTTTAAACAATTTTATTAAATCATTTCTAGTTGCGCTTTAGAATAACTTTTAAATCCTGGAAAAATGAATTTTGAACAAATCTTTCAAAATATTTATCTTCGCCATATTAATAGGTTGATCGATGCAAAGAATATATAAAGCTAACTGCTCCCTATATACATCAATTATAACGCCAACGTAGTACCCATATTAGTTATTTGAGTTTGATTGCTTTCTATTTCCATGTTGATTAATATGTTTATTAGCATGCCTTTTTAAAGTACTAGTACCATTACCTCGAATCAGC
The DNA here is from genome assembly GCA_026229545.1 of Pistacia atlantica. Classification (NCBI taxonomy): domain Eukaryota; kingdom Viridiplantae; phylum Streptophyta; class Magnoliopsida; order Sapindales; family Anacardiaceae; genus Pistacia; species Pistacia atlantica. Next base: position 3,185,315 of record CM047907.1, read on the forward strand.
TTTATAAACATTTGCACAATATTTGCATCTTGCTTTCTTGACTTGAACGCCATTTTCTGCCTCGTAAAACTTGTCGAAATGCGCCCAAACGTCTCGATGTGTGTCTGCGCTGACTAGCTTGATGATCCCGCCTCGCCTTGAGATGAAGTTGGACGAGGACGACGATTACAAGGACGACTTCTAGAACCACCGGGCGCCGTTGGAATCGACACCATATTTTGAGGTGTATCGATTGGATTGGGACAATGGGACTATTTGAATCTCCCCGCATTCATAGTAAAATCATGGACTAGGACTAGGATAATAGTTTTCTTCCTCATTGAAATTGATGGGAGAGAAATATCTATCCATTGTAGACTTGTAGTTGAAAAAAAATGATGTAGAAGAAATAAAAATTAAAGAAAGAGATTTGGAATATGGAAATTGGAAATATGAATGGAAAATTGCAAAACCTAATAAAAATTAAAATAAGAGCAAATTGATAACAAAAATATTAAGAGAATAAATGAATAATTGAGACTTGAGAGTTGAGAGAATAGAGAATATGAGAAAATGAGAGAATTTGAGTTGTGAGAAAAATATGAGAGTTTAGGTCCAATTTATAGAAAAAAATAGGGAAAGAAAATGACGAAAAAGACCCCTCCAACGGCTATAAAACGGCTAGATTTCAAGGGTAAAAGTGTAATTGAAAAAAATAAAAAATATTTACATTTTTTTTTTCGGGCCAACCCGGCGGGTTGGCCGTTGGCAACAGCCAACCCGCCGGGTTGTGGGCCTCTTGCAAAGAGGACAAATTAGCAACCCGGCGGGCCGTCGGGTTACCCTTGTGTAACCCGGCCCGCCCGAGGGTTACTGGCGGGTTGGGCTCAACCCGGCCCGCCATTAAGGCGGTTAGGGTTAGCCCGCCTAACCCGGCCCATTATTTCCACCTCTAATGTAGACATATTTTAGGTATTGTTTGTTGTTCCAAACACAAAGAGCCAGAAAGTTGTAGCTAATGGTTCTGAGATAAACCAGGCCTACTATGTTTAACTTATAATGTTGATTTTCCAATTGATATCAGAACAGCCTCTGTTTAGGTTCATATTAGCTGAATCCTGCAATTATGTTATGTTTCTAGAGATATAAATTACTAAGTTGGATTCTTTCCAGGTTTGGTGGCAATAATTATAGGCAGAGCTTTTGAAATGATTAATGAGGTATAGAATCGATTATAAGCTGATGCCATTGCCCTTCTTGACTGGCTGCTGAGAGTGCCATTATTTGTTCTAGAGATCATAGATGAATCATGCTTAATATGGTGCTCGTGTCATTATTACGAAGGCCAAAACCATAGAGCATAAGGCACTTGTTTACTCTTTACTCAAAAGACTGCATAAATAAACCCATGAAGTTTGTGACAAAATAGTCGGTAGAATGCATGTGATATCTTTGCATATTTTAATTGCAATGCCCTTGCTTTTACATTTGTTTACATTTTCTAGATTGAGTATGATGCTCAAAAAGAATACCTTAGCATGTACTTCGCCAAGATTCAAAATTATTGTTTTGTAGGAACCGCGGAGAGGAACTTTTTAAAATTATATTGCTCATAAAGAACTGTGAACTATGTTGCTTGTTCTTAGCTAAAGATGATATAAAGTAGTCCACAATCTTCTGGTGCTGATTTCTTAAACAAGAGAAATGCTGGGAGAAAAGGCCAAAGTTTGGACTGGTTTTTAAGGTTACTTTTCCTTTCTTTATTTAACTTTTATATAGTAATATGATTTCTTTGGACACATAGGATAACTTTGTGTGTGATTGTGCATATATAAATATACAAATACATAGCTGTTTGCATATGTAGTTTGAAATGTGAATCATCCATTGCACCAGCAACCCTGACAATGTTCTAATATAAAATTTTCAGGCCTTGTCAGATGTCTTTGAACCTGTTAAGCTATTTGAGCACAGATTTAATTAAACCATTAATAAAATACACTAAACTACATTATGTTCTGAAATATAATATATGTTTCTCCAACTTTTCCATATTCTTAGAACATAGGAACTTTATTGAATATTTAATATTAGTTAAATATAATATCTCATCTTCATCACCCCCCAGGGACCCCACTCAACTTTGGGTTTGTAATATTTATTGGTCAAGTAGTGTGCGTTGACCAGTGTTGACTCTCCAGCTTATGTTGACCAATGCTGACTTTACCACTTAAGGACTAAACGATGTCGTTCTCTCTTTACAATCTTGTACTGCTTAAGCTTACAGTTTCTATTTCCTTTTCACTCACTACTTTCATATAAAAGTGAGCTGAGTTCTTTTGTGATCAATCAATGAAATAATCAGTAAAAGATTCCCTCTAAATTTCCTCTCAAAATCTGATTCTCTCTCTCTCTGTTTCACATGGTATCAGAGCCTAAGACTAATGTTAATTGCAAAAATTTCTGATTCTAATCAATTGTACATAACATGGAGAAAGCAGTTAAAAAATTCTCTAGCTTGTCCAATTCGTATACCTTAGTGTTTCTTTCCAGTATTCAAGTAGTGAATCCCAAGTTAATCACGACAACTACAGATTTTGGCGACCAGAAATTCTTTTCACAGTAGGAGCTCATGAGCTTGAGGATCACTTGGTAGGTTTAATTCCTTGTCCTCCTCCTCTAATTGCCTATGATCTTGACAACTTCTCTTATTCAGAAGAAGTTAGGTCAAAAGAGAATTAGTTAAAGAAAAAATTAATCCTGCTTATGTTGCCTAGAAACGAACTAATGAGTTCTTAGTAACCTGGTTGTTAGCTTCAATCTCAGAGTGCATGTTTGGTCATGTGCCGAAGTGTCAATTTGCTACTAAAATATGGCTTACTCTTGAGCATGAATTTTTGAATGATTCTAAAGCTAGAGCTCTTCATTTAAAGAATTTTCTTCAATGCAGTAAAAAATTGTCGGGAGTTCCCAGAGGAACGATGTGGTCATTTGTCACTCAAGCTCCTTTGAACTTTCAAGTATATGTCTCCTTTTTGTATGTGCTTTTCCTTTCAATCAATTTCTCTTTTTTCTTCAAATTGTTGGGCTGTTAGTTTTCAGTTTACGACAAAGATATCATGTCGTCCATATGACTATCACATAAAATTCTTTCATATTTTCATTTTAGATCTGCTCCACAGATGTTTTCCCTAAGCTACAACTTTGATTTCCTTAAATTGGAGGAGTGGCTAAGTAGATGAAGATGTTATGCCAATGCTTGGAGGCTTGCAGATCCCAAACATCAATCCCGCCCTTGCCCATTTTGAATGTGAAGATGGCAGAGTACTGAGTACCTATAAATAACTCAAGCCACTTTTAATCCGGATCTAGTTCATTGATTATTAATTTTGTGTTAATCAATTCTCTTTCAGTTTTTTCTCTTAATCTCCTATTGCATTCAAATTAAGTAACTCAGGAAGAAAAAGTAAATGATTATATGAGCTCCTAAGTTGCCAAGACTATTTTTCAGTGAAAGTCAAAAGCATATTCGTACGAATTTGGACCCAAAACGGATAATATCTTGACAATAGACCGAGTGTTTCAATAATAATATCAGTCCGTACGAGCTTGGACTCAAAGCAAATAATATTTTAATTGATGGATGTTTCAATAATAAATATCAGCAAATTGTTCCTCTTCATGAAGTTCTAGAAAGAGTAAAATTACTTGAAATTCCACAATTTGATTTCTATGAATTGGAGGAGTGGCAAGCAGATGATTTCCCTTGACTTGAAATTCTACAGTTTGATTTCTATGAATTGGAGTGGCATGTAGATCAAGATGCAATGCCAATGCTTAGAGACTTGAAGATCCCAGAGATCTCCTAAGTTCAGAATTCCAGAAAGGCTAAGATCAATTCCGCCCTAGCCGAATTGGGATGTGAAGATGCCTAAAGCTACTTTAAATTCTAATCTCGGTCGTTGATTATCGTGTATCAATTTCCTTTTAAGTTTTCTTCCTTTATTTTTTTATTGTCTCACAGCTGATTGTTTTCTTTACGCACTTCTCTTGCACATTCGTTTGCCTCTAAATTAAGCTGCTATTTTTCAATAGTCAATTGCATCCATTGCTATGTAATTATGTGTCACGACCCCGTCCTCTACCTCGGTCCCGTCCTCGACCTCGAGCTATGTTGCTGGTCAAGATTTAATCAAAAGAAAAAAAAAAAAAGGGACAGTATACTTTAAGGAGCAAGTTTTGGAATTTTCTCTGATCTCTTTATTACTCATGATATGTAGAATTTATAAACTTACAAACATAAGCACGACTCAACACCAGATACCCACTAATAGCAACTAAATAGCTATCAGATACCCAACTAAATAACTAAAGAGTGGATGGCTAAAGAATAGCTCAAAATAGCTAAACTATAGCCCACTATTATAACTACATGTTGACCAACTCAACTTAAAGAAATAAAACATTTGACTGATTCTACTTATGATATATACGAGATGACTTAAAAACTAAAATAATGGAAATCTAAAAGGACCATAATGCAGACACGTGACATCATGAACTGTTCGATTAACAAAATGAACTGTTCATTATCGTTCAATTAATCGTCCGAATAACTTGTAAATACATATTCGAATAACTCATTCGAATACCTGTTCGAATAAAAAAATATATCAAATTTGGGCTAGGCCGGGTTAGTTTGTTGGTTATTGGATTTTTATTATATATATATATATATGTGTGTGTGTAATTATGTATATACAAAATTATTATCATACATATATTAATCATAGACTAGATATGTTTAATATGCTATTAAATTATCAACATTATAGGTTATCATATATATTATTATTACATAAATTATCATAAATATTTTAAATATTTATATATATATTTTGTATCAATACCTATAAATTTATAGTGGTATGAGTGTCTATTGTAATATATAATCAATACAAATGTGTGATTAATTTGTTATATATATATGTAAAACTTAGGTTTTATTAAGCTATTATGTTACTAAATTTGTCATGATATATATCACTTGATTATACAATATGTTATATTCATTAATTTACCATACTATATGTATTATTTATTACTTAAAATGCTATCTCATAATATTTAATTATTAATTACATTTGAAAATATGAAACTATTATGTTATTAGATTTGCTATGTTATATATCACTTGATTATACAATCTATTATGTCATTAAATTTGTCATGCTATGTATCATTTAAAATGCTATATACTTATATATTTATTTATTAATGACATTTGAAAAAAAAAATCCAAACATATTATATATATATATATAACAAAAGCATCATAATATTTTATTATTGATTTTCAGTTAAAAAAAAAAAAATTCATCCAAACTAAGCCAAACATTACATAACAAAGAAAAAAAAGGAAAAAAAATATAAATATGATATTATTACAACTCGAACTAAGGACGTTAAAGTTAAAAGAATTGCATTTTTAACACTAAGTTATATAAAATCCTTGATAAACTTAGCACCATATAAATATACATAATCATGTTTTTGAACATAAACAAACAAATAAGCGAACAGGGTGTTCGCGAACGGATAGACCACTTGAACGCAGTATGTTCGCAAACATAATCAAACGAGCACCCCATGTTCAAACTCGAATTGAATATATTATCAAACGAATATCAAACTGTTTGTGAATAGTTTATTATTGAGTTAAATCGAGCTGTTATCGAACGAACATCGAGCTGTTATCGAACAACTCGGTTCATTTTTCAATCCTCCTATAGTATATATGTTACCCAAAAAAATTCAAATCAACATTTCTAAATATTTTAAAGAATTGGCATTCATTCTTTTCTTTTCCTATTTTCCCCGTTGTTAATATCTTCCCAATTGTTATTGGAATTTCGCAAATCAGTCTTCATGATATCTTATTCAATAAAATTACATATACAAACTATTTATACAAATTATTTCTTAAAAACTAATATAATAACTGTGTTTTTTTTAAATGTATATTATTTTTTTTTAATCTTAAAACACATTAGTTGGCTCTTCTTACTTCATTCAATCTTTCCACAGCTTTGCACCTTCCTTCCCTCGTGCAACCAATATCCTCAAGATGGTATGATTCACGCGTGAGAGAGAGATCAACGATTGTTTTTTCCGTGTTCTTTAATCCCTTTGCCAATGCGATATAAATTAACCCTTTCCTTGAATTTTCTGTAGAAACCATTGATGGAAGAAATGGATATGGCCCTTCTTTTTGAAGTCCCTCCCTCGCCAAGTTTGAGCGAAATCAAAGTCCCTTAATCATGGACTTTGAGCATGAAAGATATCCTCAGTATCATGAGCAAGCTCCCTGATGTCAAATACCCACTTGCTAATCATGGCATCTTCAACTTGTTTTTCTTCTGCATCTTTTATAAATTGTTGCATCCATTTCAATTTGTTCTTCTCTTTTTTATTTTAAAGTTTGTCATTCCATCTAAAAGGTTAAGTTAATGGGTCAGGGACTAATATTTATATTTGAATCCAACATAGATCAAGCTTTTGAATTTGGATTAATGGCTTGCTGTCTTGTGTAGTTTCTTAATATATATATATATATGGGGGAAGGTTCAGGAGCACCATTTTTTGGCACAATGAACTGTTAAATTAATGCACTTCAATGGTTGAAATTGCATCTAAATCAGGGAATTAAAAAAATGCATTAATTATGCAAATTGGAGAGAGAGAGAGAGAGGTGCTTTTGTTATTCCTTTCTAACGTTTCTTTCGAAATTCAGGGATTAGATTATGGTATTATTAATTAATTGGATGATACTTTAGATTGCAATTATACGGTCGGTTCAAGCTTTTTTCTTTTTTCTTTTTTCAAAAATTATAAATAAAAAGTAAAATATTTTCACCTTTTGACAAATTTTAGGTAATAGAGTAATTGAATTCTATGCTAAAAGTTTGTATATAAAACATTCTTGTATTTAATATGGATGAGTTGCATACTTAGATTTTTATTTGATGACATATACGTACATATATGTCTATAACACACAACACCCTCTCTTACTACTGAAAGGGAATTACACAGCTCATAGAGAAAACTCATAGGCCAAAGCTCAGCAATTTCAAAACAAAAACAAAGCAAATACTAGTAAAGTGAGATTCAAAGGCAACGCAACCACAGCAACAAATGAGATCAAAGTTCAAAGTAGCTTGAGTGAGAAATTACCACGTAGATGGTCTGAGCATTCCCATTCGCCTGGGAGTGGAGTTGATTTCAGTTTTTCTGGAATTTTCAAATTATCGGACCCTTGTGTAATCCTCAAGCCTCTAAGCATCGGCATGGCATCTTCATCTACTTCCCACTCCTCCAACTGAAGTAAAGCTGAAAGATCTAGAACTTCAAGCCGAAGAAACCCATTTGCCCTGCAGCTCAGTTTATTTCCGATATAAGATCCATAGGCTAGAACAAGAAACATGAGATTTGGCAACCTCTCTAATGAAGGGATCGAGTCTTCCTCTAGGAACGAATGCGCTAACTTAAGGCCTTCAAGATTTGGAAAGATTTCGTCCAAGTTTTCTGGGAGTTTTCCTAGTCTCCCACATAATCTCAAATCTACAAGACATCGGCAATGACCGAGTAATTGTAGAGAAGGAAACGACAGATCGGGATCCAACCAAATTGATAAAACACGAAGGCTTCTAAGTTTTGCAACAGTCTCAAATTTGAACTCTGGAATGGTAAGATCTCCATCACTATGAATTTGCAGCTCTCGAAGATCAACCAAACTTTCAGGGTTGAGCTTCTCCCAGCTTGAAAGATCTACATATTTTAGAGTCAAGAGCTTTTTCAAATTTGCTATCGGCAAAGACCCTGAAAAGAATCCAATTAGATGCCTCAATTCTTGCAACTTTGAAATTTCAGTTGGTAGAGGAATATAATCTCGACATTCAACCATATGCAAAGTTTGTAACCTCCGCAAGTTGCCAATGGATGATGGGACGGTAAATACTCCCCGTAACCCCAGATATATCAAATGAATCAACTTTCCTATCTCTTTAGGTAAACTCTTTCCAAAAAGGTCGACTTCGAGCACCCTAAGAAATTTAAATTTTTTGCACAATGGTGTAAACTGGTGGCTAGTTTTTCCATTGAAGAACAGAAGGGAACGAGAGAGCTTATTAGAATGCCGAAGCCACAGAAACCTCTCCCTTTCCGAATAAACAGCTTGACGTCGACATCTTTGGAATGAGCGAGTAGTTGAATGACTGATTTCATCATAAATATGATAAAAGTTCAGTTCTTCTGCCTTCCTAATTGCAAGATCTCGTAAAAGATCATGTACTCGACATGTTACAACCGTCCCCCAACATCTTTTGTCTATTTGCACCAAACTTCTGTTAATCAACTTTATCAAATAATCCGCAGCCATTTCTTCTATTATTTGACCTGCATCTTCCTGTATAAAGCCTTCTGCCACCAACAATCGGATTAAGTTTTCAACGTTGATCACAAAATCCTCTGGAAAAAGACCCATATAGAGAAAGCACAGCTTCAACTTATAAGGCAAATCATCAAAACTCAAAGCTAGCAAATATTCAATATGAATTGAATCATCAATTAAATGTCCCCAAATGCCGTCATACACCGCACGCCATTCCGGAGGCCTCTTCGTGGACAAGAGCCCACCCAACACAACTATCGCAATAGGAAGGCCACCACATTTTTGCAACATCTCTTCTCCTAACTTCTTCAATCCATCATCTACGATATTTCCGTTTTGAAAAGCTTTCTTAGAAAATAGTTGCCAACTCTCCTGTGGACTTAACAATTGAAGCGCGTGGGGATAAGTTTTCTCGTCTGAACGCTCCGCTACTTCTTTGGAGCGTGTGGTGATAATTACTCTACTACCATTCTTGTTGTCTGGGAAAGCTCGTTTCAGGCTCTCCCAAGTTTCCTTTTGCCCTACATCATCCAACACCAGCAAATATCTTTGTTCTTGCAAAAAATTACGAAGCTTTCGTTCCAAATTTTCTTTGCTCATCTTCCGTATCTCCTTCATCTCCTCTTTCCTGGCCTCCCGCATCTCCTTCGTCTCCTCTTTGGTTTCGAACATCTTGAATGAATCTATAATTCTTATAAGAACATCACGATTATCGAAATCTTGCGATATCGAAACCCAAGCACGAAGACCAGAATGTTTGTTGATGTCATCGCTATGGTAAAACTTTTTAGCAAGGGTTGTTTTACCGGAACCACCCATACCGTAAATCGAAATGACAAAACGTCCAGGCTCGCCCCCGAGAAGTTTGGGCAACAGTTGGTCAGCATCAGCATGGAAGCCAACAACATTCTCTTCATCTGTGAAGGAATACACTCTTCTCAGATCTTTCAATCTGCTAAGAGCTTGGCTGTTACCTTCGCTCATGCTACGAGTATCTTGAAGTTTGTATACTTCTCGCTTCCGAGAGAGATCAGCGCTTCTCTTTCTGAGTTCTTCAATCTCTTTGCCAATGCTATACAAATTTACCACTTTGAATATGCAAGAGCAGCTCATCACAGAAGGAAAGAATCTTAGCCTCCTTTTCAGGGTTACTCCTCCATCCACGTCGACCGTATACGAAATCTCTTCATCTTGCACCTTGAGCAAAAATGTATCTAAGAGATCCTCAGCATCATAAGCAAGATCTTTGATATAAGATACCCACTGGCGTATCAAGGGATCGTTGCTTTGTTTTTCTTCTGCATCCTTAATGAAACATTGCATCCAGTCCAATTCGTTCTTAAGCAACTCTACTTTATTCTTCACTCCTCCTAAGACGACTGCTTCCTGGATGATCAAGTTCCCAAGCCTTTCCACGGCAAATGATACTACAGCATCAGCCATACTTCAGACTTTGCTGCTTGTTAGAGAGTTTTTGGCCGAGACTGAAGGTAAATTACTAACCATATGATCTTAATAATCTTACTAATTAATTTGATGATAATTTAGGTTATTCTTTTCTTTTCCTTGTTTCTTCTCTTTATCAAATAGTAAAATGAAAAGTAAAGCATGTTACATCTTTATATATAGTTTCATAAAATATTTACATAATTATAATTTGTCATTGTATAATGTATAATTAATTTTTAAATATTAAAATTAATATAGATATATATGATTGATTTTTAATTATTAAAATTAATATATATATATATATATATATATATATATATATATATATATATATATATATATATATATATATATATATATATATATATATATATATATATATATATATATTTGCCTATCATTTATTACTTGGCTCAAAATCTCGTGTCTTTATATTGGGAAGTTGACAAAAGAGGCAAAGACTTGACAAAGGCAAACCGAATTTGACTCAAGTCCGCTACTTTCTCGCATTAATTAGCCCTATTACATAATTTAAGATAATTAAACCCAAACGAATCAATAATTCAATATAATCTGGAGAAAACATCTACCCAGCGATCCACGTGAGCATGTCCAATAAGAGACAAAAGTAAAAACATAAAAAGAAGAGCTACCTTTACGAATCCCTTTCACAATTTTTTAAAAATGAAGAAAATCCTTGTCTCTTTCGAATCAGTTCAGGGATTAAATTAAAAATAAGTATATCCTTACAAAAATTCTATAAAGAAACTTATAAAATGAAGAAAAAAAAAAGAAAAAAAAAAAGAGAGACAGAAATGATAAAGATGAAGGTTGAGGTTAACTTTGTATACTTTTTTTTGTAGGTTTGTTTTGTAAGACTAACACTGCTGTTAGATTAAATAATAAGTTTATGCAATAATCATCTAGAAGCCACTCTTCCTAAATCTTCACAGGCAAGAATCTCTTCGTGATGAAAGTTTTATTTTGATAAAAGTTAAGTTTTTCATGCATATTTGGAGCTTCTTATCATAAAACTTTATTATTATATTTTCATATTTTCATTATCATAATTATTTTATTATTTTCTTGTATAATTATAGCTATAATTTTTTCTTTTATTAAAGTATATATAACTTGTTGCTCATTTAAATAATTACGGAATACATTAATATCTATTCGATTAGTGTAGTGAAGTTGTCAAATTTGATCACTCAATTCTATAATGACTCTTTGATTCTTTTCATCTATTTTATTTATAACCTGTAATTCATCGATATCAAGGGTCCTAATTTTATAATGTTTAAAACAATTGACAATTGTTTGTGGCTTCACATCAATTTAATCATGCAATAACTGTATTTACAATTCATCAATGACACTTATCTTTGTTGGTTGCAAAATATGATATTCTATTCGTTTAAAAAGTAAGCAATTGAAGCGCTAAATTGAAATCCTAATATACTATTAAAACATAAATTGAAATCATAATACTGTACTACTAAAACATGAATTATAAAATAAGAATTTTTTATAACTACATCTCTATTAACCTCCACATAGTAATAAAATTAATTAATCCTCCCATTATGACAATAAAAAGGCTAGAGTATGCATGGCCGACCCTCAAATTTTAAAAAAATATTAATACATAACTTTTTTTTTTTTTTTTTTTTGGTGACAATTTTGACTAAAAAAAGGGAATATAAATATTAATTGCTAATTCTTACCCACCTATTTAATAGGAATAAAGTAGAATATATTTAATTAAGTAGTAGTTGGAGTTGGTGTATTAATCTCTCTCTCTCTCTCTCTCTCTCTCTCTCTCTCTCTCTCTCTATATATATATATATATATATATATATATATTCAAGCATTTAATTTAGTTTTTAATTAAATGCTAAAAGTATTTCAATTTTCATTTTAAATATGTTATATGGAACTAATTGGCTCCGTTTGGTTCACAATTTTGTGTTTTTGGAAAAAGTTTTTTGAAAAAAATAAAAAAAAAAGTTGAATTAGACAGATATTACAATGTAGAATTTATAAATTCATAAAATACCCCTTATGTTTATTTTTTTACAAAACATCCCTATAATAAAACATTAAAAGTTAACAAAAACACCCCCAACCCACCCTCAAATACGGACATGGCCACCACCGGGAGGGACCGAGTCGCCAGACGGGCGCATGACCGGCTGGATCTTGCCGGTCATGCACTGATATGACCTTTTCTGGCTAGATTCACGGTGGATCTGGCCGGTAAAAGCCAGATCTACGGCTAGATCTGGCCATTGACGGCCAGATCTGGTCATATTTGCTCGTCAACGACGACCGTTTGTTAGCCGTCGTTACTGACTGGTTACGGCTTTGGCCTTAGATCTGGCTGAAAAATGCTAGATTGGCGCACTATCGGCCAGATTCAATCGGTAGTGCGCCATCCTACCAGATTCTGGCCATTTTCTGACAGTGGCCGGAATTTGGTAAATGTGGATTGTTGGGGTGTTTTTACAATTTTTAAACAAAATATTTAGGGGTATTAAAAAATATTTAGGGGTATTTAATTAAATTAACAAATTTAGGAGGTTTAAAAAAAGTTGAATAATATTGTGAGTTTTTTGGTATTTTACCGTTTACTTTTTTGGGAATACTAAAAGTAGTATTCTCAAAAACCAACCAAACGAAGCCATTATTTTTAATTACTCAAATTGAATAAGAGTATGCAATTAGGAAACATACTTAAATTGTACAGGCTCGTATGAAAAATATTTTTTTCAACAACTTTTTCATCAGATAATTCTCATCATATTTTCGTTTTCGATTCATAATTTCCATCCAATTACAAAAATAATCATTCATAGACTCGGCCATTTTTCATCAATGAAGATACCCACCAGCATATCATGGGATCGTTGCTTTGTTTTTCTTAAGCATCCATTCCAGTTCACTCCTAATAAGAAGACTGCTTCCTGGATGATCAAGTCCCCAACCCTTTGCACTGCAAATGATACTACTGCATCAACCATACTTTGAAAGCTAGATTTTGAACTTGATTTGTATCTAAGTGTAGTTTGGCTTGGTTTAGAGGATCTAGGAATTGAAATTTGACTTTGCTTAAACTTATTGGGGCAGCAAAGCTCCAGAAGAGGGACCCCTGGCAATAGCTTGCTGCTGGTTAGGGAGTTTTTGGCGGAGACTGGACTTGATTTGGATCAGTTTTTTGAATAAGGATCACAAATGCCTTGTATTATTATTATTATTATTATTTCTCTAAAGTGGTTAGAGTTTAGATCTGAGTCTTCAGTTCCGGTAGCCTAAATTATGGTGTATTGCAAATAAAGGCTATTATCTTGATGATATATATGATTGATTGACTCAGAAAAATAAAATTTTAAAAATTAAAAAATACTATACATACAAATTACATATAATTTTCTTTTTTAATAAAAAACCGACAGAGGAAAATTAAAAATAAAATAAATGTGACTTGACTTCGTTTGATAATAAAGTGAAGTCAAGTCACTTGACTTCATTTTAGGAGAAACATATACATAGGTCAAAAAGCTGGAGAAACATATATTATATTTCATGTTTGCTTGTCTAAGAATATGATTAAAGGTCCTGAAGTTCTTAGATTTTGTTGAATATAAAATATTGTCTAGGCGTTATCCTTCGTGACAATCCATTCATGTCTAGGCTTGGACCGACTAAGGCCCATTCATATCTTAAAACACACGGGATCGTGATACCCACTGGCGTATCATGGGATCGTTGCTTTGTTTTTCTTCCGCATCCTTAATGAAACATTGCATCCATTCCAATTCGTTCTTCAGCAACTCCACTTCGCTCTTCACTCCTCCTAAGAAGACTGCTTCCTGGTTGATAAAGTCCCCAAGTCTTTGCACAGCAAATGATACTACAGTATCAACCATACTTTAAAAGCTAGATTTTGCTGCTTGTTAGGGAGTATTTGGCGGAGACTGGACTTGATTTGGATCAGAAGGTAAATTACCAACTGAAGGAGTACTGGGATCAAATGAAAAAGAGAAACTAGAAAGCTGTTATGCTTTCCCGAGAAACAGAGGAGCTTGAGATCTACCTCCTCTTCTGCAGCAGTCACACTTAAATACACAATCACCGAATAGAAGATCAATTATTAAATAATTATTGAATCGAATAGAAGATCAATTATTAAATAATTATTGAATCGAATAGAAGATCAATTATTAAATAATTATCTTATTACATATATTAAGTGAGATAAATTTGATAGAATTACTAATAAAATAATCATGCATCGTTTTAAATATCAAAAATCTTTTTTATACATATAATTTTCCTTTTTAATAAAAAACCGACAGAGAAAAATTAAAAATAAGTTAAATGTGATTTGACTTCATTCACAATGATTTTCCCAGCAATAGCCTAGAAACTTCATTTAATAATAAAGTCAGATCAAGTCACAATGATCTTCTCAGTTTTCATTAAATTTCGAACAAGTTTCACCATTGCCTTAGCCTAGAAACTGATAATATATCACGCATTTCAACCCACTCAACTTTTTAAAATTTAAAAAAAGCTTAATGTTTTATAAAATTTTACAAATTTAACCATATTTAACTTTATATTGATTCTATAAAATAAATTATTAATTAATATTTTTTAATATAAAATAAATTATGATAAAAATATTTTTTACAATAAAGATTATAAAAAATTGATTATTAAATAAGAAATCAATTATTAAATAATTGTCTTATTATATATATTAGAAGGGATAAATTTTATTATCAATTAAATAATTAACCAACTTTTTTTAAATATGAAAAAAAAAATTTATACATATTGATTACATATAATTTTATTTTTTAATAAAAAATCGACAGAAAAAAATTTAAAATAAATTAAATGTGACTTGACTTCAATTAATAGTAAAGTGAAGTGTCAAGTCACAATGATTTTCCCTACAATAGCCTAGAAACTTTTCCATATAATTTCAAAACTTCATCGATATTTACGTATTGAAAAGCTTTCTCAGAAAATGGCTGCCAACTCTCCTCTGGACTTAAAAATTGAAGCGCGCGGGCATAAGTTTTCTCGTCTGAACGCAGCGCTACTTCTTTGATGCGTGTGGTGATAATTACTCTACAAGCATTCTTGTTGTCTGGGAAAGCTCGTTTCAGGCTCTCCCAAGTTTCCTTTTGCCATACATCATCCAACACCAGTAAATATCGTTGTTCTTCCAAAAACTTGTGAAGCTTTCTTTCCAAATTTTCTTTGCTCATCTTCTCTATCTCCTGCATCTCCTTTCTGGTTCTGATCATCTTGAATGACTATAATTCTTTGAATAACATTACGATTATCGAAATCTTGTGATATCGAAACCCAAGCACAATGATCAAAATGTTTGTTTTTGTCACTGTTATGGTAAAACTTTTTAGCAAGAGTGGTTTTACCCAAACCACCCATACCAAAAATCGAAATGAAAATACGTCCAGGCTCGCCCCCGAGAAGTTTGGGCAACAGTTGGTCAGCATCTGCATGGAAGCGAACAACGTTCTCTTCAACTGTGATGGAATTCGGTCTGCTCAGATCCTTCAATTTGCCAAGAGCTTTGCTGTCACCTTCACTCATGCTACGAGTATCTTGAAGTTTGTATGCTTCTCGCTTCCGAGAGAGATCACTGATTCCCATTCTGAGTTTTTCAATCTCTTTGCCAATGCTATACGAATTTACCATTTTGAATGCGCAAGAGCAGTTCATCACAGAAGAAAAGAATCTTGGCCTTCTTTTCAGTGTTACTCCTTCATCGACGTCTACAGTATCCGAAATCCCTCCATGTTGCACCTTGAGCGAAAATGCATCTAAGACATCCTCAGCATCATAAGCAAGATCAATGATATCAGATACCCACTGGCGTATCATGCGATCGTTGCTTTGTTTTTCTTCTGCATCCTTGATGAAACATTGCATCCATTCCAATTCGTTCTTAAGCAGCTCCACTTCATTCTTCACTCCTCCTAAGAAGACTGCTTCCTGGATGATAAAAGTCCCCAAGCCTTTGCACAACAAATGATACTACAGCATCAACCACACTTTAAAAGCTAGATTTTGCTGCTTTTTAGGGAGTATTTGGCGGAGACTGGACTTGATTTGGATCAGAAGGTAAATTACCAACTAAAAGAGTCCTAGGATCAAATGAAAAAGAGAAACTAGAAAGCTGTTATACTTTCCCGAGAAACAGAGGAGCTTGAGATCTACCTCTGTTAGAAAAATAGCTCACTTAGCAAAATCAGATGGGGTAGAAGTGATAATGGAGAAAGGTTTAGGGAAGCCAAAAAGGTTAGTTTATCCCACATTACTTAGGAATGAAAATTGGGAAACTTGTGGGACTTATATATAAGGACCCAAATCATTGTTATTTGTATTCCAAGTTGTATTTTCATTACACTTCTTCTATATAGGTTCTTTTTTTAAGGACCTTTTAGTTTGAAAGTTTTATTGTATCTCCACTTTGTTTTGGGTATTTGTTGTATTACCCAAAAGTTTGTAATATTGTTTGGAGATAGTGAAGTTTTCTTTTGCAGTACCCGAGAACGTAGGTTACAATACCGAACCTCGTTAATTCTTGGTATTCTTTATTTTGACAATTTATTTCTGTTTTACTAAGTATTATCATATTCAATAGCTAGCGTTAGAGTTTATGTTTCCGTTGCATAACAAGTGGTATCAGAGCCTAGGTTTAGGACAAGGTGTAGTTATTTGT
>CM047907.1:3202060-3242993 GCA_026229545.1 Pistacia atlantica
TTGACTCTTACTTAACATGAAATGTCCAGCCAAAGGTACTGTTACTACTTTAGAACCTGTCATGCCAAATTTGGTCACCAGTTTTTGCAAATATGAAGTCTGATGCACCTTTAGTTCATTATGCTTTCTGTTTCTATCTATGACCATGCCTAAAATTCTTCTTGCATGTCCTAAATCTTTCATATCAAATTCGAGTTTAATTTTTTTCTTTAACTCTTCTATCCTAGATTTAGACTTGCAAATTAAAAGCATGTCATCAACATACATAGCAAATACAAAGGCATATCATCATATAAAGCATAATAGAAACAATTTGTCATATTTGCTTCTCTTGAAGCCAACACTAAGAATAAAAGCATCAAAACGTTTATACCCAGCCTAGGGAACTGTTTCCAGTCCATATAATGATTTGTGAAGAAGGCATACATGGTTTGGCAGGTTTTTATCTACAAAACCTATGGGCTGTCTCATATAAATTTTTTCATCCAAATTCCCATGCAAAAAAGCAGTTTTGACATCCAACTGTTCTAATTCTAAGTCCTTATGGGCAACAATGGCTAACATGATCCTAATGGTTTTATATTTCACAACGGGGGAGAATATCTCGTTAAAGTCTATTCCCTCCCGCTGTGTGTAGCCTTTAGCTACCAACCTAGCCTTATATCTAGGAGGGTCAGAAGAGGTCATACCTTCCTTCCCGCTTTGAATAGCCATCCGCACTCAACCAGGCTGGTCTTTGGGATTTGGAACCAAAGACCAGGTTCCATTTACCTTAAGGGACAGCATCTCTTCCTCCATTGCAGCTTGCCATTGTGCCTTGTCTTTAGATCTGACTGCTTCTTCATAGCAGTCTGGTTCTGACCTCTGAACTTGTGCCCCTGCCACCAGGGGTGTGTAGATCAAATCTGCATAGGAGTATCTTGATGGTGGCTTGATTTCTCTCCTAGTTCTATCCCTGGCTAGCTGGTACTGGGCTAAAGGATCAGAATGGGGTTCAGCAGGTTCTGTTGCATTTTCCTCATCCAAGTCAGTCCGGGGTCGATTTGGTTCATTTACTTGACTTCACCCGATGTTCCAATCCAGGTTGAATTTCAGAGACTCCACCTCAATTTGGACTCTCTCAGGCTGGTCCTGGTTCATAGGATTGCTGCTTGTTGATCCTGCATCAGGGTTAGCAATCTTGCAAGGAAATATATTTTCATTGAAAATTACATCCCTACTAATTATTATTCTAACTCCCTGGGAACTTCTATCCCAAAGCCTATACCCTTTTGTTCCCTCTGATAACCTAGGAAGACACACCTAAGAGACCTAGGATCTAATTTCCTTCAACCGTTATGGACGTATGCAGCACATCCAAAGGTCCTCAAGTGTGCTAAATTAGGTTTCCTATCACTCCATTTTTCCTCAGGACACTTAAAGCTGATGGCACTAGAGGGACTTCTGTTAATAAGATAGGCAGATGTGTTTAGGGCTTCTCCCCAAAAGGACTTAGGAAGGCAGGATGTGAAGAGAAGGCATCTCACCTTCTCTAAAAGGGTTCTGTTCATTCGTTCAGCAACCCCATTCTGTTGAGGAGTTCTCCTAACAGTTCTATGTCTTAGGATGCCATGTTCAGTGCAGAAGGAGTCAAATTCCTGGTTACAGAACTCTAAACCATTGTCTGTTCTAAGGGTTTTAATTTTTTAATCTGCGCCTTGGTTCTCTACAAGGACCTTCCAACTTTTAAACCTACCCAAAGCTTCATCCTTAGTCCTAAGCAAGAAAACCCACACCTTCCTACTGTAATCATCTACTATAGACAGAAAATAACTACTACCCCCGTGTGATTTGACCCTTTCGGGTCCCCACAGATCAACATGCAAGTATTCTAAGCAGTTGGCAGCCAGGTGAGTCCCCTTTTGGAAACTCAACCTGTGTTGCTTGCCCATAATGCAGGTCTCACAAAAATCAAGAGGTCTAATAAGGTCCTTACCAAATAGGCCCTGCTTATAGAGGATGTCCAGGCCCTTTTGGCTCATATGGCCTAATCTTAAGTGCCATTTTTCAGTAACATTCAGGTTAGTAGAAACCAAAGCAGAATTTAAACAATCAGCATAATAGGATCCAGACAGAATATACAAGCCATTTCTTTTTATCCCTTCAAGCAAAACACAGTTATTTTTATAAACATACAGGCAACCATTTTCAGCTTTATAACTACAACCAGATTCATCTAAGATACCTAATGAAATCAAGTTTCTTTTTAATTCTGGAATGTACCTCACTTTAGTCAACTTGACAGTTTTACCACTGTTTAGTTTTAATGTGATGCTGCCTATCCCTTCAACCCTACATGCATTATTATTCCCCATGTAGACAGTTTCTAACCTATTCTCCTCATAGTCCTGAAACCAGTCTTTATTGGGACTCATATGAAAAGAGCACCCGAGTCTATTACCCAATCATTTATCTTTTCTGTTTTAAGAAAGCTTAAAACTTCAGATTCTTCTAAACTGGACTTAGAGGTTGCTAGGTTGCTTTCAGTATTCCCTTGTTTCTGTTTCTTAAGCCAGGCATAACAGTTCTTTTTCAAATGGCCAGCCTTGTTACAAAAGAAACACTTCCTGGTTTCTCCTTTGGCCTTACGGTTTTGTTTTCCCTTTTTCTTATTCCTAGGCCCATTATCGATCGACAATTACTAATCGATTAAAATCACCCTTTCCTTTAACAAAAAGATTACTACCAGTTCTTCTCTGCACTTTAATCTCTAATTCCCTAGCTTTTAATCCAGAAACTATTAAGTCTACGCTTGGGACAGTACCAGTATATTGAAGGGCATTTTTTACAACCCAGTAATCTTCAGGTCCAAAGAATTCAAAAGAATCATAGCTAAACTCGAGTCTCGAGTTCTTGATCCGTCCCTTCAACACTTGGGTGGGTCGTTTCAAGAACTCATCAATATTCTCATCAATAGTCCTAGAGCTATCCATTTTATATGCAAATAAAACACCTTTTAAGTAAGCTAGATTAGGAGCAGATTGTAATGCATAAAGGGATTCGAGTTTACCCCATACCGCTGTCGGAGTTTCAAAACCGTCTACCTTTCGCAGGACCGCGTTGGAGAGGTTCATGATTATCAGATTGTACGCCTCCTCCTCCAACTCTGCCTTTTTTTCAGTTTCTCCTCTGACCATTTGGTCACGTCCTTCTCCAGTGCGATGGCTACCTTGTTATGAGATAACAACGCCTTCATTTTCTTTTTCCAACTATTGAAATCAATTTTCCCATCAAATTGGGTGATTTCGACTCTTGTAGTAGTCATAGTGACAGATTACTGTTTGGATCTAGAATTGACACAGAAACCCTAATCGTGGTTAAGGTTGGAATTGAACTAATTTCACGAAATTGATCGGATATTCTAAGGTTTTCTAAACCTAAGCCACTAATTTGTGATTATACCGAAACCCCCAATTTGTATAAACCTCAGGTTTCAAGAATCACTCAAATCGACCGAATAAACCCTAATCTCGCTCGATACCAGTTGTGCGTGGAAACGAATTCAAACCTATCAATCAACACTCACAAACAGAATCACAAGGCTTAAACTACCAAGAACACAATCAAGGACACAAGATTTTACCGTGGTTCGCTTATTCCAATGGAATAAACTACGTCCACGTTGAGCTCCAAGCAAATTGGGACTCACTGCACTATAAGGATCAAAGAATTACAAGTACAACTCAATCACAACCCAAATCTCTCAACTCTTACACTTATACAACAATCACTCAAACCTCCCTGTAATCACAATAAGCTAACCCGAAAAACTGAAAGCCTATACCAGAAACACTACTCTATAATTTCTGCTAACAAGATTCACAAGAATCTAACCTGATTACAATGTTCAAAGAGTAGAAAATCAGAAGACTAAAACCTGTTGTAAAATGCGTGAAAGAAGAAGACGAAGCTGCTGTGCGAATTTTCCAGATTTGCCGCTTTTATACCTTTGACTTAATGAGCTAATAATGGCCGTCCGATCTGAATATAATCAATGGCTGAGGATTGACACTTAAGCTAACACCAAAAACGTCAGCGTTTCACTTAGACACTGTTGAAGCTTCACCCAACACGAACGCTCAGCTACTTCTTTGATGCGAGTAGTGATTATAACTTTGCTTCCATTGTTGTCATCCGGAAAAGCTCTTTTCAAACTCTCCCATGCTTCTTTCTGCCATACATCATCGATCACTGCCAAGTATAAGCATCCTTGTAAAGATTTATAAAGACACCTCTCCAAATCTTCTCCGCCCATCTTCTCTAACTCCATTCCGTTAATTTTGATCTCAAAAGACTTTACAATTCGTCGAAGAAGATCTTCAGTTTTGTAATCTTGAGAGACACACACCAAAGCTCGATATTTGAATTTATTCAAGACATCAATGTTGTGGTAAAGTTTTTTAGCGAGAGTGGTTTTGCCCAAACCTCCCATGCCAAAGATGGAAACTACATAACGCCGTGGCTCATCCTCAAGAAGTTTACCCAACAACATTTTAGCATCATCCTCAAAGCCAACAATGTTCCCATCAACTACAAAGGAAGTGACTCTTCTTAAATCTTTCAACCTCTCAAGATTACTGCCTTTTCCTTCCCTCCTATTACCAATATCCTCAAGGCGATAAAATTCCCGTTTACGAGATAGATCGATGATCCTTTTCTGAAGTGATTCAATCTCCTTGCCGATGCCATACAGATGGGTCTCCTTGCCTACATCAAATAGGCACGAGTACTTCCTGATGGAAGCAAACAGAGCCGGTCGATTTCGATTAGGAGTCTTTCCGTGATCAATTTTGAGCATAAATTTATCCAAGACATCCTCGGTATCATAAGCAATGTCTCTGATATCGGACACCCACTTGCGAATCATAGCATCTTCAACTTGTTTTTCTTCGGCATCCTTGATGAAACATTGCATCCACTCAAGCTCATTCTTTAGCAACTGCACTTCATCTCTCACATCTCGTAAAAACACTGCTTCTTGGATGATATAATCTCCAAGCTTATGTACCACAATGGACACAACCGCATCAACCATGCTTCACAATTTTTTCTTTTAGTAGGAGTGGACTAAATTTTCAGCAATATGTTTATATGAAATGAAAGTGCAAGGATTTCAAGATGGCGATTCCTGAATTTTAGAGTGAATTAAAACGATTATCTTCTCACTGGGAAATTGCTGCGAGTTTGGAGTGAAAGTTGTAAGTGAATATTTATCGAATTTCATCATCGACTTCTAAGGTCTATTTCTTTGATTGCCTACAAAAATAGACTTGACCCACAATATTCAAAGTCAATATGCTGTCGAGGAATGATATTGCCTGGATGTTTCTTTAAATTCTAATTTCTAAATATAAACAAGCAAAAGCAATGCGCAAATAATTGAATGAAATTAGGGCTGAAAAAAAAAACAAAAACCGAATCGAACTAGAAAAGCATATGAAATCGGTTTGAAAAATCGGTTTTTCAAAGTAATTAAGTCAGTTTTGGTTTTTAAAATTATGAAAACCGGAACCCGTTCAGTTAACGATTCAAGTGTAATTTTGAATCAATAAACCAAAATTGGTTTTGCAAATCAATTTTTCCATAAAATTAAAACTTGAAACCAGATAAGTAAAGAGAGAGAGTTAACAAAATAAGTAAATAAATAATTGACAAACACTGCACTACCAGTGAAGTAAAGAGTGAGTGAGTTAAACAATAAAATAAAAAAATAAAAAATTGACAAACTCTGCACGCCTGCATTGCATTTAATTCCTTGTAACTCTATCTATCATTAATTAAAATTTAAAACTCTCCTTCACTTAAATCACGCCTCACATTTTCAAATGAGAAATGCTTAACCTTACAAAAGAGAAATAAAAAAAACCAAAAACAAATATAAAAATAAATCTTAAAAAAAAAAAAAAAAAAAAAGAAAAAAAAAAAAAAAAAAGAGATAATTATGAAGATTAAGGATAAAATTTATTTTTGTATTTATCTTTGTAATGCTACCATTTCTCTTTTCAAATACCCCACCACCTCTCACCTTCCCCGGTTGGCCCCCACTTATGTTTACTGCTTTTCTCCTACCATTCCAAACAGCCTTTTTCTCTCCCTCTTTCTAACGCCTTGTAAAATATCTCTAAGAAATATAAAAAATCATTATTTCACATTTCAAATACAGATGTTAAGCTATGTTTGGTTGCCAACGACGTGTGGCTAGTCCAGATCGAAGCCTTTGTAGGTTGATTGCGATACCAGGGAACCACTTACACCTTCATCGGCAACAAGCTTCCCACCGCCATCCGCAACATGCAACTGCAAGCCTCTCTTCCACACATCTATTCACCTAGACTTAACCAACCCACTCTCATCTCCCATTTTCTTTAATCCGTAGATCTATAGCAAATGGGTTTCTTAGTTTTTGTAAGTTTTTAATTTTCTTTGGTTTTTCCTTGATGAATCTATGATTCTAGTCTTGTAAATGCAATTGGGAAGTTAAAATATTAAGGAGAACAGTGTTAAAAGATTGGGAAGAAAGTTGGGATTATTTTGCAGTGTTAAAATTTTGGTTAAATTTGTTGATTCTTGTTGTGAGGATATGTATTAAAGTTGAAATAATCGAAGGTAGTAAATAAGTTTTGTTGTAGAGCTAGTTTTTCAATTTAAGATTTTGTATAAAACCGGTTAACTGGTTTTCGAACCAAATTATTGGTTCGGTTAGAAACTAGCTCATACGATATTCTGGTTTGGTTTTAGTTCAAAATATTGCTTGAACCGAAAAACCAGTTCGGTTCGAAAAACACCTCATACGGTATGGTTAATCGGATTTCCACCCCCAAATTAAATTACATATTATATGTATATCGATTTGTTCTAAATTTTCACCTAATGTTTTTGTTTCCTAATCAATAAAGAAAATATAATCAAAACGAGATTGCAGTTATAATCATAAAAAAAAGAACCATTTAAATATCTAATGTTTTAACGGTTATTTGTTGTTAACTTTAACGAAAAATCACTAAATGACTTAAGTGCCCTTGCTTTTTTCTTTAAGTCAAGGAGGTTTGCTCATTCTTTGAGTTTTTGGATTCAAACCTTGGGGTCACTTATCATAATAATATTATAGATTACCTGGTCTTTTGGGTTTATTTAATAGACTTCGGAGATTAGTTGAGGTACATGCAAGCTGGTTTGAACACTTTGGTTACCAAAAAGAATTAATTTAGTTCTTAAAGTATAAAATTAAAAACGTTAAAAACTATTAAAAAAAAAAAAAAGATTAAAACCAATTTTTTTAGGGGGATCAAAAAACAAAAAATGTATCCCTTTCCTTGAATTTTCTGTAGACACCATTGATGGAAGAAATGGATATGGCCCTTCTTTTTGAAGTCCCTCCCACGCCGAGTTTGAGCGAAATCAAAGTCCCTTAGTCATGGACTTTGAGCATGAAAGCATCTAAGATATCCTCAGTATCACGAGCAAGCTCCCTGATGTCAAATAGCCGCTTGCTAATCATGGCATCTTCAACTTGTTTTTCTTCTGCATCTTTTAAATTGTTGCATCCATTTCAATTTGTTCTTCTCTTTTTTATTTTAAAGTTCGTCATTCCATCTAAAAGGTTAAGTTAATGGGTCGGTCAGGGCCTAATATTTATATTTGAATCCAACATAGATCAAGCTTTTGAATTTGGATTAATGGCTTGCTGTCTTGTGTAGTTTTTTACTAATTTTGCTTACATAGTTGTCAAATATTCACTATGTTACCTCGCTTAGATTTTAACTCAAAATTTCTGAATCTGGAAGGAGCATCTATCATTAAGGTAAATTGCTAGCCGTTTCATTTATGATATAAGCTAGTAGGTCATATATATATTAGTCTTCAAAAAATATAAAAGTAAAATTAAGCTAATATATATATGTATATATGAGAAGGTTCAGGAGCACATTTTTTGAGACAATGAACTGTTAAATTAATGCATTTCAATGGTTGAAATTGCATCTAAATTAGGGAATTAAAAAATATGCATTAATTATGCAAATTGGAGAGAGAGAGAGATGCTTTTGTTATTCCTAGCATTTCTTTCGAAATTCAGGGATTAGATTATGGTATTATTAATTAATTTGATGATACTTTAGATCGCAATTTATACGGTCCGTTCAAGCTTTGCTTTTTCTTTTTTCTTTTTTTTTTTTTCAAAAATTATAAATAAAAAGTAAAATATTTTCACCTTTTGTCAGATTTTAGGTAATATAGTAATTGAATTCTATGCTTTCACTCCATCTTTATTGTAATTTTTTAACTATAACAAGAACCCAGCTGGAAATTTTATTGTAATATAGTAATTGCTGATTATATACAAGTGGCAACTACCATTTGTATTCTATTGATTTAATCTTCAACTAATAAAATATGTTGTAAATCAGACCCAAAAACATAAATAATCATGCAGTAGTCCAGATTGTTCATTCAACCAAAACAAGCACAAAAGGAGAAAAACTAAATACAGTAAAGCAAAATAAGAAGAGAGACACCAAATTTATAGTGGTTCGGTAATCTGAAAGATTACCTACATCCACTCTTCAAAGGCAACCAGAAAAATAACTTCACTATGAGTTTGAGAAACCTTACAGAAGAATCGGCTCACCCCTTTTACACCAAGGCATCAACCCGATACAAACCCTCTGATTTTACACCCGTATACCCAGATGCTCTCACCACTCATACATTACCAAATAGGCAGAAATCAGTACATATTTATACAAAGAAAAAAAGACTACAACTGAAAGATAGCTCACACCTACCATCACCGTTGATTCCATGGACGGATCTTGGATTTCCATCACAGCATCTCTAACCGTTTCTCTCTCTATTAACCAAGAGAGAAAAGGAGAGAAATGAGCTGAGCACAAAACCTAATTCGTTTTAGGTTTATTTTGGAACAAAGGGAAAAGACAGAATTGCCCCTTTTGTCTTAACAAATTACTTTGACAAGCCAACTCCAAGTTGACTTCCACATGTCATCAGAATGTCACATCACTACAAAATATTTATCAGAATTTATAAACGAACATCATGAATTTGATAAAGATTATGTTTCCAAACTTTAGATAAATGAATAGGAGCAAGAGAACAAAAATCTTTATTCAATGAAATTTGTTTAATACAATATTAATTAAGACTATTAAGGTAAATTAAATGTTTACAGTTTACTTGCTCACGATATCATAATTGTTTTGCCGATAATTTATCTATTATAAAACTTTACAATATGACCAAATGAGAAATTAGTAGTCGGTGTGATTTCAAGTACTTTATAAAATTAAATCTCAATATAGTCACATCTTTCTAAGATGAATTCAACGTAAAATATACATATTCTGGTATCAATCAATACTATATTTATTTGTCTTGCAACATAATTTGTCATAAACCTACTTACATTAAATCAATGTAGTATATATGTTACCCAAAAAAAAAAAAAGAAAAAATTTTCAAATCAATGGCACTCACTCTTTTCTTTGCCTATTTTCCCCATTGTTAATATCTTTCCAGTTATTATTAGAATTTTTAGTTATATTTAATAAAATTACATTTACAAAATATTGATACAAATTATTTTTTATAAATTGATGTAACAACCCTGTTTTTTTTTTTTTTTTTTTTTTTCTCATCTTAAAACACATCAGTTCCTATGCTAAAGTTTGCATATAAAACATTCTTGTATTTAATATGGATGAGTTGCATACTTAGATTTTTATTTGATGACATATATGTACATAATGTCTATACCACACAAGAGTCTCTCTTATTACTGAAAGGAAATTACACACCTCATACAGAAAACTCATAGGCCAAAGCTCAGCAATTTCAAAATAAAAACAAAGCAAATAATAATAAAGTAAGATTCAAAGGCAACGCAACCACAGCAACAAATGAGACCAAAGTTCAAAATAGCTCGAGTGAGAAAGCACCACGTAGATCGTCTGAGCATTCCCATTCGCCTGGGAGAGGAATTGATTTCATTTTTTCTGGAATTTTCAAATTATCGGACCCTTGTGTAATCCTCAAGCCTCTAAGCATCGGCATGGCATCTTCATCTACTTCCCACTCCTCCAACTGATTTAAATCTGAAAGATCTAGAACTTCAAGCCGAGGAAACCCATTTGCCCTGCAGCTCAGTTTCTTTCCGATATAAGATGCATAGGATAAAACGAGAAACATGAGATTTGGCAACCTCTCTAATGAAGGGATCGAGTCTTCCTCTAGCAACGAATCCGCTAACTTAAGGCCTTCAAGATTTGGAAAGATTTCGTCCAAGTTTTCTGGGAGTTTTCCTATTCTCCCATCTAATCTCAAATCTACAAGACATCGGCAATGACCGAGTAATTGTAGAGAAGGAAATGACAGATCGGGATTCAACCAAATTGATAAAACTCGAAGGCTTCTAAGTTTTGCAACAGTCTCAAATTTGAACTCTGGAATATTAAGATCTTGCTCACATTGAATTTGCAGCTCTTGAAGATCAACCAAACTTTCAGGGTTGAGCTTCTCCCAGCTTGAAAGACATACATATTTTAGAGTCAAGAGCTTTTTCAAATTTTTCTATCCGGCAAAGACCCTGAAAAGAATCCAATTAGATGCCTCAATTCTTGCAACTTTGAAATTTCAGTTGGTAGAGGAATATAATCCATATAAGTTCGTTCCACATGCAAAGTTTGTAACCTCCGCAAGTTGCCAATGGATGATGGTAAAGTAATCATCGCTTCTTCATGTAACCCCAGATATATCAAATGAATCAACTTTCCAACCTCTTTAGGTAATGTCTTTCCAAAAAGGTCGACTTCGAGCACTCTAAGAAATTTAAATGTTTTGCACAAGGGTGTCAACACGCTAGTTTGTTGATTGAAGAACAGAAGGGAACGAGAAAGCTTATTAGAATGTCGAAGCCACAGAAACCTTTCCCCTACTGAATAAACAGCTTCACGTCGACATGATGATGCAATTGATGAGCACTTACTTGAACGACTGATTTCATCATAAATATGATAAAAGTTCAGTTCTTTTGCCTTCCTAATTGCAAGATCTCGTAAAAGATCATGTACTCGACATGTTACAACCGTCCCCCAACATCTTTTGTCTATTTGCACCAAACTTCTATTAATCAACTTTATCAAATAATCCGCAGCCACGTCTTCCATTATTTGACCTCCATCTTCCTGTATGAAGCCTTCTGCCACCAACAATCGGATTAATTTTTCAACGTTGATCTCGAAATCCTCTGGAAAAAGACCTATATAGAGAAAGCACGGCTTCAACTTATGAGGCAAGTCATTAAAACTTAAAGCCAGCAAATGTTCAATATGAATTGAATCATCAATCAAATGTCGCCAAATGCTGTCATACACCGCACGCCATTCCCGAGGCCTCTTTGTGGACAAGAGCCCACCCAACACAACTATCGCAAGTGGAAGGCCACGACATTTTTGCAACATCTCTTCTCCCAACTTCTTCAATTTATCATCTACAAGATTTGCGTTTTGAAAAGCTTTCTCAGAAAATAGTTGCCAACTCTCCTCTGGACTTAAAAATTGAAGCGCGTGGGCATAAGTTTTCTCGTCTGAACGCTGCGCCACCTCTTTGATGCGTGTGGTGATAATGACTCTACTACCATTCTTGTTGTCAGGGAAAGCTCGTTTCAGGCTCTCCCAAGTTTCCTTTTGCCATACATCATCCAACACCAGTAAATATCGTTGTTCTTGCAAAAACTCGTGAAGCTTTCTTTCCAAATTTTCTTTGCTCATCTTCCCTATCTCCTGCATCTCCTTTCTGGTTTTGATCATCTTGAATGACTCTATAATTCTTTGAAGAACATTACGATTATCGAAATCTGGTGATATTGAAACCCAAGCACAATGATCAAAATGTCTGTTAATGTCATTGTTATGGTAAAACTTTTTAGCAAGAGTAGTTTTACCCAAACCACCCATACCAAAAATCGAAATGACAATACGTCCAGGCTCGCCCCCGAGAAGTTTGGGCAACAGTTGGTCAGCATCTGCATGGAAGCCAACAACGTTCTCTTCAACTGTGATGGAATTCTGTCTTCTCAGATCTTTCAATTTGCCAAGAGCTTTGCTGTCACCTTCACTCATGCTACGAGTATCTTGAAGTTTGTATGCTTCTCGCTTCCGAGAGAGATCACTGATTCTCATTCTGAGTTTTTCAATCTCTTTGCCAATGCTATACGAATTTACCATTTTGAATGCGCAAGAGCAGTTCATCACACAAGAAAAGAATCTTAGCCTTCTTTTCAGTGTTACTCCTTCATCCACGTCGACCGTATCCGACATATTCTCTTCATCTTGCACCTTGACCAAAAATGTGCCTAAGACATCCTCAGCATCATAAGCAAGATCAATGATATCAGATACCCACTGGCGTATCAGGGCATCGTCGCTTTGTTTTTCTTCTGCATCCTTAATGAAACATTGCATCCATTCCAATTCGTTCTTAAGCAACTCCACTTCATTCTTCACTCCTCCTAAGAAGACTGCTTCCTGGATGATAAAGTCCCCAAGCCTTTGCAGAGCAAATGATACTACAGCCTCAACCATACTTTAAAAGTTAGATTTTGCTGCTTGTTAGGGAGTATTTGGCGGAGACTGGACTTGATTTGGATCAGAAGGTAAATTACCAACTGAAAGAGTCCTAGGATCAAATGAAAAAGAGAAACTAGAAAACTGTTATACTTTCCCGAGAAACAGAGGAGCTTGAGATCTACCTCCTCTTCTCCAGAAGTCACACTTAAATACACAATCATCCTTCTCTAAATCGGCCTCCACCATGTGTTGTGTGAGGAAGAGAAAGAGATGGGTAACAATCCAGAAGATTCCTCAACCGTGTGTTGTGTGAGTAAAGGAAAGAGATGAGAAGCTTCGCAAGAGTCAAGGATCAGAGGACACGATATTCTTCTTGGTCCTGTAGCTTTAATATAACCGTTGTTAGAGTCATGAAAGTGACTCTATTTTGGTGATAAAAATACCCCATTTGTGATTAAATTGAAGTATATTGAGACAATTAAAGAATTTATGATTTATTCACGAAAATCGCTTCCTAATATTTTTTTCTTATGAATCTAATGTGTTTGGAATGATTTTGGAAAATATATGAGTTGATATTAGGTTGTGGTTTATGGATTAAGGGTGATTTTGTCTCATTTATGCTGTTTAGGGGGTAAAATGTCATGTTTTAAGGGGCTGATTTTGTCACTTTTTAATTGTGCAGGGACTAAACTGAAATTTTGTAATATGTGCTATAAAAGAAAAAAACGCAGATCGCACCAGGGGGGACTGTTCATCTTCCATTTTTCCGGCGACCCTTCATCTTCCATTTCCGGCGAGACCTCCGGCGACGCTTCATCTTCCTCGACCCCAAATCATCATCCCGTCAAAGCCACGGCAAACCACCACGGCAAACCACCACCGAGAACCACCACGCCGCGACTCTTCGTCTTCCCGGCCAGTTTTGGCCATTTTCCGGTGACGTTTCAGCTCCCCAAGGGTAGATCTCACTTCCCCACAGGCGGATCTACACTTCCCTAGTTTCACCCGCCTTGCGCCCAGAGGAATCCGTGATTTACTTGCGCGACTCTTCATCTTCCAGGCCAGATCCTGCTCATTTCGGCGACTTCTCACCTCCCCGGGACCTGATCTGAACTCCCCATCACAGAGCTTTCCATCGGTACCTTCCGGATCCCATTTCCGCCACCGTTTTCGGAGACCGTCGGAAAAATTAACGTTTTCCGGCGAACCGCGGCTGTTCGTATTCCGGGCTTTCCGTTGGTCGTTTTCGCCCCTTTTTCGCACCATATCGCTGTCGGTTACCTCCTCTCCGCCATGGTCAACTCCGTTTCCACCATTTCGGCCTCCGTCATCACCACCATGGCGGCTAAGCTCCCGGTTATGTATTACGGCATAGGCGAGATCGGGATTGACTCCACGACTCTTCTCATCGCTCTCGACTAGTTGGATGAGCCCGATTATAGGACATTTGGTAGTATTGTGCTTGGATTATATTTGTTTTCGTTTCATGATTGATTTCGATACTTTAATATGATTTGGGCATAACTTGTGATGAATATTGTTGTCCATTGCGATTTAATGTTTTCATAGAACTTCTTTGAATGATAAGCGTTGGTTGGGAATAATTAAATGATGAATATTGCTTACATTACTTTGCATCGATTGTAATTGAGTTGTGTTTGGATTTAATTTAATTTTTACTATTGTTGCGTTTATTGTGAAGTTGGTTGATTGGATATTACGTGTTGACAGATTGTATTTGTTAATCGCGTACCAACTAGTGGTATTGCCTTGTAGTGTTTATCGACGTTCAATGATAGTCTTTAACCAATCGAACTTGAGTGATCGGGTGAGACAGGATAGATTATACCTAGAGTGTCGGGAAACCATTTCATTGATTTACCTTGCCTTGTAGGTTTAGGGGATCGTAGAGGGGAGAGAAGAATTGTGTGAGTCGGTCTCGTGTCGAACCAAAACCGTAACGGCAACATTTTTATTATAAAGTCTTTATTAGTTTTAATTGCACTATTTCATTATTTGCATTTAGTCTATTTAGTTTCATTAATCCATTGTCCAATTTCATTTTCGCTACTTAAAATACGTTAGGTTGTTAGTCTTGCTCCTATGGATTCGATCCACTTACCGCTACTACGGTATTTAGGTTTAATTTTTTAGACTGTGACGATCGGTCTAACAAAATTTTGGCGCCGTTGCCGGGTAGGTACGTGCTTTTGACTTTGTGTGTTTGGGTAGTTATTAGTTTTTATTCTAGGTTTATTTTAGTCTTTGTTGTTTTGTTGTTTTGTTTGTGTTATTTTCTTTCTTGTGATTATTTGTTTGGGTGAATTGTTTAATATTTGTGTCCCGTTTAGTTTGTCTCTTTGCATTTTTAGTTAATTATTTTTCTTTTTAGGTTGTTTGCGTAATTTCATTTTTCACTTTGTTTTATTTTATTTTCATTGGAATAGTTTCATTTGTGTTTTGTTTTTTGTTTTGCGGGAAAATTGCAATTGGGAAAAGCGCTTGATGTCGTGAGCATTGAAGATCTGCACGTCCCGATTGTGAAATTCTCTTAACCTTTGATTTTTCTTTTATTCCTAGGATTTATTTTTTTGTCCTTAGTATTAAATTCTTTTAGGTTTCATTGATAAATTTAGTTTTGATTTAACTTTTTGTTGTGTGAAATTTCATTGAGTATAGTTTCGTTAGATTTTAGATTTATTTTAGTTTTGTTTCATGTGCTTAGTAAAATTTGTTTCTTAGGTTTTGCATCTAGTTAATTTTCTTTAACATTGTTGCTGCGTTGCTTGTTGAGCCTTTTGTGTGTTTGGTTGGTGAATGCAAACTAGAAGGTCTTGTAACGAAGAGTTATTACCTTTGAATATTGAAAGTGAACGCACTTGTAAAAAGAATAGAAAACAATGCACGTGGGATGGTGACCGGGATGAACCCGCATATGTGCCCCTTAGCCAACATTTCGCACCCACCACCTACACTTCAGCCTCATGTATCCATATCCCCAATGTCCAGACACAACACTATGAGATCAAAACTAGTGTCATCCAATTGTTACCAAATTATTATGGGAATTTAAATGAGGAGCCATACAAACACTTAGATGAATTTTTAGAGGTTTGCTCCACAGTTAGACTTCAACATGTGAATGAAGATGTCGTGCGCTTAATTTTGTTCCCATTTTCACTTAAGGATCGAGCCAAACAGTGGCTCAATTCTTTGGTAGCAGGGTCCATTACCTCTTGGACCCAAATGCAACAAGGATTCCTAAAAAAGTATTATCCCATTGGTAAAACCAACAGCATACGACGAGCCATTACTAGTTTCGCTCAACTTGATGGCGAGGAATTTTATGAGAGTTGGGAGCGTTTGAAGGAAATGCTTAGGAAGTGTCCCCATCATGCGTCCCTAGGTGGCAATTAGTTCGTAGTTTCTATGACGGACTAACCGAGAGGCATATGGAATATGGTAGACGCCTCTTGTGGAGGAACATTTATGCAGGACGAGAATGAGTTATGGCAACTCTTTGAGACCTTAAGTGAGAATTCTATGCACCACATTTCTGCGTCTAGAATGCCTATCTCAGAGCAGCCATCCAAGAAGGGTGGCGTGTATGAGGTGTCACGATTAGATGACATTAGTTCCAAGTTAGAGGTGTTGGCCCACCGATTTGACCAGTTTGTATCTATACAAGGGCAACCCTCTACATAATCATCTCAGAAGGTGAACCAGGATGTTTTTGCCATGCATTCCACTCTTGACCATCCGGTTGAGGAACCTGCCCCTGACCCTTTTGAGGAGCAAGTGCAAGTTGCACAAGGCTTCCAGAGACGGAGCGATCCGTACTCGAACACATACAATCTGGGTGGCGTAACCACCCTAATTTTTTCATGGAAGCCACACAAGCTCGAATGTCCCTAATAGTATGCCATACAGGGAACAATCCTTCCAATCGGCAAGGCAATTATAGGGAGCAACCTTCAATCCAACCACCCATCCAACCTAGGTTCTCACCTCCCGTTCGGTGACCTACTCCAGTGTCTAGTTCATTAGAATCAATGATGGCTCAAATGCTCCAAACCATGCAGGAACAAAAAGCCGACATGAATGCTAGGTTCCAAGGGATTTAGAGCAGAATACCCAACTTCTACATTCCCATTCCCAATCCATTAGTAAGCTAGAGACCCAGTTGGTCAAATGGCAAGCGATCAATAGGAGGGAACAAGGCCAATTGCCTAGTCAAGTCATAGGTAACCCTAGTGGTTCTTCTCAGAGAGAGGGTTTTCCGAACAAGCTAAGGCCGTGATGACTCTTGGAGGCGGCCGAGAGCTAATTAGGGCTGAGAGGGAAGTAAAAGTCCAAGGTAGAGAAGAGGAAAGTCTAGGTAGGGACCAAGCCAAAGAGAGTGAGAGTGAGCCTCTTGTTGAGTTGAGTGTTCGAGGAGAGGGTAAGGAAAAAGTTGGGGAGAATGAACCATCCCCTACATCGTACATACCGAGAGCACCCTTTCCTCAATGCTTAGAGCCCCCAAATGTCCCCACTACTAGGAAAAGCGCTAGGATGGATGAAATGATTGAGTTGTTTAAGCGGTGCAGATTAACATTCCACTCTTAGATGCCATTAAGCAAGTACACTTATGCCAAATTCCTCAAAGACTTGTGCACGCAAAAGAGGAAAATGAAATCTCACACACCTAAGGCTGTACATTTACCGGAAAAATGTAAGTGCGGTTGTCTCAAACCGCATTCCCCAGTTAAAGGATCTGGAGCTCCTATTATTTCTTGTGTGATAGGTAATGTCACGATTGATAGAGCACTCTTAGACTTAGGGGCGGCGTGAATTTATTACCTTAGTGTATGAGCAGTTTAACTTAGGTGAGCTCAAGTCGGTGAAGTCATACTACGGATTAGGCGACCGATCGATCAAAGCGCCTAGGGGCCTAATTGAGGGCGTGTTAGTTAAGGTTGAGGAACTATATTTTCCGGTGGATTTTCTTATCTTAGACATGGAGTATACGACGGTGGAAGTATGCCACCGATTATTTTAGGGAGACCTTTTCTAGCAATGGCAAATGCTTGCATTAGCGTAGATCTGGAGAGATGGAAGTGTCTTTTGGGAATAGGAAATTGAGACTTAATGTGTTTAATCTTTGGGTTAGGACCAATGCGTGAGGGACGATAACGAGTGTTTCATGGTTGATGCTATTGCAGGTCTAGTGGAGGCTCACGCCCCACAGATGTTATGTGATGATGCAATTTACACTCTTATGAATCCATTTGTTGAGGAGATATCTAGCTTGAGTGTAGTGTCGAGATTCAGGGAGGTTAGTGCGTATATAGCTAGGTCGCCCACTCTAAAGCGTCGACCTTGGAACATCAAGTATGAAACCTTACCACCTTTTTCTAAGGCGACACAAGGAGGTCCATTGAGTCTCCACCAGGTCTTAGAGTTGAAAGCCTTGCACGATACTCTAAAGTATGTTTTCCTAGGACCCAACAAGACCTTACCCGTGATCATTGCCGCCAACTTAGATAGTGAGCAAGAGAAGAGATTAGTGGCGGTCTTGATAGCACATAAGGAAGCAATCGGTTGGTCGGTAGCCCGATTTGCGAGGATTAGCCCTTCTTTGTGCATGCATCGCATATTTTGTGAGGAGAATGCTAAACCGGTGCATGAAGCTCAAAGAAGGTTAAACCCGAACATGAAGGAGGTAGGTGAAGAAAGAGGTGATCAAATGGCTTGATGCGGGTATCATTTACCCTATGTCAAGTGACCAATGGGTGAGTCCAACCCATGTTGTACCTAAGAAGAGTGGCCTCTTGTTGTTGAAAATGAAAAAAGGTGAGCGAATTCCTACCCGTACTCCCACGGGATGGAGAGTTTGCATTGACTATAGGAAGCTCAACCTAGCCACTAGGAAAGATCATTTCCCGCTCCCATTTATTGACCAAATCCTAGAAAAACTCGCGAGGGCAAGCTTTCTATTGTTTTACGGATGGCTATTCGGATATAACCAAGTACCGGTTGCCCCAAGACCAGGAAAAGACCACGTTTACATGTCCTTTTGCACGTTTGCCTTTAATCGCATGCCCGCCGGGTTATGCAATGCACAGCGTTTCAAAGGTGCATGTTATCGATATTTTCTGACATGGTGGGTCAATTCCTTGAAGTCTTCATGGATGATTTTTTACGTGTTTGGTACATCTTTTGATGATTGTCTCGAAAAAACTTGAGTTGGTGTTAAAAGCGTTGCAAAGAGACAAATCTTGTTCTTAGTTGGGAAAAGAGCCATTTCATGGTTCAAGAGGGGAATTGTCTTAGGTCATGTAGTTTCCAAGGAGGGGATATCAGTGGATAAGGCAAAGGTAGAGTTGATTTCTCAACTACCCCCGCCTTCGTCGGTCAAACAAATTAGATCTTTCCTAGGCCATGCAGGATTTTATAGGCGTTTCATCCAGAATTTTAGTAAGATCTCCAAGCCTTTGTGTGATTTGCTTGCTAAAGATGTGCCATTTGTTTTTGATGACTCTTGTATGATTGCCTTTACCATTTTGAAGGAAGCATTGACCACGGCACCCATCATGCAACCTCCTGATTGGAACCTACCTTTTGAAGTGATGTGTGGACGCGTCGGACTATGCCATTGGTGCGATCCTTGGCCAACGGGGGAATAAAAAGCCCGTTGTGATCTACTATGCAAGCAAGACCCTCTCCGATGCTCAATGTAATTACACCACCACGGAGAAAGAGTTGCTTGCGGTAGTGTTTTCCCTTGATAAGTTCGGTCTTATCTTCTTGGGTCTAGGATAGTTGTCTTTCTGAGACCACGTTGTCAGGTATTTGTTAGCCAAGAAAGACACTAAGCCTAGACTAATTCGATGGATTTTGTTGTTGCAAGAGTTTGATCTAGAAATCAAAGATAAAAAAGGTAGTGATAATGTGGTCGCCGACCACTTGTCTAGAACTCTTTTCGAGTTTGTCCCTAGCCAATGTTTGAATGAATCTTTCCCGGATGAGCAATTGTTTTGCGATATCCCAATCAAAGCACCTTGGTATGCCCATATAGTCAATTACTTGGCCGTAGGACAATTACCATTAGGGTGGACCAAAACTCAGAAAGATCATTTCTTTGCAACCATCAAGCATTATTTTTGGGAAGACCGGACCTTTTCGGGGTGTGTGCGACCAGATAGTTAGGAGATGTGTTCCCGACCATGAGTTTAGTAGTGTACTTGCATTTTGTCATTCTTATGCTTGTGGTGGTCATTATAGTGGCAAGAGGACCGCTTTAAAGGTCCTCCAGTGTGGTTTCTATTGGCCCTCTCTTTTTCGTGATGCATTCTTTTATTGTCGTGCTTGTACTTCATGTCAAAAAGTAGGGAATATTGGTAGACGAGATATGATGCCCCTGAATCCTAATTTTGATTGTGGAAGTGTTTGATGTGTGGGGTATTGATTTCATGGGTCCATTTCCCTCATCTTTTGGCTTTGAATATATCTTGCTTGCAGTTGATTATGTGTCTAAATGGGTAGAAGCCATTGCCACTAGGACCAATGATCATAAGGTGGTCGTTAACTTTGTTCAATCGCACATCTTTAGCCATTTCGATCATCCGCGAGCCATCATCAGTGATGGTGGCTCACATTTCACCAATAGGCACTTTGGCTCTTTATTGAAAAAGTACTCAATCACTCATCGAGTTGCCACACCTTATCACCCTCAAACTAGTGGACAAGTGGAACGTGCTAATAGGGAAATTAAGACTATCTTAGAGAAAATGGTACGGCCCGATCGTAAGGATTGGTCAATGCGTCTGAATGATGCACTTTGGGCCTATCGAACCGCATATCGTACCCCTATTGGCATGTCCCCTTATCGGTTAGTTTTTGGGAAAGCATGCCATTTACCTGTAGAACTTGAACATAGAGCATATTGGGCCACAAGGAAATTCAATTTTGATATGACCACGGCCGGTGACCATAGGAAACTCCAACTTTCGGAGTTAGATGAGCTAAGACACGAAGCTTATGAGAACTGTCGCATCTCTAAAGAAAACTAAAGCTTTTCACGATAAATACATTGTTAGGAAGTCATTCTCTCCTAATCAAAAAGTGTGGCTCTTTAACTCTAAGCTTCGCCTCTTTCCGGGGAAGCTTCGGTCATGATGGGATGGCCCTTTTATTGTTCTTAATGTTTTCCCTCACGGAGCTGTTGAAATCGAAACCCAAAAAGGGGCGGGGACAAGTTTTTTAAGGTGAATGGCCAAAGACTTAAACCTTATGTCGATGGCATTAATGATGGAGAGGTGATTGAGGAGTGTTCTTTATTAGAACCGCATTAGCCATGTCAGTGCATTGAGTCTGGCTGAAGACTTTAAACTTAGCGCTTGTGGGAGGCAACCCATCTTTGTAAATATGTTTTTATTGCTTTTATGTTTTTGTTGTTTTTGTCTTCGCAGGGATTGTCATGTTTGGAAACTCATTAACTAGTCCAAGGCTACGCCTATACATGCTCCACAAACTCTGTTGATGACAGCCCCACCATTGTTCCTCAGGTTGTATCTCTCCACCTTACATGCTATTATTGTTAGATTTCTTGTTTCTCAAATATGTTGGAGGATTTTAATGTCATTGATCATATTGCCATTTGAGATCTTTTGATGCTAAGTTGGGGAGGATATTTGTAGTTGTGGGTCATTGAGGACAATGACATTTGAAGTTGGGGAGTGTTGATTTGACTTTTATATTTTTTGTGAAGTGTTGTTGATGAGACTTTTGTGGAGATTGTGATATTTTTGTGAAGTGTTATTGATGATGCTTTTGTGGAGAGTGTGCTTAAATTTTTGTGGCATGATGATGTTTTTGTTGAAAATATGTTGATCTTATTCTTGTAAGTCCAAAAGTGGTTAAAGTGAACTAAAGTGAGTTATTTTTAAAATTTTTCATGAATTCATGCATAATTACCATTTTAGAAGCAATTAAAGTGTTAGTTGAAAGGTTTTGTGAGGTGTTTGAAAATTTTTTGTGCAACATGGTTTTAAACATTGAACTATTGGTTCTGTTTTGTGCTAGGTTTGTCCATAATTGTGGTTAGACACTGTTTTGTGTAAATGTCATGTGTTTTAGTGTTTGCAAGTCTCCCACATACTTTACATGCCCATGGAGCAAATTTTCATTTATTATCTTGCGTGTGTTAAAAGTGCTTAAATGTTGCTTGATGATTTGGTTTTGATTTGTAGCCTAGTTGACTCGAGTGAGTACGCCCGAGGGGTGTTCTACACCTAATCCCCTAAAGCTATCTAGCTTGGGAGCGGTTGGTCTAAAGCTCGTTACATGGGTCCTCTAGAAAGCTTAATAAGTCATTATATAAATTATGAGCTTTATAAGAAATAAAGAAATAAAGTCTTGACTTGTAGCCTAGTTGGTTCGGGTGAGTAAGTCCGAGGAGTGTTTTACATTTAGTGCCCTATAGCCATCTGGTTTGGGAGTCATTGACCTAAAGCCCGTTACACGGACCTTCTAGAAAGCTTAAGAAGTTAAGAAGAAAAAAAAAAAAAAAAAAAGGATGATGAATGAAAAAAGAAATTATATGTCAAAATCTTGTGTGGAAAATGAGCATTATGTTGCATGTACATAAGTTGGGGAGTTTTGCATGACATTTTAACATTGTGATATGAACATGAAATGTGTGTTTGAGAAGCTTGAATGGAGATAGGCAAATCTTGAGAAACTTTAGCTTCTTTATTTAGGATTGTGTTATTTACTTGTTATGTTCAAATTCTTCACTTTACCTTTTGATGAATGTCT
Source organism: Pistacia atlantica (assembly GCA_026229545.1). Taxonomy (NCBI): domain Eukaryota; kingdom Viridiplantae; phylum Streptophyta; class Magnoliopsida; order Sapindales; family Anacardiaceae; genus Pistacia; species Pistacia atlantica. Next base: position 3,224,485 of record CM047907.1, read on the forward strand.
TGATTGTTGATGAATATGGTTGTGTATGGTTTTGTAAGAATGTTGAAAGAGTTCCTTTAACTTTACTCGGGGAGGACGAGCAAAGAGTAAGTTGGGGAGTGTGTTAGAGTCATGAAAGTGACTCTATTTTGGTGATAAAAAATACCCCATTTGTGATTAAATTGAAGTATATTGAGACAATTAAAGAATTTATGATTTATTCACGAAAATCGCTTCCTAATATTTTTTCTTATGAATCTAATGTGTTTGGAATGATTTTGGAAAATATATGAGTTGATATTAGGTTGTGGTTTATGGATTAAGGGTGATTTTGTCTCATTTATGCTGTTTAGGGGGTAAAATGTCATGTTTTAAGGGGCTGATTTTGTCACTTTTTAATTGTGTAGGGACTAAACTGAAATTTTGCAATATGTGCTATAAAAGAAAAAAACGCAGATCGCACCAGGGGGGACTGTTCATCTTCCATTTTTCCGGCGACCCTTCATCTTCCATTTCCGGCGACCTCCGCGCGCTTCATCTTCCTCGACCCCGAGGATCATCATCCGTCAAAGCCACGGCAAACCACCACGGCAAACCACCGAGAACCACCACGCGCGCTTCGTCTTCCACCGCGACTCTTCGTCTTCCCGGCCAGTTTTGGCCATTTTTCGATGACGTTTCCAGCTCCCCAAGGGTAGATCTCACTTCCCCGCAGTGGATCTACACTTCCCACTGCTTCATTGCCCGCGAAAACGGAATCCAGTGATTTGCTTGCCGCGACTCTTCATCTTCCAGGCCAGATCCTGCTCATTTCCGGCGACTTCTCACCTCCCGGGACCTGATCTGAACTCCCCATCACGAGCTTTCCATCGGTACCTTCGGATCCCATTTCCGCCACCGTTTTCGGAGACCCACCAGGAAAAATTAACGTTTTCCGGTGAACGCGGCTGTTCGTATTCGGGCTGTCCGTTGGTCGTTTTCGCCCCCTTTTCGCACCATATCGCTGTCGGTTACCTCCTCTCTGCCATGGTCAGCTCCGTTTCCACCATTTCGGCCTCCGTCATCACCACCATGAGCGGCTAAGCTCCCGGTTGTCTGTTACGGCATAGGCGAGATCGGGATTGACTCCACGACTCTTCTCATCAGCTCTCGACTAGTTGGATGAGCCCGATTATAGGACATTTGGTAGTATTGTGCTTGGATTATATTTGTTTTCGTTTCATGATTGATTTCGATACTTTAATATGATTTGGGCATAACTTGTGATGAATATTGTTGTCATTGCGATTTAATGTTTTCATAGAACTTGCTTTGAATGATAAAGCGTTGGTTGGGAATAATTAAATGATGAATATTGCTTACATTACTTCGCATCGATTGTAATTGAGTTGTGTTTGGATTTAATTTAATTTCTACTATTGTTGCGTTTATTGTGAAGTTGGTTGATTGGATATTACGTGTTGATGATTGTATTTGTTAATCGCGTACCAACTAGTGGTATTGCCTTGTAGTGTTTATCGGCGTTCAATGATAGTCTTTAACCAATCGAACTTGAGTGATCGGGTGAGGCAGGGATAGATTATACCTAAAGTGTTGGGAAACCATTTCATTGATTTACCTTGCCTTGTAGGTTTAGGGGGATCGTAGGGGAGGGAGAAGAATTGTGTGAGTCGGTCTCGTGTCGAACCAAAACCGTAACGGCAACATTTTTATTATAAAGTCTTTATTAGTTTTAATTGCACTATTTCATTATTTGCATTTAGTCTATTTAGTTTCATTAATCCATTGTCAATTTCATTTTCGCTACTTAAAATACGTTAGGTCGTTAGTCTTGCTCCCTGTGGATTCGATCCTGCTTACTGCTACTACGGTATTTAGGTTTAATTTTTTAGACTGTGACGATCGGTCTAACAACCGTGTTGAAGATTTTTTAAACAAACACTGTAGATCTTCTTCTTTACTTAGTAGGCTGGCAGAGTTGCGTTTACGCACTTCTTCTTATAGGCTCTGAATCACCCTTCTAAATTCACTTTAACTGAACTGTTGGTCTCAGTTTCTCCTTTAACACTAACCATGTGATCTTAATAATCTTATTAATTAATTTGATGATAATTTAGATTATAAATTATTGAGTCGGTTCGAGCTAATTCTTTTCTTTTCTTTTCTTTTTTACTTTGTTTATCAAAAGTAAAGCATGTTGCATCCACAAAGTAGAGTTATCTGGTGAATAATTATGTGAGTACTGGGTAGGACTTATCTCAGTTTTCATTGAATTTCGAACAAGTTTCACCATTGACTAGAGTCTAGAAACTGACAATATATCAAGCATTTCAACCCACTCAACTTTTTTAAAATTTCAAAAAAGACTTAATGTTTTATGGAGTTTTACAAATTTAATCCTACTTAACTTCACATAGACCCCTCAAAATAAATTATTAATTAATATTTTTTGAATACAAAATAAATTATGACAAGAGCATTTTTCTATGGTGAAGATTGTGAAAAACCGACTACTAAATCGAATAGGAGATCAATTATTAAATGATTGTTTTATTACATATATTAAGAGAGAGAAATTTGATGGAATTGTCGATGAAACAATCATGCAACGTTTTCAAAATATAAAAAATCTTCGAAGAAAATTATAGAATTGATAATTTAGTATGTATTATTTTTAAAAGTCAATTTTCTATGCTTGTTACTCCGGTATATATTTTATTATAAATTTATCAACTTTGATATTTTGAACCCACTACTTAGAATCTTGACCACATCCCTGTGTATGATAGATTTAAAAATGAATGTAACTCTGTGACAAGGGCTGTTTGTGTTTATTTTTGCTGGTTGTGTGGTGGCTTTGCTGGTTCGTTTTCTGGGTTTTGCTCTCCCTTGTTCCAGGATGTTTTGGTCTCCTGTTAGTGGTTGCTGTTTTTTTTTTTTTCCCTCGGCAGTGTAAAGGGCCTCTCCTTTGCCTTCCTGGGCCGTTTCTTTGTCGTCATCCATGAGACGAGTTTTGGGTGTGATAAAGATGTTTTTTCGAACTGTTTTGCTTTGTTTAGGTGTCATCCCTTTGTTTTAGAGGCATGCTTTTCCGGTCAGTCCCTTTTAAGTTGTAATTCTTTATTCTTTGTAAAATTACCATTTACTTTTAAAAAAAATGCTAAAAGTATTTCAATTTTCATTTTTGTTAGATGAAAAAGGGAGTAGTTGTCATTTAAGGAGTTTATTTTTTAATTCTTTACAGATGTAAATATAGGAATTTGTTTTACTTTCTGTTAGTTTGTTACAGAGCACCCTTGTATATAGGCTACGACCTCCTTTACTTTCAAATACACAGTAAACAATATACATAAGCTTCATTGAAACCTCCATTACTGCTCTCGCTTCTCCTTTCTCTTATTATCAGTACACTTACATGGTATCAGAGCAGTGAGAGCAACGATGGACGACCTCAACTCGCATACCCCACCCGATTCTCCAACCCATTTAAACCTTCACACAAACCCACCCTCCCCATGTCTCAATCTCGCCGATCCCACAAACCCATACCGATTAGATCACGGTGATAGTCCTTCAATCACTCTCGTCAGTGATTTGCTTACCACTGAAAATTACCCAACCTGGTCCCGTGCGATGAAGCGTGCCCTACGAGCTAAGAATAAGCTCGGCTTCATCGACGGCACCCTAACCAAACCTAGACTTCCCGATGACCCTTTACTTGATCTCTGGCATCGTTGTAACGATATGGTAGTGTCATGGATTCAAAATTCCATCACTTCCTCTCTCAAATCAAGTGTTGCCTTCGTCGATGATGCAAATGATATTTGGTTGGATCTTCATGAGCGACTCTCTCACCAAAACGGGCCCCGAATTTTTCAATTGAAGAAAGCTTTGGCTTCTCTTTCCCAGGAACATGATTCGGTAAGTGTCTATTATGGCAATCTCAAGACTCTATGGGATGAACTTTCAATTTATGATCCTCTTCCCCATTGTACCTGTGGCAATATGACAATCCTTTCGGACCGATCCCAACGGGACTGTGTCCTTCAATTTTTGATGGGATTAAATGACTCTTACTCACCCATTCATGACCAGATCATGCTTTTAGACCCTTTTCCCCCTGTTTCTAAGGTGTTTTCCTTTGTATAGTAGCAAGAGCGCCACCACCAAATAACCTCCCATCCCCAACCTTCGGAAACACTAGCTCTTGCTGTCAAGAAACCTTATCACTCTAAAAATCCCACCAACCTCAAAAAGGACCGCCCCTATTGCACCCACTGCAAAATTTCTGGTCACAGTGTGGATAATTGCTTCAAACTTGGCAATGCTAAACCTCTTCTTTGTTCTCATTGCCACATGACTGGTCATGTTGTTGAACGATGCTATAAACTGAATGGGTATCCATCGGGTCATAAGTTCCACAACAAACCACCGAGTTCTCATGCTAACCTTTCAATTGCTTCTGAATCTCATGGTGTTGGTGAGGACAAGATAAGCTTAACCAAGCTCCAATATCAGCAGTTGCTAGCTCTACTCCAGCCTCAGGATCCTATCTCGGCTACTGTCCTGCGTTCCAGTTCCTCCCCCCATCCAGCTTCTCACTCCAACATGTCTGGTATATTCCATTGTTTTTCAACACACACACACGCCAATTTGGCTTCAACAAACACTACTTGGATCATTGATATTGGTGCTACAGATCACATGGTCTGTAGCACCTCTCTGTTTTCATCAATTACATCTACAGTTTCATATTTGGTTAAGCTTCCCAATGGAAGTTCAGTCTCTGTGACTCACATTGGTACTATCCATTTAACTAGCACTGTTATTCTCAGAGACGCTCTATGTGTTCCTTCTTTTGGTTTCAATTTAATCTCTGTACCGAAATTCACAAAATCTGACAATTGTTGTTTCCTTTTCTTTTCTTCCTGTTGTTTCATTCAGGACCTACGATCTTGGACAACGATTGGGAAGGGTGACTTGCTACATGGGCTCTACCATTTCAACTACTCAGCCATGACATCCACTGCTCTTACCAATTTTCTTTCCATTTTCAAAGACAAACCACACACCGATTTCACACACTCTGCTTCTGTTGCACAGAGTTCTACAGCATACAACCTATGGCATTATCGCCTATGTCATTTATCCAAAAATAGGCTTCAGTTAATCCATGATCTCCTTGTAAACAAATCTTCTATTAATGAAATGCCTTGCACTTTGTGTCCTTTGGCTAAGTTTCACAAGTTACCTTTTCCTGACAGGGTGCATTCCTCTTCTACAATATTTGAAACCATCCATTGTGATATTTGGGGACCTTCCCCAACGATTGCTCATGATGGTTCCAAATATTTCTTGACTATTGTGGATGATTTTTCCCCTTCTACATGGCTTTATTTACTTAAAACCAAAGCTAAAACCCGCAAGTGCATTGAGTCCTTCTACCATTTAATTGAAACACAATTCAACATGAAACTTAAAATCTTAAGAAGTGACAATGGTGTTGAATTTCAAATGACAGATTTTTTTAATAAAAAGGGTATTATTCACCAACGAAGTTGTGTGGAAACCCCTCAACAAAATGGCATTGTTGAGAGGAAACACCAACATTTGTTGAATGTCACTAGAGCCCTCATGCTTCAATGTGGTCTGCCCCATAAATACTAGAACCATGCTGCCCTCACAGCAACTTACATTATAAATAGACTTCCCACACCTCTTTTGAACAACAAAATGCCATATGAGCTTCTCTTTAACCAAAAACCCACTTATGCTCATATGCGGGTCTTCGGATCTCTTTGTTTTGCTGTTACTATTTCACAAGGCCGAACCAAATTTCAACCTAGAGGCCGTGTTTGTGTGTTTATTGGCTATCCTTTTGGAGTTAAAGGATATAAACTTTTAGATCTTCAAAACCACACCATTTTCATTTCAAGAGATACTATTTTTCATGAATTTGTGTTCCCTTTTCACAACACCACTCCTAACTCCTCTTCCTCTCCTTTTTCCCCATCTTCTTCTTTTTCCATTCATCCACATTCAACTCCTACCTCCTGATTGTTTTTTCTTCCCTTCACCTCCATCTCCTCTCCCTAACTCCACACATAACTCTTTTACACATCACCCTTCTCCCCCTACACGTCTCCATACACCTATACAACCCAACCCCATACAAATCCCTACACCTGTACCTAATAACAACAACCCACCACCTACCTCTCCTCCTTCCACTCATACCAACATTACTCCCTCACCTACCCTTAGAAGATCCTCCTGTTTTAGAATAGCCCCCCAATACCTAAAAGACTACCACTGTCATCATGTCATGCAGCACCCTTATGACCAATCGATTTCCAAGCAGGTTCCTATTTCACTAGGTAAACCCTTTCCCTTATCTCATTGTTTATCTTATCATAAATTTACTCATGATTTTCAAGCATTCACCACTTCAATTTCCTTGTATACCGAGCCTCATTCTTACCAACAAGCCGTTAAGGATCCTGCTTGGTGTCGTGCTATGGACGCTGAAATTGCAGCTTTGGAAGCTAATCATACTTGGATACTCACTGACCTACCAGCAGGTAAAAGAGTAATTGATTGTAAGTATCTTTACAAGGTTAAGTTTAATTCTGATGGAACTTTGGAAAGATTGAAAGCTCGATTAGTAGCTAAAGGCTACACTCAAGTAGAAGGTGTAGATTATGTTGATACCTTCTCACCTATAGCTAAGTTGGTCACTGTCAGATTTTTACTCAGTGTAGCAGCCATCAAGGGCTGGTTTTTACACCATTTTGATGTACACAATGCTTTTTTAAATGGTTATTTAACCGAGGAGATTTACATGAAACTACCCCCTAGATATACCAAAGGAAAACCTCACCAAGTGTGCAAACTTATTAAGAGTTTATATGGCCTTAAGCAAGCCTCCAGACAGTGGCATTCTAAGCTGACCTTTGCTCTTATTTCCTTTGGATTTCATCAATCCAAATCAGACTATAGCTTGTTTACCAAACAAGAAGGAGACTCTTAGATTGCCCTCTTAGTTTATGTTGATGATATCCTCGTTGCTAGCAACTCTGATAATTCAATCTCTTCTCTTAGAACTTTTCTCAATAATCGGTTCAAGATAAGGGACTTGGGTTGTCTACGGTATTTTTTGGGCTTAGAAATTGCACGGTCATCCAAAGGAATACACTTATGTTAGAGAAAGTATGCCTTAGATATCCTTTCAGATTCGGGTATGTTAGGCTGTACCCCCTTAAAACTACCTTTGGATCAAAACTTCAAGCTTAGCAAAGAGGATGGAATACCCATTTCTGATCCCAGCATTTATAGGAGACTTATTGGCTGACTATTGTACCTCACAATAACTCGGCCAGACATCAGCTTTGCTGTCCAGTTGTTCAGTAAGTTCATGGACAAACCAAGTTCCACTCATTTGGCTGCTGTGTACAAACTTTTGAGATATATTAAATCAGCTCCTGGTCAAGGCATTCTCCTCTCCTCATCCTCTCAAATTCAGCTTAAGGCCTATTGTGATAGTGATTGGGCCTCATGTCCCGACTCCCGCAGATCTACCACCGGCTATTGCATTTTTTTAGGCCTTTCCCTTGTCTCTTGGAAGTCCAAGAAACAAGGTGTTGTCTCTCGGTCTTCAGCTGAATCAGAGTTCAGATCCATGGCCACCACATGTTCGGAATTAACATGGTTGCGCTATTTATTGCAAGATCTTGGTCTTCCTCATCCACAGTCGGCATTCCTTTTTTGTGACAATCAAGCTGTATTACACATTGCTGCCAATCCGGTCTTCCACGAGAGAACCAAACACATAGAGCTTGATTGCTACTTAATTCGAGATAAAATTCAAGATGGAAGCATCACCACTGCTCATGTCACTTCTTAGACCCAGTTGGCTGATTTACTTACCAAAGCTTTGCCTTCATACCTCATGCAATCACATCTTTCTAAGATGGGAATAGTTAATCTCCATTCTCCATCTTGCCAGGGGGTGTTAGATGAAAAAGGGTAGTAGTTGTCATTTAAGGAGTTTATTTTTTAATTCTTTACAGCTGTAAATATAGGAATTTGTTTTACTTTCTGTTAGTTTGTTACAGAGCACCCTTGTATATAGGCTACGGCCTCCTTTACTTTCAAATACACAGTAAACAATATACAGAAGCTTCATTGAAACCTCCATTACTGCTCTCGCTTCTCCTTTCTCTTATTATCAGTACACTTACAATTTTAAATATGTTATATGGAACTAATTATTTCTATGTACTCAAATTGAATAAGAGTATGCAATTAGGAAATATACTTAAATTGTACCGGCTCGTATGAAAATTATTTTTTTCAACAACTTTTTCATCAGATAATTCTCATCATATTTTCGTTTTCGATTCATAATTTCCATCAAATTACAAAAATAATCATTCATAGACTCGGCCATTTTTCATCAATGAAGATACCCACCAGCATATCATGGGATCGTTGCTTTGTTTTTCTTAAGCATACATTCCAGCTCACTCCCAATAAGAAGAGTGCTTCGTGGATGATAAAGTCCCCAAGCCTTTGCACTACAAATGATACCACTGCATCAACTGTTGTAAAACAAGAACAATCTTCAACCTGCAAGATTAAACATAAAGCAAACCAAAATCTACAAAACCAAGTCACACACACACAACACAAGATATACCGTGGTTCGCTTGTTCAAGATAGAACAAGTTATATCCACGTTGAACTCCAGAATATAGAGCTCGCTGCACTAGTATTAATATCCTCAAAGATTACACTTTACAGAAGAATCTTCTTCACTAACAATCCCAGAAACAATCACTCACTCACTCACTGTATCCCGCAAATCCTAACAACCCTAGAGTGCTCTATAACCTTCAAGGAACCCCATGCCCTCAAACGCAACACTAGAGGATTCACACAGAAGAAAAAACACCGGAATGATTATGTAAACCTAGCACAGACCACCCACCAATTTTACAGAGAAGAAGAACGAATAACCTAAAATTCAATTACCCTTAATGCGTGAATAGTCCCCTTTTATACTGTTGACTTCTGAACGCATTTGAGCCGTTGGATTCTCTTTATTGTTGATGGCTGAGATTCATTTGGGATATTAGACAAAACGGCAGCGTTTTGTTTCCTGGTTGAAACGACGTCGTTATACTTCAATTATTTAACAATCTCCACCTTGAAGTATGTGGAGGTCGTTTCAGTAAAGTCAGGTTGAGCAGCGAGCATTTCCATACTCCTTCTTAGTTCTGATTTTTTGGTTATCCCACATGCAATAAGTTCAAGCAGTGCTTGAACTTTGCAAGTGTCACAACCTTGGTTCCCATATGTCACGGGTTGTTTTCTTTTGATTGGGATCTTCTGAGTTCACTTCTCCTTTGGAGATCATATCCCTCACAAAATGATACCTTACGTCCACGTGTTTTGTTCTTTCATGGTACACGGGATTCTTTCCCAGATGGATGGCACTCTGACTGTCTGAATAGACTGTCACGTTCCATCCAGCAGCTTGGCTTCTTTTAGGAATCCTTGTAGCCATATGGCTTCTTTGAATGCGTCGGTTACAGCCACGTATTCAGCTTCAGTTGTGGACAAAGCTACCAATGGTTACAGTTGGGACTTCCAACTGATGCAGTTTCCTCCCAGAGTAAACTGATATGCTGTGGTGGATTTCCGCGAATCTCTATCACCTGCAAAATCAGAATCTACATACCCAACCAGATCAAGTGTGGAGTTTCTTTTACAGAAATTTAGACCAACATTTTCTGTACTTTTAATGTATCTTAGTAGCCATTTCAGAGCATTCCAGTGATCACACCCAGGGTTAGACATGAATCTACTTAGAAGTGATATAGAATAAGATAAATCAGGTCTAGTACTGATCATAGAGTACATGACAGAACCAATGGCATTTGCATATGGTATTGTTTCCATTTTTAATCTGTCAGATTCTGTTTTGGGACTTTGGGCTTTACTAAGAGTGAAGTGACTTGCTAGGGGCATTGTGTTACATTTAGAGTCACTCATTCCAAATTTTAGCACAAGTTTTTTCAGATAAGGCATCTGATGCAATTTTAGGCTATAATTTTTCCTGTTTCTTTCTATTAGCATACCTAAAATTTTCTTAGCACAACCCAAATCTTTCATGTCAAATTCAGCATGCAATTTCCCTTTCAAATCCTCAATTTGGGCCTTAGAGTTACTAATTAATAACATGTCATCAACGTATAATAACAAGTACACAGGATTTGTATTTGTATGTGCAAAGTAGAAACAATTATCATGCTCACTTCTAGTAAACCCTATGCCTACTATAAAGGAGTCAAATCTTTTGTACCATTGCCTAGGTGACTGTTTGAGACTATACAGGGATTTATGCAACAAACATGCATGATCAGGGAACCTTTTATCCTTAAACCCTATAGGTTGACTCATGTGAATCTGTTCTTCTAATTCACCATGCAAGAATGCAGTTTTTACATCTAACTGCTCTAACTCAAGGTCATAATGGGCTACTATAGATAGCATCAATCGTATAGTTTTAAATTTAACTACAGGTGAGAAAATTTCAGTAAAGTCTATACCTGCTCGCTGGGTGTAGCCTTTGGCTACCAATCTGGCCTTGTACCTTGGTGGATCAGTTTTGTTTATACCCTCCTTTAGCTTGTACAGCCACTTGCAGTCTACCAGTTTGACATCCTTTGGTTTTGGAGCCAGAGACCAAGTTTTGTTCTGCCTCAGAGAGTCCATTTCCTCATTCATGGCATTAAGCCAATGTTTCTTGTCCTTTGAGTTATTTGCTGTTCATAGGAGTCGGGTTATGTCTCAGATCTCTACACCGGCCGAGTGTAGATGAGGTCTACACATAATTGAACCTTCTTTGGTGGTCTTATGTCCCTTCTGGTTCTATCTCGCCGGTTGATCTTGGGCCGATCGGTTGTTGGTCATTATCAAAGTTTTCTTCACTTTCATTTTCACCATCAGGTTCAGCATTGGTTACAGTGTGCTCTGTTTCATATTCTGGTTCATTAGTATTGGTCTCAGGCTCCTGTTGCCTTGTTGACTCCACCTCAAACTGAGTGTTGTCTGTTTGCTGTGATGTATTCACTTGTTGGCTTGAGGTACCTGCATTGTTATTAGTAACCTGAAGGGAACACAAATTCATTAAAAATAACATCTCTACGATGATGACCTTAACCCTCAGGGTTTTCTATCCCCTGACCTATATCCTTTGGTTCCTTCTTGATATCCCAAAAATACACATCTTAGGGACCTAGGTTCTAATTTTCCATCTCCTGTATGTGCATAGGCTGCACAGCCAAATACTCTTAGGTGGTTGAGTGAGGGTTTTCTTCCTGTCCATCTTTCTTCAGGGCACACAGAGCCAGTAGCACTAGAGGGAGTTCTATTTATCAAATAGGTAGCTGTGGTTAAAGCCTCTCCCCAAAAGGACTTAGGTAGTCCAGCTGTGAAGAGGAGGCATCTAACCTTTTCTAACAGTGTTCTGTTCATTCTCTCAGCAACTCCATTTTGCTGAGGTGTTCTCCTCACTGTCCTATGTCTCATGATCCCCTGGTCTTTACAGTATGCATCAAACTCAGTGTTACAGAATTCCATGCCATTGTCAGTTCTGAGAGCTTTCACCTTTTTCTCCAGTTGGTTTTCTACTAAAGTCTTCCAACTTAAACTTGCTTAGTGCCTCATCTTTGGTTCTAAGAAGGTGAACCCACACTTTCCTACTGAAATCATCCACTATGGCTAGAAAGTAACTATTTCCCCCATGGGTTTTGACTATTTCTGGACCCCAAAGGTCTGCATGAAGGTAATCCAAGCATCCCATAGACAGGTGAGTTCCTTTTGGGAAGCTCAGCCTGTGCTGTTTACCCATGACACAGACCTCACAAAACTCTAAGTCTGATACATTTTCATTTCCAAAATACCCCTTCTGTTTGAGATAGCTCATACCAGTTTGGCCTATATGGCCCATCCTTAGGTGCCATTTTTCTGCATTAGAAGTGTTAGTGGATATAAACGCAGTATTAACATTCAACTGATAATATTGGCCACTCAATATATACAGACCATGCCTCTTTACACCCTCACACAGAATTTGATCACTCTTATACATAGTAATGCATCCATTTTCAGCTCTATAGCTACACCCTGCTTCATCCAATGTGCCTAATGAGATCAGGTTACGCTTGAGCTCTGGTATGTACCTAACTTTGGTTAACATTATTAGTTTGTCATTCTTAAGTCTAAGAGTAATGTTACCAACTCCTTGAACCCTACAAGAGTTATTGTTTCCCATGAACACTATTTCAGGTTCACCAGTTATCAAGTTTTGAAACCAGGTTTTGTTAAGGCTCATATGAAAGGAACATCCTGAGTCTAGCACCCATTCATTGGCAACTTCCGAACTGGACACAGTAAGAGCTTCAGTGATTTCAAAACTGTTATTAGAGGATGCTAGATTACTCTCTGTACTAGTCTGCTTTTGCTTCCTAATCCAATCGTGTGATTCTTCTTTATGTGACCAGGTTTGTTACAATGGAAGCATTTCCTAGTTTCTGACTTAGACTTATTGTTATTATAGCCTTTGCCTTTCTTCTTATTCTTTGGTCCTAGGTTTTGTTGAGCCCCCTTTATAGAGTCTTCACCAAAATAACCAGTATCTTGTTTTCCTTTTACAAAGAGATTATTCCCATTTCTCTTTTGTATTTTCAACTCTAGTTCTCTGGATTTTAAGCCAGCCATTATCAAATCTACACTAGGGACTGTGCCAGTGTACTGTAATGCATTTTTTACAACTAAGTATTCATCAGGAAGAGAATTTAACAGAATCATTGCAAGACTAGAATCTCCTAATTCCTGATCAGTTCCTTTTAGCACTATTGTCATTTTTAGAAATTCATCTAAGTTTTCTTCTAATGACTTAGAGGCATCCATTCTATAAGAAAACAGAGCACCTTTCAAGAATGCTAAATTAGGAGCAGATTTCAATGCATACAGAGTTTCGAGTTTACCCCAGAGCTCTATAGGTGTGTCAAGACCATCCTCTTTCCGCAGAACACTATCTGATAAATTCATGATTATCAGATTGTATGCTTCTTCATCTATCTCTGCCTTCTTTTTCGTCTTTTCTTCTGGCCATTTGGTTTCATCTTTTTCCAATGCTATTCCCACCTTGTTGTGGGATAAGAGTGCCTTCATTTTTTTCTTCCAGGTATTGAAATCCATCTTCCCATCATACTGGGATATCTCTACACGCGTGGTAGTACTCATCATATTTACGATGACTAAACAAGAAAAAACAAAAAACACCAGTCTAAGGAGTACGTGGCTTTGTTACACCAGTAGTTACCAATTACTGCCAGACAGTTTTTAAGGAGGTCACTGGTATTCCAGCCTATATACCCTTAAACCAAGACAAACCCTAAATCTGGACAAGAAACCCTAATTTTGATTTTGCCCTAATTTAGTCGATCCCTCGTGTATGTGACCTAATCTTACGAATTAGCCCCAAGACTCAGCAAGAATTGATAGCCTAATGATCTAGGGACCTTTGAAATTGAAAACCCCCAAAATCTGACAAACCCTAATTTTTGAGTTCGTCAAGATTTGAACGATTTCTAACCCTAGACTCGATTAAGACCTAAAAGGCTCTGATACCACTGTTGTAAAACAAGAACAATCTTCAACCTGCAAGATTAAACACAAAGCAAACCAAAATCTGCAAAACCAAGTCACACACACACAACACAAGATATACCGTGGTTCGCTTGTTCAAGATAGAACAAGTTACATCCACGTTGAACTCCAGAATATGGAGCTCGCTGCACTAGTATTAATATCCTCAAAGATTACACTTTACAGAAGAATCTTCTTCACTAACAATCCCAGAAACAATCACTCACTCACTCCCTGTATCCCGCAAATCCTAACAACCCTAGAGTGCTCTATAACCTTCAAGGAACCCCTGCCCTCAAACGCAACACTAAAGGATTCACACAGAGAAGAAAAACACCCAGAATGATTATGTAAACCCTAGCACAGACCACCCACCAATTTTACAGAGAAGAAGAACGAATAACCTAAAATTCGATTACCCTTAATGCATGAATAGTCCCCTTTTATACTGTTGACTTCTGGACGCATTTGAGCCGTTGGATTCTCTTTATTGTTGATGGCTGAGATTCATTTGGGATATTAGACAAAACGGTAGCGTTTTGTTTCCTGGTTGAAACGACGTCGTTATACTTCAATTATTTAACATCAACCATACTTTGAAAGCTAGATTTTGAACTTGATTTGTATCTAAGTGCAGTTTGGCTTGGTTTAGAGGATCTAGGAATTGAAACTTGACTTTGCTCAAATTTATTGGGGCAGCAAAGCTCCAGAAGAGGGACGCCTGGCAATAGCTTGCTGCTGGTTAGGGAGTTTTTGGCGGAGACTGGACTTGATTTGGATCAGTTTTTTGAATCAGGATCACAAGCGGCTTGTATTATTAATTATTATTTCTCTAAAGTGGTTAGGTTTTAGATCTGAGTCTTCAGTTCCAGTAGCCTAAATTATGGTGTATTGCAAACAATGACTATTTTCTTGATGATATATATGATTGATTGATTCAGAAAAACAAAAAAAAAAAAACAATACTATACTATACATACAAATTACATATAATTTTCTTTTTTAATAAAAAAACCGACAGAGGAAAATTAAAAATAAAATAAATGTGACTTGACTTCATTTAACAATAAAGTGAAGTCAAGTTACAATGATTTTCCAAGTAATAACCCAGAAACCTCATTTTAGGAGAAACACGTACACAGGTCAAAAAGCTGAAGCCATCTAAACTTTTCCATGTAATTTCAAATTCTTGAATAAGTGATGTGAACGGAATATGCATGGCCCCAGCTCTTTATTCTTTCACCCACCAATTGTCTTGTAGTAATAATTTTCTGTGATAGGCATTCTACTTTTGCAGCTCCGGTGCCATATAGAAAGTTAAAAGTTGTGTAATAATAAAGTCAAGTTACAATGATTTTCCAAGTAATAACCCAGAAACTTCACTTTAGGAGAAACGTACACATAGGTCAAAAAGCTGAAGCCATCTCAACTTTTCCACATAATTTCAAATTCTTGAATAAGTGATGTTTTTTACATTCACATTTTCTTGATGATGTGAACCGAATATGCTTGGCCCAACACTTTATTTTCTCACTCACCAAGCGATGCAATGTGATGCTTTAAAGGTGGTTAAGGCATAGAATATAGCTTTATTTCTCCAAGCTATTCCCAGCAAGTTTCCTTTTGGTATAAGGTTTTTCTTTTATTCAATTTTATTGCTTTGTTTTTGTCCCATTTCTCAAACCAAGACTCGAAAGCAAGTAATTCAAAAGATCAAAAGAAAAAGATAGATAGGTATAATTCAAAGAAAGAACGTAAAAGATGGCTTGAACGGAATATGCATGATAATGTTGGAGATCAAAAGAAAAAGATAGATAGCTACAACCAATGAACATGCATTGGCATTACGAAGCGAGTGCCAAAGATAATGTTGAAGACCAATTTTGTCCTTGGAATGCCAGAATGAGACCACGTATATATAAAACATATGCTTTTAGATTCTTTTTTTCATTTGAATATCTAAATAATTAGAAAATAAAGTTTTCAATCTTTACTTTGTGATTATTTAGACATTTCAAGGATAAATAGTTGAGATTTTAAAATAATTACTTTGTCCATAATTTATTTATCAGATGGATATGGATATTTTCAACTACTTATTCACATCCTTCTGTTTAAAAGAAAGAACTAATATCAGGAACTTAAAGAACTAATATCAGGAACTTGACACTCTTTCAAAAGGGTTGTCAAAACTTGCGAATAATTTTCTTACAAGGTTTGAAATAATGAAATTCCAAATTGATGATACTTTGTTTTAAATATAGATGTCACCTTATGTGAAGTTTTCATTGTCAAGTTCTCCTTAGTTAAATATAATATCTCATCTTCATCACCCCTAGGGCCCCCACTCAACTTTGGGTTTGTAATATTTATTGGTCAAGTAATGTGTGTTGACTCTCCAGCTTATGTTGACCAATGCTGACTTTACCACTTTAGGACTAAACGATGTCGTTCTCTCTTTACAATCTTGTACTACTTAAGCTTACAGTTTCTATTTCCTTGTCACTCACTTCATATAAAAGTGAGCTGAGTTCTTTGTAATCAATCAATGAAATAATCAGTTAAGGATTCCCTCTAAATTTCCTCTCAAAATCCGATTCTCTCTCTCTCAGTTTCACATGGTATCAGAGCCTAAGACTAATGTTAATGGCAAAAATTTCTGATTCTAATCAATTGTACATAACATGGAGAAAGCAGTTAACAATTTCTCTAGCTTGTCGAATTTGTATACCTCAGCATTTCCTTCCAATCTTCAAGTGGTGAATCCAAAGTTAACAAGAGATAACTATTGCAACAACTACAGATTTTAGCGACCACAAATTCTTTTCACAGTAGGAGCTCATGAGCTTGAGGATCACTTGATAAGTTCAATTCCTTGTTCTCCTCCTCTAATTGCCTCTGATCTTGACAATTTCTCTTTTTCAGAAGAAGTTAGGTCAAAAGAGAATTTAGATAAAGAAAAAATTAATCCTACTTATGTTGCTTGGAAACGAATTGATGAGTTCTTTGTAACCTGGTTGTTAGCTTCAATCTCAGAGTGCATGTTTGGTCATGTACCGAAATGTCAGTTTGCTACTAAAATATGGCTTATTCTTGAGCATGAATTTTTAAATGATCCTAAAGCTAGAGCTTTTCATTTAAAAAATTCGCTTCAATGCACTAAAAAATTGTTGGGAATTCTCATAGGAACGAAATGGTCATTTGTCCTCAAGCTCCTTTGAACTTTCAAGTCTGTCTCCTTATTGTATGTGTTGTTCCTTTCAATCAATTTCTCTTTTCTCTTTTCTTAAAATTGTTGAGCTGTTAGTTTTAGTTTACGGCATCCATATGACTATCACATAAAATTCTTTCATATTTTCATTTTAGATATGCTCCATAGATGTTTTCCCTGAGCTACAAGTTTGATTTCCTTAAATTGGAGGAGTGGCTAAGTAGATGAAGATGTTATGCTAATGCTTGGAGGCTTGCAGATCCCAAACATCAATCCCGCCCTTGCCGATTTTGAATGTAAAGATGGCAGAGTACCTATAAATAACTCAAGCTACTTTTAATCCTGATCTGGTTCATTGATTATTAATTTTGTGTTCATCAATTTCCTTTCAGTTTTTTCTCTTAATCTCCTATTGCCTTCAAATTAAGTAACTTGGAAAGAAGTAAATGATTCTATGAGCTCCTAAGTTGCCAAGAATATTTTTCGTACGAATTTGGACCCAAAACGGACAATATCTTGACAATAGACTGAGTGTTTCGATAATAATACCAACCCGTACAAGCTTGGAGTCAAAGCAGATAATATTTTAATAATAAAAATCAGCAAATTCTTCCTCTTCGTGAAATTTTAGAAAGAGTAAAATTACTTGAAATTCTACAATTTGACTTCTATGAATTGGAGGAGTGGCAAGCAGATGATTTCCCTTGACTCGTTCGTTGATTATTGTGTATGTGGTAATCAATTTCCTTTAAGTTTTCTTCCTTATTTTTGTATTGTCTCGAAGCTGATTTTTTTCTTTATGCACTTGTCTTGCACATTCGTTTGCCTTGGTATTGCATCCATTGTTGTGTAATCATGTTACCGAATTCCCGGTATTGTCCTCTAGTTATGGCTTTGTGCTTCGTGACAACCCATTCATGTCTAGGCTTGGACCGACTAAGGCTCATTTATACCATGTCAATTGGGTCGTGGTGGGCTGTGAATTACAGTAATTAGTCCAATTTAACATATTCTAATTAATCAGAGAGATTAAATCCATAATTAACCCACAAAAGGAATAAGCAAATGTCGATACATATTTACAATGACTAATCCTTTAAATTTATGTTAATTTGGCCACATTAACTTAACAATTATTCAACATTTATAAGTGTTTACATAATTTGTAAAACTGAATCCCAATTGCATATAATCAAGATGACAGTAATTGATCAAAGTAATTTAATATTATTATACATTACTTTTTTTCTTAAATTTAATTTTGTAGCAGTAATATTGAAAAAATGTTGAAAATCCAAACTTTTGCACAAGAGAATATATAAATATGTAATCGATACTTCTAAGTTAATTGTTTTGGGTATTTGTTGTATTACCCAAAAGTTTGTAATATTGTTTGGAGATAGTGAAGTTTTCTTTTGCAGCACCCGAGAACGTAGGTTACAATACCGAACCTCGTTAATTCTTGGTATTCTTTATTTTGACAATTTATTTCTGTTTTACTAAGTATTATCATATTCAATAGCTAGCGTTAGAGTTTATGTTTCCGTTGCATAACAAGTGGTATCAGAGCCTAGGTTTAGGACAGTGAGTAGTTATTTGT
>CM047907.1:3243093-3371601 GCA_026229545.1 Pistacia atlantica
AGTAGTTATTTGTATGGTTATATGCATGTCTAGGAAAATTTTGTCAATAAGACGATAAAAATCTAAGGAGACTAGATTTTAAGTGGGACCATTTGTGACCCCTCCATTGTTTCCTGGGAATTTTCCTGGTGCTTGTTTAATCATTTCAGCACTTACTACTACCTAGGGCTATAGTTGATTTATTGGTTAGCTATTGAATATAATAATTTGTGGAGCTTGGTTATTGTGAACTTTGTTTACCAAGCCAATTGAGTAAGGCATAAATGGCATCATCGTCCGACGATTCATCGTTCGAGGCATCACCGTCCGCGACACCACCATCCGCGCCGGTAGAGATGATAACTGTTTCAAATGCAAAAATTTATGTTGAAAAATTTGATGGTTAAAATAATTTTGGCTTGTGGCAGAATGAGGTAATGGATAGCTTGTATTAGCAGGATCTAGATATCGTTCGGAGGAGGAAAAACCAAAAGATATCTATGAGAAAGGTTGGGTGAGGTTGAATGTAAAAGCTTGTGGGATGATTCACTCATGTCTTTGGAGAGAGTAGAAATATTCATTCATGAAACAGACGTCTGCCAATAAGTTATGGAAGGCACTGGAAAACAAATACTATAATGCCCGCTTTGAGATTCATGGTGTGTTCATGTTGATGTGTCTCTAAATGTTGTTTGTTGGCCCTTGGTTAAGTTGGTATATTGATATTGTTGATTGGTTGCCTTTGGTTAAGTTTGTAAGAGGTTAATAGTGTTTGGATGCCCTATTTTTGGGGAAGGATTTGTGGAATTGTAAAATATAGACTTCGTCGGGGCAAAAAGCCAGTTGATTTCCTTATGAAGTTTCTAAAGAAATTTTCCATAGGGGTGAAGTGACCATTCTACCCCTAATTACAAGGAAAAGTGGGGAGTGAAAAGTAAGAAAATTCTATGGAGAATGTATTGGAGATGGGGGTGTATTTGTAAAGAATTAAAGGGCAAAGATGGAATTTTTAAGAAAGTGTAAGGGTAAAATGCAAAAGGATGCTTATTTATATGAGCTACTAAGGGTTTAGTTTCACAAACCCTCTCATTTGCATCATGCCACACGCCACCTCCATCCCCCAATTCCCTCATCTTTTCATTAAATTTCCAAGGAAGATTTAAGGGCTTTTGGTTGGATTTTGACAAGGATTTGATCCTAAGCATCAAGAGGTAAGAATTCTTGTGTTAGATATGAGATTAATTTGTATAAGTGTTGAATTCTTATTAAGTTTATGCTTAGGATTTGAGAGAAAGAACAAGTTTAACAAAGATAGAGCGCTTTTGTGGAACTACTCAAGCAAAAAGATAAGTAAATCCACCCTAAGCTAAGATTTAAGCAATCAAATGATTTGATTTGCATGTATATGCTTTTTAGTTGAGATTGATTGCTAAGATTGATACTATTGTTGAGTAGATGGCATTTGATGTGTAGATTTGAGCCATGAGAAGTAGAATTAAGATTGTGGTGACCAAGTAAAGTTTGGTTGCATGTAGAAAGAATTTGAGTAAAATATTTGAAGTGCTCTTCCTGGCCAAGATTTGTGTTGATTCAAAGGAGTTTTACTCCAATTATGGATGGTTTAAGAAAGAAGTAGAGATTTACCAAAGATAGAATTTAGTTATGCATGCATGTTGTTTGATAAAATGCCTAAGAGAAGCATATGCATGAGTAGAGAAACCTTATTTTTGTGCAACATTGCATATTTGCATTATATGATTACACATAAGAAAGAATTATGAGCATGAGCCATCCACATGCATATATTGCATATGCATAAGAACTTAAAGAAAGAATAAAGAATTTTTAAGAATAAAGAGAAAGAAAGAAAAGCACTAAAGAATTAAAGAAAGAAAAGTGCTAAAGAAGAGAAAAGAATAGGTTATTGCGAGAGGGAACCCATGGGTGATAAGAAGAAGAATTTCCCACATACACGCCACCTTAATTAAGTGGCATAAGAAGAAGAAAAAATTTGTACGGCACGTAAGAGTGTATGTGGATGAGGGCTATACCAAGAAGAATTTCCTACATGCACGCCACCTTAATTGAGTGGCCTAAGAAGAAGAAAGAATTTGTACAGTCCGTAAGAGTGCATGTAGATAAGAACCATACTCACTCACACGGCCAGGGTTTCGAATCCATGCATCAACCGAGTCCGATCAGCAAAGAATAAGAAAGAAAGAACAAGAAAGAAGGAGAAAGCTGAGCAAGCAAGAAAGAAAGAAAAGAAAAGAAGAGCTTGAGCAAGCAAGAAAAGAATAGAAAGAAAAGAAAAAGAAACAGAATAAGAATTAGAAAAGAGGAAAAGGAAATGCATTTTTATGCATTACTGCATGTGCATTTCATTCATGCATACACCATGAGTTCTTTCATGGTTAGTTAGAATAAGAAAAGGAAGGAAAGAAAAAAATAAGAATTGAAAGAAGAGAATAAGAAAGAAAAGCAGATAATAGAAAGAAAGAACAGAACAGAAATAACAAAAAGAAGAAAGAAAGAGAAAGAAAGAAAGAATAGAGAGAAAGAAATAATAGAAAGAAAGAAAGACGGAACAGAGAGAATTAGAAGAAGAAAGAAAAGAGTAAAGAGAACTAGAAAGAAAAGAGAAAGAACAGAGAAAGAAAAGAGAAAAAACAAAGAGAGAATGAAGAAGAGAAAGAATAGAGTAAGGAAAGAATCAAAGAGCAAGGCACGGGGATAGAAGAGTAGAGGATTTACTTATTGAGAATTTTGTGCTCACCTTGTTGTTTCTCCTTGTTTTGCAGGAAATAAGTGAGAAGCGGTCGGATGGAATGTTGAGAAGCGGAGAGAGAAATGGCACCACTATCCACCATTATTAAAGCTTTTGTATATGTTATATTATATATGTTAAGTAAAGAAAAAAAATTTGGGCCCAACTAATTTTATTTAATAAGTATGTATGTTTTTATAACATACTTTCTAAGTATACTGGTAGAAAGAAGCTATTACAAATACATGAAAAGAAGTAATGAGAATCAGCTCTATTTGATGAAAAGATTGTTTCGTCTTCAGTTGAGACCAGGTATGAATATCAATAGCCATATTGATACATTTAATAGATTAATTGCTAATTTGTTAAATTTGGATGAAACATTTAAAGATATAACATAAAGCTATGTTGTTGATTGGATCTCTTCCGGATGAGTTGGATCATCTTAGTATTACACTTCTTCATGGGAAAGAAAAATTTTCCTTTGAAGAAGTTTGTTCAGCTCTGTCCAATCATGAAATTCGGAAAAAGGATCAGAAGGAGAATAGGGATGAGTCAGTAGAAGCACTTGTAGCAAGAGGGCGGAGTCAAAGTCAGAGTCGTAAGAAGGAGAGAAGAGGAAGATCTCGTTCAAACGGAAAACTCAATAGGGATCAATGTGCCTTTTGTCATAAGAAAGGGCATTGGAAGAAAGATTGTCCGAAGTTGCAAAAGAAAGAGGGCAAAGCTGCTTTCGATGCATACGTTGTTGAGCGTGAAGAGGATGAGTCAGATTTCTAGCCTACCATCCACCTCTGGATCAAATAAGTGGATTATGGATTCAGGTTGTACCTATCATATGTGTCCTCACAAGGAGTTGTTCTTTAATTTTGAAGAACTTGATGGTGGAGTTGTTTATATGGGCAATGATAATGCTTGTAAAACAATTGGGATAGGTTCAATTCAATTGAAGAATCACAATGGCTCAACTAAAATGCTGACAGATGTTCGGTATGTACCGAAGTTGAAAAAGAATCTTATCTCTTTGGGAGCCTTGGAATCTAAAGGCTTCACGGTGAATAAGTGAGATGGAATTCTAAAAGTTTCTTCCAGCGCTCTTGTGGTAATGAAAGGCACAAGGAGAAACAACTTATATTACTATAATGGTAGTACTGCAGTCATACAAAAGGATACAGATTCAGAAATGCTCAAGCTGTGGCATATGCGTTTGGGGCATGCAAATGAAAAAGCCTTACTTAGTTTGGTGAATCAAGGCTTATTGAAAGGTGCAAAGACCTATAAGCTGTATTTTTGTGAGCATTGTGTTCTAGGAAAACAGACAAGTGTGAAATTCGGCACCACAATCCGTAATACTACGGGTATTTTGGATTATGTTCATTATGATGTGTGGGGACCTACCAAAACATCTTTGTGAGGTATGCACTATTTTGTCACTTTTGTAGATGATTTTTCTAGAAGAGTTTGGTGTATGTGATAAAAAATAAAGATAATGTACTTGGTGTTTTCCCTTAAATGGAAAAAAGATGATTGAGACACAGACTGGTAGAAAGATCAAACAACTACATGCAAATAATGGTGGGGAGTATCGTAGTGAACCGTTTTTGAAAGTTTGCCAAGATGAAGGTATAGTACGTCACTTTACAGTAAGAAATACACCACAGCATAATGGGGTGGTAGAATGCATGAATCGAACTATACTGGAGAAAGTTCAATGTATGTTGTCCAATTCTGGGTTAGGCAAAGAGTTTTGGGCTGAGGCAGTTATATATGTGTGTCATCTCATTAATCGTTTACTATCAACTGCAATTGAAGGCAAGACGCCGGTTGAGGTATGGTCTGGAAAACCTGTTTTTGATTATGACTCTTTACATGTTTTTGGTTCCACTGCTTATTATCATGTGAAAGAGTCTAAGTTAGCTCCTAGAGCCAAAAAAGCAGTATTCATGGGGATTACCTCAGGTGTGAAAGGATACCGTCTTTGGTGTCAAAGTTCAAATAAAATACTGTTTAGTAGGGATGTGACATTTGATGAGTCTTCTATGTTAGAAAAGAAAACAGGAAGCCAGATGAAGGTTATCAGTACTCCGTAGTAGGTGGAGCATACTCAGCAGCAAGTGGAGTTTAAAACAACATCAGTTAGCCCAGCTAGAAATGAGACTCATATGATAGAGGAGTTTATTGGAGATGAAGAAGAGGATTCTTCCCAAGAACCTCAACAAGAATCTATTGCTGTTAATAGGACAAGACGAGAAATTCGCAAGCCTACTCATTTTGCTGATATGGTGGCCTATGCACTCCTAATTGAAGATGGTGAAGTTCCTTCCACTTATAATGAAGTAGCTAGCAATTCCGAAAATTGTAAGTGGAACAAAGCCATGAAAGAAGAGATGCAATCTCTCCATAAGAATGAAACTTGGGAGGTAGTTCAATTCAAAGAATAAGAAGGCAATTGGGTGCAAATGGGTATATGCAAAGAAAAAAGGATTTTCGAATTTGAAAGACATCCGATACAAGGCAAGGTTGGTGGCGAAAGGCTACGCTCAGAAGGAAGGAATAGATTTCAATGAGGTATTTTCTCCAGTTGTAAAGCATTCTTCCATTAGAATTTTGTTGGCCTTGGTTGCTCAGATGAATCTTGAACTAGTTCAACTTGATGTGAAAACCGTATTTCTACATGGTGATTTGGAAGAGGAAATCTATATGACTTAGCTAGAAGGATTTAGGATGGAAGATTGGGTTTGTAAACTGAAAAGATTGCTTTGTGGTTTGAAACAATCTTCGACTCAGTGGTACAAGCGATTTGATAGGTTTATGATGGGTCAAAAGTACACAAGAAGCAAATTTGACAACTGCGTGTATTTTCAAAGACTACAAGGTGATACTCTCATTTATCTACTCTTATATGTTGATGATACGTTGATTGCTTCAAAGAACGTAAAAGAAATTGAGAAGTTAAAGGCTCAACTAAATCAAGAATCTGAGATGAAGGAATTTAGGAGAAGCCAAGAAGATTCTCGATATGGAGATAATTAGAGACAGAGGAAATGGCAAGGTTTGTTTGACACAAAAGCAGTATCTAAAAAAGGTCTCACAATGTTTTGGCATATCTGAAAGTACAGAATCTGTATGTACTCCACTTGCTCCTCATATAAAGCTTAGTGCATCATTATCTCCAAGTACGCATGAAGAACAAGAGTATATGTCAAAAGTTCCATATTCAAATGCGGTTGGTAGCTTGATGTATTAAATGGTGTGCACTAGGCCCGACATTTCACATGTAGTTGGAATTGTGAGCAGGTATATGCATGATCCTGGTAAAGGACATTGGCAAGCTGTGAAGTGGATTTTATAGTATATTATAGGTACTGTAAACATTGGTTTGGTTTTTGAGTAAGATGAAAATCTTAGTCAATTTCTGCTGGCTATGTTGATTCTGATTATGCTGGTAATTTGGATAAGCGTCAGTCAGCTACTGGATATGTATTTACTCTTGCTAGAGCTCCAATAAGTTGGAAATCTTCTTTGTAGTCTATAGTTGCTTTGTCTACTACAGAGGCAAAATACATGGTAGTTACAGAGGTTGTGAAGGAAGCTATTTGGTTACAAGGGCTATTGGATGAATTGAATATTAGTCAGAAGAAGATCACTATCTATTTTGATAGTCAGAGTGCTGTTCACTTAGCAAAGAATCTGGTATTCCATTTTCGCACCAAGCATATAGATGTTCGTTACCACTTTGTGCGGAAAATTATTACTGAAGGAAGAATCTCATTAGAGAAGATTGGGACTGCTGAGAATCTTACAGATATTTTAACGAAAGTAGTGACAATGACCAAGTTCAATCACTGTTTGAACTTGATCAACATCCTGCTAGCTTGACTGTGCCTTTTGGCGTATTTGAAGGTGTTGCAAAATTTGATAGAAGAATACAAAACTTTGAAGGTTTGCTAATTTGCCAAGGTGGAGATTTGTTGGGAAAAATGGCTCATTTAGCAAAATCCCATGGGATAGAAGTGATAATGGAGAAAGGTTTAGGGACTTATTGTAATAGGCCAAAAAGGTTAGTTTGTCCCACATTGCTTACGAATGAAAATTGGGAAACTTGTGTGGCCTATATATAAGGACCCAAATCATTGTTATTTGTATCCCAAGTTGTATTTCCATTACACTTCTCTTGTATAAGGTTCTTTTTTTAAGGATCCTTTAGTTTGAAAGTTTTGTTGTATCTCCCCTTTGTTTTGGGTATTTGTTGTATTGCCCAAAAGTTTGTAATATTATTTGGAGATAGTGGAGTTTTCTTTTGCAGTAAGCGAGAACGTATGTTACAATACTAAACCTCGTTAATTCTGGTATTCTTTATTTTTGCATTTAATTTTGGCTATTTATTTCTGTTTTACTACTTCTTAGTATTATATTCAATAGCTAGCGTTAGAGTTTATTTTTCCGTTGCATAACAACTGTTGTTGATTTTCGCAAGTATACGAAATCATGCAAGTAATAAAGTGTATAAATACGGATATCGAACCCAAGGGAATTACTATTATCAATTACCAATTAAACTATCCTATTACTATTTGATCAATCCAAATTGTATCAAGAAAAACCTAAATTTAACAAAATTAACAATTGAAATTAAAAAGAGAACAATTAAAATAAACCTTTGGGTAAAAACAAGATGCTAGACCTTAGGGCATAGATTTTACACCAACTCTTATTCATATGTATCGATCTCTCATGCTAATTTGATTAAGCTCTTCCTACAAGTCAAACTCCTTAAATTTCCAATAACTTTCTCTCGAACAATTATCAAATTAACCCTAATTATTAACCCGAATTATCTCTAATCAGATTTAAGTAATTGGGGATCATTACGCTCTATGGAATTTACCAAAACCTCACAAGTTGCGGTAACCTATCTTTATCGTTTGCTCAACTTATAGTTTTACTACCGTAGACCAACTAAGTATCATCTCTCGATTTCAACTTAGTCCATTAGTTCATTCAATTCTTGGGCCTTTAAGAATCAAAAGAATTAGGAAAAATAGTAAAACTGAGGAAGAATTCTTAATAAACATTAAGAATCAAAGATCAATACATAATTAAGAGATTGGGCTACATCTTAGCCCTAGAGAATAAAGTTAGTTCATAATAAACATGAAAGAAACAATCATCTTTATTAAAACATTCATCATGAGTTTACAAGAAAAGAACAAGGAAAACTTCTCTATATTGTGAATCAAAGCTCCAGAATTTATGTTACTTCTCTTCTTTGCAGATTTTTCTCCCCTTTCTTCTCACCCAAGAATCCCCCAAATAATGCTTAAAAGCTTTACTTTTATATCCCAAAAGTGTTAGGGTTTGTTTTTTTCTTAATTATATTTGATTTGGAACCCTTAACCCTATTCTCCTGGCTAAAAATAGATAACAAGTTAGTGACTTCTGTGACTGTGCCACGGCACTGTGCTGCAGCACAGTAGCTACTGGAAAAAGTGTGCCGCGCACAGTAGCTGCTGCCCTTCTTCCCGCATCATTCTTCTATTCTTTAGAGATGTTGATGTTTAGACTCGATAACGATGGAATTTGGAAAATGTGTAAACATATGAAATGTAGCCCTTTGAATTAGCTTTCCAATGGTCCAAGAATTGTCTAAATCCTAGTTTTACAGCTCAAGATATTCTCAAAATACTGAGACATGCACAAGCTGAAACGTAATCTAGAATCTTCTCTTTACTTCAACTTCCATAACTTCTTCAATTCAACTCCAATTCTTGATCCGTTTGTTTCAACTCATCACTCATTCCATTGCCAAAATGATTCTTCATCTGAGCATATCATTTATGCACTAGTAACCTGAAAAACACTCAAAAACACCTGTGATCCCATAAAAGGCAATTATGAAAATATTAAGCAACTTTACCAAATTAAGCCTAATTTCCCACAATTAATCCCCATAAACCACTAACAAAATGTGTATTTTCAAGCTCTTATCACAACCCCCAACCAGCTTCTTGCTAGTCCCTAGCAAGCTAAGCGATAGAACAAGTCTTTTAGCTTGAAAACACAAACAAAATAAAGTCTATATCTAAACTATCCTAAATCACTTCCGTAAATTGTCATGGTTGTATTTAGCATATGCAACAAGCCTTTCAACCCCTAGGCAGCCCTAGTTGGACAAGTTATAGTCTCGTGAGGGTTTCCAGTGATGATACCCACAAACATCCAAACCAACCTCACATAGACTCAAACAAACATTTTAGGATTCATACATATGATCGTTTCAAAAATTTTGTCAATGTAAACAAATCGAATAATTAAGAACACGCAAATGCAAAAAAAATAAGTGAATTTCAACTACACTTTTGTTATTGACTCTCTCATTATCATTCACAAACCATTCATCCAAAAACCCAGATGATTTTATGCATAGCTTCCATAGGCAAAGTACGAAAATAAAACAAATGTGCAATCAAACTTCATAGGCTCACTTTTCAAACCACTCTTCCACTAATGTAGAATCCAATCACTACCTCGAATCATTAGGTCTTCTTCATGCTTGTAACGTTAGGCTAGGGTAATGGTTTATGAAAGAACGGAAATGAATTTTTAACAAAATGTAAGAGACTTAATATTTTTCAGTAAATGACCATGAACCATCTCTTTCTTGCTTCCCTTCTCATTCACCCTCTACCCTTTCACATTGATTGAACTGTTCCTTCCAACATTAGCACAAACCCTCATGTAATGTACCTCATTTCAAGTTCTTTTCCCCAACATTAGCACAAAACCTCAAGTTTTTTTTTTTTTAGGAAGATAGTAACTCAACAAAAAAATTCGTGTATCCCACCTTGCTTCTACTATCATCATTTTTTTTTTCTTTTCACAACCCCCAACCTATCTCATTGCACATACTCAGGTAGTGGTCCCAAAAAAAATATATATATATATATATATATATATATATATATATATATATATATATATATTCATTTTCTTCTACCATACTTCTTTTCATGAGTTTTTCTGATAAGGTCACCCTAAATTAAGTCTCTCACAATGAGATGGGTCGGAAAGTATTTTAGGCTTCATCGTCAAGGTGAGATATAGTGGGTTTAAAACAAAAAAAATTAAGGTTTACCAAGTGTATATATAGGCTCAAAGGGTTAACTAGGGATAAAATAATATAGGTTGGCTTGAAAGGCTCAATTGTTCCAAAGAAAATTGCCTAAATCGTATCCTAAGCAATGCAGATTTCAGGATTTCGCCTCAAGTGGTTATCAAATGAGTTCTAGAGTTTATGCACAATTTTCACAAAAAATTTATTGCCCATAAAAACACACATAAAACGTCTCTAAGTTTCTGAATTATTCAACCAATCAAACCCATTCCCAAGAGAGTCATAACTAAATGCAATTGTCATCTACTATTATCTTTACACTACGCGAAAGTTAATCAAATCTCAATGTTACAAATTCACTATCATGGTCTTATCATTGACTTATGTATGAGAACCATACCTAAAACAATTTCACCCAAAAAGCTATTAAAGGGATAATTCAAAGCACAAAAACAATTTGAACTTTGACCATAAGAAATATTCCTTACCCCCAACGTTAGAGATGATCAATGTCCTCAATGTGCAGAGAGAACAACCACACTACCTTTCGTGTGCAACATTTATGTGGAGATAATCTTGTGAAGACATGCATATTGTTTGTTGTATCCAATAATCATCGGGAATCTAGTCAAAAGAAAACAAACTATGCGCCTTTCTTGGCCAATTTAGTGTGCATAAAAGAAATTATGGGTGAAACATAAACAACATATCAAACCAAACCAAAGTTATCACAACTTAACACATTAAACAAAAATCTAAAATAAATTCACAAGAAAAACCAAAATTAAAGTAAAGAGCTTGGGTTGCCTCCTAAGAAGCGTTTTATTAGAGTCGTAAGCTCGACTTTTTGACTCCTTCAATCTAGGATCATCTAGGAAAATCCAAACCCTTCTATCCTTCAATCCACCATACACATAAGGCTTCAATTCTTATTTATCTATCCCTCTCAAATTTAGCCTCCATAATCCTAGAATTGACTAAACAATTTTCTAGGGGTGAGCTAAGGTAGTTTTCTTCTAAGGTTTCCGCTACTTTGTCATCAAGGATGCTAATCTTAAAGCAAGTATCTAACTCGGGTGGACATTTCATCATGTTAAAAACATTGAACTCCACTTGTTCGTCTTCCACCCTTAAGATTAGTTTACCTTCGTGTACATCTATTAAAGTCCTACTTGTTGCTAGAAAAGGCCTTTCTAATATTAAAGGTATGTTTCGGTCTTCTTCCATATCAAGAACTACAAAATCTCCTGGAAAGATAAATTTGTCTACCTTTATTAGGACATCCTCCACCACTCCCCTAGGATATGTTATGGATCTATCCACCAATTGAAGATGAATTGTGGTTGGCTTCACCTCTCCTAAACCAAGTTTCCTAAAAATAGTAAATGGCGTCAAGTTAATACTGGCTCCTAAATCACATAAAGCTTTATCAAAATAAAAACTACCAATTGTGCAAGGAATATTAAAACTCCCTGGATCTCTTAATTTCAATGGTAGTTTCTTTTGAAGTAACGCGCTACATTCCTCGGTGAGCATGACCATCTCATGTTCTTCAAACCTCCTTTTGTGTGTAAGGATCTCCTTTAAGAACTTGGCTTACTTCGGCATTTGCTCCAACATATCTACAAAAGGAATATTTATGTGTAAGCTTCTAAACATATCCATGAACTTACCAAATTGTCTGTCTAATCTATGTTTATGTAGTCTATGAGGATACGGAAGAAAGGCTTCATCTTTCTTCACATCTTGGGCTTTGTTCTCAAGTTCTGGTTTTGTGCCTAGGCATTGTGTTGAGGCATTGTTGGCTCTATCCAATTTCATGTCTTCAGCTTTTTCCGCAGTTTCTTCAGCTTTTCTTGATTCTTTCAACTCCTTACCACTTATCAACATGATGGCATTGAGTTGCTCCTTTGGATTCTTCTCGATATCACTCGAAAACATTCCTTGAACTCTTCCCGCTAAAATATTGTGGATTTGCCCAATTTGAGTCTCAAGGTTCCTAATAGAGGCTGATTGATTTTGAACCAGGACGTCAGTCTTCTCAAACCTCTTGCTTGTTTCTTCAATGAACTTGGTCAACACATTCTCTAAATTAGATTTTGGCTCTTGAGGTTGAAAAATAGGAGGTTGTTTTTGCTCATTGTTGTTGCTCCATGAAAAGTTTGGGTGTTTCCTCCATGCTGGATTATATGTATTGGAATATGGATTCCCTTGCCCTCCTTGAAAATTGTTGACATAATTTGCTTGTTGAGGTGGAGCAAATGGATTCCTTACTTGAGAATCTCCTAACAAATGGTTCCCTGCACAAAATTCACAAGTTAGAGAATGAGTTTCAATAACATTTACCTTTAAGGCAACTCCTAATTGCTTTTGGATGGTTGAAAGTTGAGCAGCCAATGCAGTGTAGCTATCAACTTCGTGCACTCCCGCTACTTTCCTTGTTGAATTTCTCTCTGAAGACCTCATGTAGTTATTGCTTGTCATCACTTCAATCAGATTATAGGCTTCCTCCGGCGTTTTGCTATTCAAGGCTCCCTCACTTGCAGCATCTACCATGGCTTGTATATTTGGCATCAACCCATTGTAAAATGTTTTCACTTGCAACCATATTGGTAACCCATGGTGAGGACACCTCCGTAAGAGATCCTTATATCTCTCCCAAGCTTCATAAAGCGACTCCATATCTTCCTGGAAAAAAATTGTGTTGTCACTCCTCATCTTGGTAGACTTGATCGGTGGAAAATACTTTGCAAGGAACACTTGAACTAACTCATTCCAAGTAGTGATGCTTCCAGGTGGTAGAGAATTTAACCAAGCCTTAACCTAATTGCATTATTAGAGACCCCATTATGTCAGAATGTATTGCATAGCTCCAAAAAATTTGCGATATGCAAATTAGGATCATCGCTAGACAACCCTGCAAATTGAATTGAATGTTGTATCATCTGAATAATGTTTGGCTTTATCTCGAAGGTATTTGCTTGAATCAGTGGTCTCCTTAATACTAGAAGCACATCCCTCAATTGTAGGTCTTGAGTAATCCTTAAGTGCCTTTTGAACTTCTTTTCCTCTTGTATCTGTCATTGAAACTAACTCCTCTATATGGTCTAACACTAAAAATACATAAATAAAAATTAAAGCACTAAAAACAAAAAAATAAAAAAAAAATTACAAACCAAATTAGCAACCAAATCACTTGTATTGATATTGATAATATAAAAGCAATTCCCGGGCAACAGCGCCAAAAACTTGTTGTTGATTTTCGTAAGTGTACGAAATCGTGCAAGTAATAAAGTGTATAAATACGGATATCGAACCCAACGAATTACTATTATCAATTACCAATCAAACTATCCTATTACTATTTGATCAATCCAAATTGTATCAAGAAAAACCCTAAATTTAACAAAATTAACAATTGAAATTAAAAAGAGAACAATTAAAATAAACCTTTGGGTAAAGCCAAAATGACTAGACCTAGGGCATAGACTTCACATCAACTCTTATTCATATGTATCGATCTCTCATGCTAATTTGATTAAGCTCTTCCTATAGGTCAAACTCCCTAAATTTCCAATAACTTTCTCTTGAACAATTTTCAAATTAACCCCTAATTACTAACTCGAATTATCTCTAATCAGATTTAAGCAATTGGGGATCATTACGCTCTATGGAATTTACCAAAACCTCACAAGTCGCTGTAACCTATCTCTAGCGTTCGCTCAACCTATGGTTTTACTATCGTAGACCAACTAAGTATCATCTCTCAATCTCAACTTAGTCCATTAGTTCATTCAATTCTTGGGTCCTTAAGAACCAAAAGCATTAGGAAAAATAGTAAAACTTAGGAAGAATTCTTAATAAACATTAAGAATCAAAGATCAATACATAATTAAGAGATTGGGCTACATCTTAGCCCTAGAGAATAAAGTTAGCTCATAATAAACATGAAAGAAACAATCATCTTTATTAAAACATTCATCATGAGTTTACAAGAAAAGAACAAGGAAAACTTCTCTATATTGTGAATCAAAGCTCCAGAATTTATGTTACTTCTCTTCTCTGCAGATTTTTCTCCCTTTCTTCTCACCCAAGAATCCCACAAATAATGCTAAAAGCTTTACTTTTATATCCCAAAAGGGTTAAGGTTTGTTTTTTTCTTAATTCTATTTGATTTGGAACCCTTAACCCTATTCTCCTGGCTAAAAGTGGATAAAAAGTTAGTGACTTCGTGACTGTGCTGTGGCACAGTAGCTACTGGAAAAGTGTGCCGCGCATAGTAGTTGCTGCCCTTCTTCCCGCATCATTCTATTGTTCTTCAGAGATGTTGATTTTTGGACTCGATAACGATGGAACTCAAAAAGTTGTAAACATATGAAATGTATCCCTTTGAATCAGCTTTCCAACTGTCTATGAATAGTCTAAAGAAGACTTCTACAGCTGAAGATATTCTCAAAATACCGAGCCATGCGTAAGCTGGAACGTAATCTAGAATCTTCTCTTTACTTCAACTTCAATAACTTCTTCAATTCAACTCCGATTCTTGATCCATTTGTTTCCGCTCATCACTCATTCCATTGCCAAAATTATTCTTCATCTGAGCATAACATTTAAGCACTAGTAACCTGAAAAAAACTCAAAAACACCCGTGATCTCGTAAAAGGCAATTATGAAAATATTAAGCAACTTTACCAAATTAAACCTAATTTCCCACAATTAATCCCCATAAACCACTAACAAAATGCGTATTTTCAAGCTCTTATCAACAACCTCCTCTTCTGCAGCGGTCACACTTAAATACACAATCATCATTCTCTAAATTAGAAGATTCCTCAACCATGTGTTGTGTGAGGAAGAGAAAGAGATGGGTAACAATCCAGAAGATTCCTCAACCATGTGTTGTGTGAGGGAAAGAAACAGATGAGAAGCTTCGTAAGAGTTAAGGATCAGAGGACACGATATTCTTCTTGGTCCTGTAGCTTTAGTATGACTGTTGAACGTTGAAGATTTAAAAAAAAAAAATACTGTAGATCTTCTTCTTTACTTAGTAGCTGCTGAGCAGTTGCGTTTCTGCACTTCTTCTCTTATAGCTGCTGAATCACCCTTCTAAATTCACTTTAACTAAACCGTTGGTCTTAGTTTCTCCTTTAACACTAACCATATGATCTTAATAATCTTATTAATTATTTTGATGATAATTTAGATTATAAATTATTAAGTCGGTTCAAGCTTATTCTTTTCTTTTCTTTTTTCCTTTGTTTATCAAAAGAAAAGCATGTTGCATCCACAAAGTAGACTTATCTGGTGAATAATTATGTGGGTACCGGGTATGGACTTATCTCAGTTTTTTTTTAATTTCGAACAAGTTTCACCATTGACTAGAGTCTAGAAACTGATAATATATCAAGCATTTCAACCCACTCAACTTTTTTAAAATTTCAAAAAAGACTTAATGTTTTATGAAGTTTTACAAATTTAACCCTATCTAACTTAATGTAGGCCCCATAAAATAAATTATTAATTAATATTTTTTTAATATAAAATAAATTATGATGAGATTATTTTTTACGATAAAGATTATGAAAAATTGACTACTAAATTGGAATGGAAGATCAATTATTAAATGATTGTCTTATTATATATATTAAGAGAGATAAATTTGATGGAATTGTCAGTGAAATAATTATACAATGTTTTTAAAATATGAAAAATCTTTTTTATACATACGAATTACATATAATTTTCTTTTTAATAAAAAACCGATAGAGGAAAATTAAAAATAAATTAAATGTGACTTGACTTCATTTAATAATGAATGACTTTGAAATCAAGAAGCAAGAAAAGGGAAAAATGAAGAGAAAAGAAAATTATGGAAAAATCGATTATTACTTTTACTAAACTTCAACTAACTAGAATAGAGATAACTGACTTGTTTTTATACATCAAGTCATAACATCAAAACGGTAGTGTTTTGACGTTTAAGAGAGCTACTTCTGCTGTTTACAAAGTGCACCCTATATCAACTTCTACAACCTTACAAGTGCACCCTATATCATCCTATTATACTAATATTTCCCCTTAAACTGGACATAGTAATGTACCAGTATACATCAATATTTCCCTGTAAGCTGAACGTCATTCCTGTTACATCAACATTCTCTCTGTAAGCTAAACCTTATTTCTTTGTATAGTCTTCAGCATGTATCATAGGAGTTCCAAAACTCTTCTTTGTATAGTCTTCAGCATGTATCACAGGAGTTCCAAAACTCTACTTTGTACAGTCTTTAGCATGTATCACAGCAGTTCCAAACTCTTCAGCAAATTTTCATCAAACACACCAGAACAGTTCTTTATGATTCTGATACGATAATGGTGATGGAACTATGGAAGTTTGGACTGAATGTAGGTAGGGACAGCAAGATGATAATAATATTGATACTCCACTTAAGGTAGGAATCACCGTTACACGCAATGTGTTAATCAAAATACTCAATAATCCTCTCTAACCTAAAGGCTCTCTTTAAATAGGCTCAACTCTCCAACCTGGTATCACTCCTACAATTCAACTACGATAAAGCTAACATGCAAATACTGATAATGATAAACAACTCTCCCTACTATCCTTTATTCTTATCCTACCAATTTAGGATAAGAATAGAGTCCCCATCACTTGCCCCCTAGAACACGATCCTTGTCCTCAAGGTCGAAGTCAAGAAATTGTTGTGCAAGACATGTCACCTCTTCCCACGTGGCATCTTCAGGAGCCATATGCTTCCACTGGACGAGCGCTTCTGTGACATACTGAGCTCCCCGTTTAACCCACTGGAAATCTCGAACTTGTTGCAGTTGGCGCAATGGTATGTTTGTTTCAGAAAAGGGTGATAAGTCTGAGGTGATACGAGACACATCACCCACCTTTTTCTTGAGCAAGGAAACATGAAAAACTGGGTGGATCCTTGCCGTGTCAGGAAGAGCCAACCTGTAAGCGACCAGGCCAATCCGCTCCACAATTTGATAAGGCCCGAAAAAATGACTAGCTAATTTCTGATGGGCTCGTCGAAAACATTGCACTGCCGGTAAGGCTGTAGCCATAAGAAAACCTAGTCACCAACCTCGAACACACAGTCACGTCACTTTTGATCCGCAAGTTGCTTCATCCGATTACTTGCTTTTTCCAAATGACCCTTCAACTGATGCAGTAGCTCATCTCTTTCATGTAGGCCTTTATCAACTTCATCTACCACAGAAGTGCCCTCTAAATAATTTGCAATTGTTAGTGGTGGTCGTCCGTACAGTGCTTGAAAGGGAGTAGTACCCAACGACTGGTGAAATGTGGTATTATACCAGTATTCTGCCCGACGGTAAGTGTTGAAACCATTTTTTTGGGTGTTGGCTACAGAGGCAACGAAGATATTGTTCCAAACAATGATTAACCACCTCCATCTGGCCGTCCGATTGAGGGTGATATGCTGAACTCATCTTCAATTGGGTGCCTTGCAGTTTAAAAAGTTCTTTCTAAAAGGTGCTAACAAACACGTGATCCCGATCACTCACCATTGGATTTAAGAATACCATGGAGGCGCACAATCTGAGCAACAAAAGTACAGCAACCGTCGGAGCTATGTAAGGATGGGCTAACGCCAAAAAATGGCTATATTTGGTAAGGCGATCCAACCACAACCAGTACCACAGTTTTGCCTTCTGAAGAGGGTAACCCTTCCACAAAATCAAGAGATATGTCCTCCCACACCTGCGTTGGAACTGGTAAGGGTTGTAAGAGTCCAGCCGAGGAACGAGCGTCCGATTTGTTTCATTGGCACTCATCACAAGCTTGCCACATGCTGCTGCACATCATGTTTCATCCCTTCCCAAAAAAAAGATTGCCTTACCCTCTTGTAGGGTGCGTAAGATACTAGAGTGACCTCCCATTTTGGAATTGTGACACTCCCGGAGTAATGCGAACCGCAAGGATGAAGATAGGGACAACACAATCCTATCCTTGTACAGTAATAGGCCGTCACGGTTCTTGAGGTGTAGGTGTCAACCTGGATGAGTAATAAGCTTTTGATGCAAGTCCAATAAGTAAGGCTTTGTAGTATTGGCTTGTTTCAACTCCGCCCACAGCTGGAAATGTGGCCCACTATTGGCAAATAATTCTTCTGAAGTATCCGACTGGTTGTCATGGCCTGACGTTATAGTCTACATGGGCATGTGGGATAGTGCGTCCACAGCTGAGTTCATTTTTCCTTGGCCGATAAATAATCTCATAATCATACCCCAGTAATTTGGAGACCCATTTTTGTTGCTCAGGAGTAACCACCCGTTGCTCCAAGAAAAATTTCAAGCTCTTTTGGTCTATCCAGATTTGAAAGTGTCTGCCTAATAAATATGGTCGCCACAGTCGAACAGCCTCCATGATAGCCAACATTTCTCTAGAGTATACTGACCATCCCTGCTTCTTAGGCCCAATTGCTTTGCTCATAAAAGCCAAAGGACGTCCTGTGTTGAGCCAAAACTGCTTCAATACATGTACCAGATGCATCTGTCTCCAAAACAAACATGTTAGAAAAATTTGGTAACCCCAATACGGGTGTGGTGGCCATAGCCAACTTCAACTCCTCAAAGGCTTTAGTTGCTTCCAGACTCCACCCAAACTATCATTTCTTCAATAACTGGGTCAAAGGTTGAGCAATAATACCATAATTTTTGACAAATTTATGGTAGTACCCCGTAAGCCCAAGGAACCCACGCAACTCTGTGATGGTTTTAGGCGAAGGCCAATTTTGCATGGATTGTATTTTTCGTGAGTCAACTTTCACCCCCTCAATTGTAATAATGTGGCCCAAATAGTCTACCTCAGTCTAACCAAACACACACTTGCTAGGCTTCGCCACGAATTGTTGGGTGGCCAATATTTCAAAAGTCATCCGTATGTGAGCCAAATGATCCTCCCAACTTTGGCTATAAATTAAAATATCGTCAAAGAAAACAAGGATAAATTGACATAAATAAGGTTGAATAATAGCATTCATACCAGCCTAGAAAGTAAAAGGCGCATTACAGAGGCCAAACGGCATTACCAAGTATTCATAATGGCCATTGTGAGTACGAAAAGGTGGTCTTGTGAATATCCTCAGGGACAACCCGGATTTGGTGATAACCCACCCTTAAATCCAATTTAGTAAAATATTGCGACCCAAATAATTCATCAATCATATCATCTACTGTAGGTATAGGAAAACATCTTTAATCGTAGCCATATTCAACGCAGTAATCTGTACAGAATCGCCACGTGCCATCTTTTTTTTTTTCACAAATAAAATAAGAGAAGAGAAAGGACTATTACTGGGCCGAATTAAGCCCGACTCCAACATATCCGCTACTTGACGTTCAATCTCATTTTTTTGAAAATGGTGTACCTGTATGGTCTAACGTTTATTGAATCGGTGCCTGCTTTGAGTGGGATGTGGTGGTCAAACGATCGTGACAGGTGGCAGTGAAGAAGGAACCTGTAGCACTGTTGGAAAATCAGCAAGAA
Organism: Pistacia atlantica; assembly: GCA_026229545.1. Classification (NCBI taxonomy): domain Eukaryota; kingdom Viridiplantae; phylum Streptophyta; class Magnoliopsida; order Sapindales; family Anacardiaceae; genus Pistacia; species Pistacia atlantica. The sequence goes on from CM047907.1 coordinate 3,262,492, forward strand.
TGGCTTGAATTGCATCCGCTACATAAGAGTGAGACTTGGTTTTGGCCTATCTAATAGCTATAGCAAAAACTTCACCTTCTGAGGACACTTGTCTACCTAACATGGTGTTGCTAATGGCCTGGCCTCGTAGTTTGCATTGCACCTACTATCTCATATACCTTATCTCCACGTGTGAGTGTCATAGACAACTTACCCCAATCACACGTGACTGGACCTAATTTCTCAAGCCATTGAATTCCCAACACAGCATCTAATCCATTCAACGGAAGGGATAAAAAAGTGACTGCCATATCCAGCCTTGTATTACTAATTTTACCCCTTCATATTTCCCTCAGCAACATAATTTCTCCCCGTTGGCCACTGTAACCCAAAATTTGTCAATTGGAGTGACCGATAATCCCAAATGCCATGCTAACCTCTAATCAATGAAGTTGTGCGTGGATCCACTGTCAATCAAAACCAACACTCTTCGGTAACCAATCCTGCCAGCCACCCTCATTGTATGTGGTCCTATATACCCGGTTAAAGCATGCAGGGAAATCTGTGGGTCAACATCACTCTCCTCTTCTTCGGTCTGCTCCACTGCTGGTTTTTCTGCCATGCTGTCATACTCACCCCCATTCCCAGCATCAAACACAAACAATTGCTTGATAGCACATCGATGGCCTGGTGTGAATCTTTCATTGCAACTGAAGCACAATCCTTTTTCCCTCCGCTTCTGTATTTCCTCCCACAAAATCTTCTTGACTGGTGGTATTGTTGGGTTTGGTAATGGGGGCTGATGATCCTCCCTCCGATTGGTTTCTTGGTGTAAAGCGTGATTTTTCCCCTCGAAAAAGCGGTTTGGCACGATTCATCTGATCCTCCTACATTCAAGCTAACTGGATAGTCTCCCGTAGGGACCGAGGTTTGAACATCTTAACCGGGTTGGCTATGTCCGCTCGTAACCTGCCCAAAAAAGTGCCTACCAATGCCTTATGCGGCCATCCTTCCACCCGATTAGCGAGGCGTTCAAATTCCTGTTGATAATCCCGTACCGTCCCCTTCTGTTCTATGTGTGATAGCGCTTCATCAAAATCTTCATAATCCGTAGGTCCAAAACGAGCCAATAAGTTCTGCTCAAAGTTTATCCAGGCGACCGATTTAGCCTCTTGTGCGTAAATTTTTTTCAGCCATTGCCACCGCTGGTTAGCCTCCCCTTCAAGATAAAAGGCAGCCAACGTAACTTTCTGCTCCTCTGGTGTTTGCTGAAGCTCAAAATATTAAGCCACACGATCCAGCCATATAATGGGTTCCTCCCCAGAAAATCGAGGAAAGTCCATCTTCAGTGGGCGGATGTACGACCCCTCTCCTTGACAACTCCAATGATGACCATTCCATGAAGAATAGTGTGTCTCTCTGACCCCCTTGTTGGAACTCTCTGAATTTTTGCCATCAGTCTTGTATTGACCCCCCGAAAAACCCTCCTTGATAGAACTTACGATATTCTCCAATGACTTTTCCAAACTCTCAAACCGTTTTGCACTGTCGTCCGACAGCTTCTGCATGTCAAGTTCAAGCTTCTCAATTCAGTCCTTGTTGGTCGACATGCTCTGATACCAATTGATACAATAATGGTGATGGAACTATGGAAGTTTGGATTGAACATAGGTAAGGACAAGCAAGATGATAATAATATTGATACTCCACTTAAGGTAGGAATCACCGTTACACGCAATATGTTAATCAAAATACTCAATAATCCTCTCTAACCCGAAGACTCTCTTCAAATAGGCTCAGCTCTCCAACCTGGTATCACTCCTATAATTCAGCTATGATAAAGCTAACATGCATACGATAAAGCTAACATGCACATACTGATAATGATAAACAACTCTCTCTACTATCCTTTATTCTTATCCTACCAAAAGAACTATTCCTGATATTTAGGATTAGGAGTCCTAATCCTACTACTCTTCCGAATAGAGTCCCCATCAGATTCCAGCAAAAACTTCAATAAAACAACTCTAGCAAGTCACAAGAAAAACTTACAGACTTCTTCAGTAACAACAGACTCTTCCGTAACAAACAGATTCTTCAGCAACAAACAAACTCTTCAGTAACACACAAACTCTTCAACAATAGACAAACTCTTCAACAACAAACAAACTATTAACAACAACTCCAGTTCTTTAGCAACAACTCTAGGGACTTATCAAGCTTTTCAGTAACAAATAGACTATTAACAACAACTTCAGTTCTTCAGCAATAACTCTAGGGACTTATCAAGCTCTTCAGTAACAAACAAACTTTTCAGCAACAAACAAGCTCTTTAATAACAAACAGATTCTTTAGCAACAAACAAGCTCTTCAGCAACAAACAAACTCTTCAGCAACAAATAGACTATTAACAACAACTCCAGTTCTTCAACAACAACTCCAGGGACTTATCAAGAGCAGTCAATGTTTCCACAATCAAAATGAAACTTAACAGGATTTTCATCTTCAGTAAGCAAACAATTGTCTTTGAGAAGACTGTTATCTAATTCATTATCAACTACAGTAGTTACCCTTTAACTTAGCTCGGGAGTTTGAAATCTAGAACTTGGAAGTGCCTTGGTTAGAATATTTGCAACTTGATATTTTGTACCAATATATTGAACACATAGCTTCTTCTCTACAACTAACTCCCGGACATAATGCACATATAACTTAGTGTGTGCATGGAAAACAGGATTCGAAGAAAGAGCACCAGCACTCATATTGTCACACCACAAAACATGATTATTGTTAATAGTTATACCAAGTTCTTGAAACAAGTGTGGAATCCAAACCAATTCAGTGGATGCTTGGCTGAGAGCTCTATACTCAGCCTCTGTTAAGGATAAAGAGACAACCTTTTGCTTTCTAGAAACCCATTGGACAAGGTTCCCACCAAGAAAGATACTATACTCGTTGGTTGATCGTCTATCACTTACATCACTAGCCAAGTCTACATTAGCATATCCTTCAAGGATGAATTCTGAGTTTTTTTGAAAGATCAGTTCATGTGAGAGGGTTCCTTTGATATAATGAAGAACTCTCTTACAAGCAGTCCAATGTGCAATGGTGGGAGACTGGAGAAATTGACTTAGACGATTGATAGAGAAAGCCAAATCAGGTCTAGAAAGAGTAAGGTACTGTAACCCACCTATAATGCTACGGTAGAGTGAAGGTTGATCATAAAAGGCACTATCTTCCTTCCCTAGTTTCACACCTGTTGCCATTGGAGTATTGCAAGGTTTGCAATCAAACATACCAGCTCTAATCAACAAGTCCTAAGCATACTTAGATTGAGTAAGATGTAATCCTGATTCATTGCGATTAACCTCAAAACCAAGGAAATATTGCAGCACACCAAGATGTTTAAGAGTAAACTGTTTGCTCAAGTCTTGAATAATCTGAGAAATAAGACTAGGATCAGTACGAGTGATGAGGATATCATCAACGTATACTAATAGATATATCATTTGATGGGCTTTCTTGTAGAAGAAAAAGGCTAGTGTCACATATAGAATTTGAGAATCCCCAGCAAACTAATGCATGTTTCAGTTTGTCAAACCAAGCTCTAGGACCTTGTTTCAGTCCATACAAGGCTTTATGCAGCTTGCACATATGTTTAGGATAGGTTAAATCAGCAAAACCTTCTTGTTGTACCATGAAAACAGTCTCTGTTAGTTCTCCATTGAGGAAGGCATTGTTAATGTTGATTTGTTGGATATCCCATTGATTATGGATAGCTAAGAACAGTATGATTCTGATGGTGGCTGGTTTCACAACTGAAGAGAATGTGTCAAAGTAATCCGAGCCTATGTTTTCTAAAATCCTTTAGCCACCAACCTTTCTTTATACTTCAATAATGTCCCATCAGCTTTGAGTTTGGTCTTAAAGACCCATTTGCACCCAACTACGTTCATGTCCGATGTATGATGAACCAATTCCTAGGTATTGTTTCTCAAAAGTGCCTGAAATTCATCAGTCATTGCTGCTCTCCACTTAGGTACTTGCAAGGCTTTAGAAGCAGTTTTTGGCTCAGTAAAATATGACAAGTAGAAAGAAAAGCTTGCCCTGTATATGCATGAGAGTGACTCTTTGAACGAGTAATCATTGGGTGGCAATTACTAGTAGCTGGTGATGGTTTAGAGATGGGCTGAACTACCTCTAATTGGACACCAATAGGATGAGCAGAGAGAGACAGATCTGAGGACAGATTTGCAGCAGGCTAAAAGACTGAGTTCAGACTTGATGAGGAAGAGGTAGGACTGGTAGAAGCAACATGTACATTGCCATTATTTGTGTGAGATATTATTGGAGTTGTTGCAGAAGGTTGTGCTACATTTTCGCCTAGCAAAAGTGAGTTAGGGACCAATCGAACTGAAGTAGTCATGTCTATATTTGGCTAGGCTAACTTTGTTGATTGAGAGGTTGAGACGAGCTGACTTTGTGGAAGAGTTAACTAGAACATTATGAGTAGAATCAGCAACTGGAGCATGATGAGCATAATCAGCAACTGAAGCATGATGAGCAAAAGAATCAGCAACTGGAGCAAAGTGATTATCTGCTGCTGTAGAGTCAAAACAGTGAGAGAAATCCCAAGTGGAAGAGACTCCTCCTGAATTTAGTGTTGATGTTAGTCCTGCAAGATCAGTATCTCTAAAAAAATTACACTTAAAACCATATTTGAAAGGAAAGTCATCCTCATTGAATTTTACTTGTTTGACAATATAAAGTTCACCTGGAAAAGATAAGCATTTGTAGCCTTTGTGGGATGAACTATATCCCAGAAATACACACTTTTCAGTGTGATAGGAAAATTTGTTTTTTGATAAGGACAAATATATGGATAACAGCAACACCCAAACACCTTAAAATCAATGTAACTTGGCTTTTGCTTAAACAATGTCTGAAATGGAGAAATGTTCGTAGTAGAAGAGGAAGGCATTCTGTTAACAATGAAGGTTGCTGTAGAAAAAGCTGGCCACCAAAAGCAAAGAGGCATGGCAGTGTGAGCTAGTAGGGTTAACCCGAATTCAGTAATGGTTCAATGTTTCCTTTCTACTCTTCCGTTTTGTTGGTGCAAATAAGGACAAGGATGTCTAAAAACAATCCCATGGGCTTGAAGATAACCTGCAAATGGTCTAAATTCTCCTCCCCAATCTGTTTGTAAGCTCTTCAACTTAACTTCAAATTGCCTTTCAACAGGTCTATGAAAATGTGTAAATGTAGTGAAAGCTTCAGACTTTAGTTTTAAGGGATAGATCCACATGTATCTACTAAAGTCATCAACAAATAACATGTAATACTTGAAGCCTTCAGAAGAATAAACTGGTGTAGGACCCTATAGGTCAGAATAAACCAATTCTAGTGGACCTTTAGTGTGAGAGTGTGATAAAGGAAAAGTAGCTTGTTGCATTTTACCAAATTGGCAAGCTTCACAAAACGGTATTTTATTCCCAAAAGAGCCACATATATTCATTGTATCCATTACACGTTTCAAGTTCTTCTCATGTGGATGCCCTAATCTAGCATGCCACAACTTAGTAATTCCAACTTTTACATCAGAGTTATCTGTTGGCATACAATTAGCTTGACTATCTAATGCTCCAAGATTATCATTAATACTACCAGCTTCCTTATTGCAAACTGAAGAACTGATTCCAGTACTAGCAAACAACTTATTTTCTATAGCACATTCTAATGAAATAATAACACCAGCAGATGCTTTATTTTCTACACATAATCTGATGAAACAACAACACCACCAGATGCTTATTTTCTACACCATAATCTGATGAAACAACAGCACCAGCAGATGCTTTATTGTAGTCAAAGGAGGATGGAGATACACCTTTCTGAGTAAAGGAGGAAATGAATGCAGAACCAACAGTGGGGAGTGCTATTTGCAATTGGTATAGTCCATCTTTTAGAGAGCCTTGTAGTAAAACAGCCTTGGTGACCTTATCCTTTATGAGACAACAATCACAATGAAATTCCACAATGACACCATTATCTCTAGTGATCTGAGATATACTTAATAAATTTTTCGCAATATGAGGTACACACTGCATTTTCTTAAGATATAACACTCTAGGACAAGTGGTAAAGGGTAAAAGAGACTCACCTATGTGAGTGACAGGAACATGCTAACTAGTTCCAACCTGAACTTGAGAACCACCATGATAATTATCCTTGATGAGCACGTTGTTAGCATCGGAAGTCATATGATTGGTGGCACCTGAATCGACATACCATGTCTGATCAGCGACAATTTGAGGAGAAGCAATAGGCACATTTTGTGAGCTGATTATTGATGACCCTTCTCCCTGAAATGATTTTGAAGTTGGACCAGAAAAGGGTTGAAAGAAACTCTAGTAGATGAACTTGAATGTGGTGACTGAGATGTTCTAACTAAACCAGAATTATTAGTTGAGCTCTAGTAGACAAAATTAAGTGTTGGTTGTCCTGCCATAGTTCTGGCCATTAGAGCTTGAGCTTCATGAGTAGATGAATTTGGAAAGTGGCCTTGTGATCCTATTGGATTAGCTACTCCAGTATTGATAAAACCAGTAGAAGTTCTAGTATGTCCAATGTTGGCAAAATCTTGGAAACCATGGTCAAATCTATGATAACATTGGAGTACATAGTGCCCTCCTTTGCCACAGACTTGACATATGAGGCGTGGTCAAAAATGTCCCTTCCTTTGCCTCTACCTCTCATTCCTTGTGGATTGTACATGAACATAGCAGAGGGGATGAACTGATTGGAGTTATCTGTAGTTGGAAGAAACTATTCTGATGAGGTAAATTGTATTCAGGTCTATAACCTATCTAATTTGCATTACTTGCTCCAAAAAAGGGATTATTGAAAAGTTGGTGTTGTGGAGTGGTAGGAAGCTGTTGAGTCTGTAAAGAAAAATTGTTCATAGCTAGAGCATTGAACATTTTTTACTGATCAGTGGTGAGGTTTGTTTCAGGCAAAACCATTTTTAATTTGCGAGATACTGGAAGTGTCATTAGCTCTGCTTTGCAGCTATCAACGCGAGGCTAATTGTTCATGAAAATTTCCAAATGAATTTTGCTGTCTCTCCAAACGAATTTCATGCTTGTGGAGTAAAAATTAGGCTTCTTGTAGAGTTATTTCAATGCTATTTGAAACCAAATTTGCCACCACTGCATCATACTCAACTCCCAAACCATCCAATATATAGAGTAATAACTCTTCATCACTTATATGCACACCACTTGAAATTAATTCATCTCCTAGTTCCTTCATCTTTAAGACATATTCGTTTATACTACAAGAGTCTTTCTTAGTATTTTGCAACATATTTCTGAGGTGCAATGTTCTAGCTTTTGATACTGATTGAAAATGTAATTCTAATAGATTCCATATTTCATAAGAGGTGCTACACTTAGCTACATGACGGAACATGAATTTAGATATAGAGGATATAAGCCAACTTACCAGGAATTGGTCAAATTTCTTCCAAGTGAAATAATATGGATTTGACTTCTTTAAAGTTTTCCCTGAGTCATCTTCTTTCTCAACTAAAAGCATTGGCGGACAAGTTCTTTCCCCAGTTACAAAGCCGTCAAGTCCATGAGATGTTAAAGCTGGCAAGATCTAAGAATGCTAGAAAGTGTAGTTTTTCTCCCCCAATTTTACAAAGATAGTTGGCAAGGTAAGAGGAAAGTTAGAATTAGTGAAATTGGTGAAACCAGTGTCCATTTCCAGTAGTTTGAAACTGAATCAAGGTAGTTTAAAGTTGAAATTTGGCATAATTTCGGACAGAGATTGCCTTTGACGTTGGTCTAGGGCTCTGATACCATGAATAACTTTGAAATCAAGAAGCAAGAAAAGGGAAAAATGAAGAGAGAAGAAAATTCTGGAAAAACCGATTATTACTTTTTACTAAACTTAAACTAACTAGAACAGAGATAACTGACTTGTTTTTATACATCAAGTCATAACATCAAAATGGTAGTGTTTTGATGTTTGAGACAACTACTTCTGCTGTTTACAAAGTGCACCCTATATCAACTTCTACAACCTTACAAAGTGCACCCTATATCATCCTATTATACTAATATTTCCTCTTAAACTGGACATAGTAATGTACCAGTATACATCAATATTTCCCCGTAAGCTGAACCTCATTCTTGTTACATCAACAAATAATAAAGTCAAGTCAAGTCACAATAATTTTCCAAGTAATAACCTAGAAACTTCATTTTAGGAGAAACATATACATAGGTCAAAAAGCTGAAGCCATCTCAACTTTTCCATATAATTTCAAATTCTTGAAAAGTGATGTTTATTACTTTCACATTTTCTTGATGATGTGAACCGAATATGCTTGGCCCAACACTTCGGGTGTGTTTGGTTTACGATACCACAAAATGGCCGTTCGAGTTCATTCGATTAATAAAATGAGTTGTTTGTGATCGTTTGACTAATCGTTCAATTAATCATTCGAATAACTCGTTCGAATAACTTGTAAATACATGTTCGAATACTTTTTCGAATAAAAAATATACACCAAATTTGGGCTAGGCCGGGTTAGTTTGTTGGTTATTGGGTTTTTATTATATATATATATAATGTGTAATTGTGTATATACAAAATTATTATCATACATATATTAATCATAGACTAAATATGTTTAATATGTTATTAAAATTATTAAAATTATAGGTTATATATATATATTATCATTACGTAAATTATTATAAATATTTTAAATGTCTACATATATATATTGTATCAACACCTATAAATTCATAGTGGTATGGGGGTCTATTATATTATATAATTAATACAAATGCATGATTAATTTGTTATATATATATAAGTTAAGCAATTATGTTATTAAATTTGTTATGATATATATCACTTTATCATACAGCATGTTATGTTCATCAATTTACCATACTATATTTATTATTTATTAATTGAAATGTTATCTCATAATATTTAACTTTTGATTTCATTTGAAAAAGTATGAAGTTATTATGTTATTAGATTTGTTATATTATATATCACTTGATTATACAATGTATTATAACATTAAATTTGTCATGCTATGTATCATAATAATTTATTATTTATTAATTAAAATGCTATATAATTATATTTTGAAATATGTTATATGGAACTAATTATTTTTAAGAACTCAAATTGAATAAGAATATGCAATTAGGAAACATACTTAAATTGTAGAGGCTCGTATAAAAATTATTTTTTTCAACAACTTTTTCATCAGATAATTCTCATCATATTTTCGTTTTCGATTCATAATTTCCATCAAATTACAAAAATAATCATTCATAGACTCGTCGTTTTTCATCAATGAAGATACCCACCAGCGTATCATGGGATCGTTGCTTTTTTTTCTTAAAGCATCCATTCTAGTTCACTCCTAATGAGAAGATTGCTTCCTAGATGATGAAGTCCCCAAGCCTTTGCACTGCAAATGATACTACTGCATCAACCATACTTTGAAAGCTAGATTTTGAACTTGATTTGTATCTAAGTGTAGTTTGGCTAGGTTTAGAGGATCTAGGCATTGAAATTTGACTTAGCTTAAAGTTATTGGGGGCAGCACAGATCCAGAAGAGGGACCCTGGCAATAGCTTGCTGCTGGTTAGGGAGTTTTTGGCGGAGACTGGACTTGATTTGGATCAGTTTTTTGAATCAGTATCACAAACGGCTTGTATTATTATTATTATTTCTCTAAAGTGGTTAGGTTTTAGATCGAGTTCTTCAGTTCCGGTAGCCTAAATTATGGTGTATTGCAAACAACGACTATTATCTTGATGATATATATGATTGATTGATTCAGAAAAAAAAAATTTAAAAAAAAAAATAATACTATACATACAAATTATATATAATTTCTTTTTTAATAAAAAACCGACAGAGGAAAATTAAAAATAAATTAAATGTGACTTGACTTCATTTAATAATAAAGTCAAGTCAAGTCATGATTTTCCAAGTAATAAACTCTCCGTTTTGGCTTATTATTTCTACCTATAATCCCAATACTATTCCTCAAATATTATTTGGCACATTATTTGAGAAATACTAGTCTATTTTTTAATTACTTTTAGAACCCTTAAGTTTATTAATTTCATCAAATACCCTAAAAAAAAAGTTTAAAAATTAACAAAAACACCCCCATCCACCAATACTTGCTAGATTCCGGCAACCACCACTGGTGGTAGCCAGAATCTGTCACAATGATCTACACCACCGAAAATAGCTGGTAATTCATCGACCGCCTTTTCCGGCCTATAGATCCACAGGATCTCCGCCTGGAAAAAGCCGATCCGGCCGTCCAACGACGTTTATCCGAAGAAATTGCCGTCATTGACGGTCAACGACGGCCTTATCTTTGGTCGTCGAAGATAGAGTTTTCCAGCATCGATGACCTCACATTCTCAAGCAATATGCCGTCGTTGGCTGACGGTCAACGACGGCCTTATCTTTGGCCGTCGAAGATAGAGTTTTCCAGCATCGACGACCACATCTGTTACCAAGTGAGATTCAAAGAGAAAACGAAAAAGTGAAGTAAATCTGTGTAACAGAATTTCATTTCTGTTTTTGCTTACAGATACAAGAAGAAGACTCTCTTTTATATGAAATGAGAGAGACTCTAAAACGTCAGCGTTTTAGAGATAAGAGAAAGTAGAATTTATAACTTTGCCCACTCTCACTCTTTTCTAACTTTGGTCAACATTTCCCCTCAAACACAGCTGGGGTAAAATTTAACCAAATAAGCATTTTCTTTCAAATGAGTAAAGATAAGCACTTCAGTTTCTGAGTCTGTACTATGCCTTCAGATCAGAGAAAAACAAAAATTCAGACTTCATTCTGAAATTCTGAAATTATGAAATCTGCAGACATTATCTTCATTGTGAAATTCTGAAATCTGCAGCCATTATCTTCAAACTTCATTCTGAAATCTGCAGTCATTATTTTCAAACGTTATATACCATTATTGACTTCACCATCAACTTCTTCCCATATTTCAAATTGTAGAATCATCATAATCCAAAACCAAAACTTCAAATTCTTCAAACTTCATTCTGAAAACTGCAGTCATTATCTTAACAATTATAAATGTTTACATAATTTGTAAAACTGAATCCCAATTGCATATAATCAAGATGGCAGTAATTGATCAAAGTAATTTAATATTATTATACATTACTTTTTTTCTTAAATTTAATTTTGTAGCAGTACTATTGAAAAATGGTTGAAAATCAAAACGTTTGCACAAGAGAATCTATAAATATATAATCAATACTTCTAAGTTAATGTATAGTGTAGTTCAAATGGAAAAACAAACTAAGACAAAGCATTCCAGTTACCAAATTTTTCATCAGAAACGAGCGCGTACAGTCGAATATCTCCTGGTAGGGGCAGGGATTGATATCAATCTTTCTGGAATTCTCAGCTCGGAGTTCTTTGGCTCGATCTCCAGATTTTTAAGCATAGGCATAGCTCCTTTCTCAACTTGCCATTCCTCCCACTCGTACAGTCTAAGAATTTCTAAACTTTCAAGCTGAGGAAAACCCTTTTCCCTGCATATCATTTTCTTTCCATGGTAAGAATGAAACCCCAATTCCAGACTTACTAGGTTCGGTAACTTCTCTTTGGCATCGGATCATCCTGAAGATTCAAATTACTTAACAATAAGCATTCGAGATTCGGTAAGATTGTGTGCATGTCTGCTGGTAGTTCCTCTATCTTCCCATCCAATGTCAAATCCTGGAGCCGTGGACAGTGAGAAAGTGGTTGCAGTGAACTGAAAGAATGAACGCCGGACAGATCTACCAATAAAATTCTAATGTTTTTCAGCTTGGCAATAGAGTCGAATATGAATGGTTCTTGTTCTTGTGTGTGGAAATGATGGATATGCAGCTCGCGAAGATTAACCAGCTTATCAGGATGAACTTTACTCCAACTTTCATAGCTTACGAACTTCAGAGTCTGAAGGTTTGTCAAATAGTCTATCGGCAAAGGCCCTTCAAATGTTCCGATTAAATGCCTCAACTCCTGCAATTTGCCAATTCCAATGGGAAGCTTGAGGGGGCATTTGCGAGAGTATAAGTCCAGAGTTTGCAGTTTTCGTAAGTTGACAATCGATGGTGGAAGATTTCTGATGAATGTAATCCTTACCGTTAAATACTTTTAAGTGGACCAACTGCCCAATCTCTTCAGGTTAAGCTATGGCAATCAATTGATCCTCCATAATTCTCGACATGAAGAACTCTGAGCAACCTGAGTCTTGTGAAAATAGCGGTTGATGTTTGCCTGAAAGAGTCCCGATCTCGATCGTACAACAAGAGGGAACGTGAGAGAGATTTACAATGTTGGAACGAAGAACTTGTTTCAGAATTAAAAACAAGTCGGCGAGATGATGATGTTGGAGTAGGAGAGCAAGTTGGATGGTGAATTCCGTCGTAAATGTGACAGAAATTCAGCTCTTTTGCCTTTTGAATTGCAAGATCCCGCAAAAGATCATGGATTCGGCATGTTTCAACCCTCCCCCGACATATGTTTTCAATTTGAATCAAGCTTCTATTGATCAACTCATCCAGGTTGTTTTTTGCCACCTCTTCCATTACTCGATCATCATCTTCTCGTATGAAACCTTCTGCTACCAGTAATCGGATTGCTTTCTCTATAAAGAATTCAAAATCCTCAGGGAAAATCCCAAGATAGAGAAAGCAGAGCTTCAATTGATAAGGCAAATCATTGAAGCTTAACGTTAATAAGGAAGGTATGTGAATTGAATCATTCCTTAAATGTTGCCAAAAGTGATCACGAACGGAGCGCCACTCTTGTGGTTTCTTTGTCGACAACAGCCCGCCTAATGCAATTATGGCAAGTGGCAGACCGCCGCATTTTTCAACCATTTCTCTTCACAGCTTTTCCAATTCTTCGTTTGCATTTGATTTTCGAAAAGCGTTCTCACAGAATAAGTTCCAAGACTCATCAGGCCTAAGAAAACGAAGTTTATGAACATGAATTCTCTCATCCGAACGCTCAGCTACTTCTTTGATGCGAGTAGTGATTATAACTCTGCTTCCATTGTTGTCATCCGGAAAAGCTCTTTTCAAACTCTCCCATGCTTCTTTCTGCCATACATCATCGATCACAGCCAAATATGAGCGTCCTTGTAAAGATTTATACAGACACCTCTCCAAATCCTCTTCGCTCATCTTCTCTAACTCCACTCCGTTAATTTTGATCTCAAAAGACTTTATAATTCGTCGAAGAAGATCTTCAGTTTTCTAATCATGAGAGACAGACACCCAAACTCGAAATTTGAATTTATTCAAGACATCAATGTTGTGGTAAAGTTTTTTAGCGAGAGTGGTTTTGCCCAAACCTCCCATGCCAAAGATGGAAACCACAAAACGCCGTGGCTCATCCTCAACAAGTTTACCCAACAACATTTTAGCATCATCCTCAAAGCCAACGATGTTCTCATCAACTACAAAGGAAGTGACTCTTCTTAAATCTTTCAACCTCTCAAGATTATTGCTCTTTCCTTCCCTCCTATTACCAATATCCTCAAGCCGATACAATTCCCGTTTACGAGATAGATCGATGATCCTTTTCTGAAGTGATTCAATCTCCTTGCCTATGCTATACAGATCTTTCTTCTTGCCTATATCAAATAGGCATGAATACTTCCTGATCGAAGCAAAGAGAGCCGGTCGATCTCGATTGGGAGTCTTTCCGTGATCGATTTTGAGCATAAATTTATCCAAGACATCTTCGGTATCATAAGCAATGTCTCTGATATCAGAAACCCGCTTGCGAATCATAGCATCTTCAACTTGTTTTTCTTCGGCATCCTTGATGAAACATTGCATCCATTCAAGCTCATTCTTTAGCAACGGCAATTCATCTCTCACATCTCGTAAAAACACAGCTTCTTGGATGATATAATCTCCAAGCTTATGTACCACAAATGAGACTACTGCATCAACCATGCTTCACAATTTTTTCTTTGAGTAGGAGTGGACTAAATTTTCAGCAATACACTAATGTGAAATGAAAGTGCAAGGATTTAAAGATGGCGTCTCCTGAATTTTAAAGTGAATTAAAAAGATTATCTTCCCACTGGGAAATTGCTACGAGTTTACCGTGAAAGTTGCAGGAAATATTCATCGAATTTCATCATGGACTTCTATGCAGTGTTTACACATGTAGCCATAACTATCCATGTGAGGGCGGGTGAAAGGTCTATTTCTCGTCGCTTGCCCACAATATTCAAAGTCAATATGTTGACGAGGAATGAAATTGCCTGGATGTTTCTTTAAATTCTAACAACAAAGAAGCAAAGGCAATGCACAAAATAATTGAATTGGAAAGATATATAACACAAAACAACTTAGATACTAGCAAAATAATTAATGAAATTACTTATTATATGTATACTTGATTTGTTCTAAATTTCTATCTTTTCCCAAATCAAAGAGAAAATATAATCAAACGAGATTACAGTTATAATCATAAAACAAGGAGATTAAATATTTGTCTTGCAACACTTATATATTCTCTGCAAGTGTTCTCATGGTTTTGCGCCGCTCTGCCTGCTTGTGACCTCACGGTTTTGCCTTTTGAGTTTTTCAAGCCAAAAGGCATTGATATGTTATTGGACACCCAAAGTTGGTTATATACCTTAGCCTAGTGTCACGACCAACTTGCTTGCCGACTCAAGCATGCTGCTCGTTGCTTTCTGATTAAGTAAACTTAGGGGCTAAGTTAACTTAATAGCTAAGTTAACGACTCAGCAGTTAGGTTAAGGCGACTAAGCACCTTCGTTTCCAACGTTGCACAAATGCTCGCCACCCACGACCTTCGTTTCCAAGGTTGCACCAATGCTTGCCACCTAGGGTTTTCTTAATGCTGAAGCATGTAGGTTAGTCACATTTAATTTGAGGAGCTTGAGCCTATAAATAGGCAACTGCACCATGTAAAGTTTCATAACTTGAATTCTATCAATACAGAGTTTATATTTGCTCTACACTTCTCTCTCATTTACATACTGCTATTCCTTTGAGTTTGTGTGAGCGTTAGGCTGCTTAGCTTACTTCCGACGAGTTAAGGCCGCACGAGCTTAGCAAAGAAGTTAAGTGCATGACAAGTGGTATCAGAGCCTCGGTTAGCATAACCTCGGTTTTCATCCAATGGCAAAAGATATGTCGCTTCAACAAAGGGAACCAAGATGGCGGAGATGGAGACTTCCCAAGAACGTGGTCGTCGGAGAAAGTCGACCCCAACCCCTCAAGGCAGAGAGGTAAGTCCAAAGATTTTTTTTCCAGTTTTGACTCACGCCTATCTCATGTAGAAGAAAGGGTGAGCACGCAATCGGAGGATCTAGATCATCGAGTGGATGATCTAGAGACGGAGGTTACCGAAACCCACACTGTCGTGAAAGCCATGCTACTTCAACTGGAAGAATAGCTAAGGACGGAAATGGGGAAAATCTGAGGAGTTCATCGGGGAGCTTGCTAAGACCCGTCATGTGTTCCAAACTGAAATCAACAGCACACTTGTCCGCTTAGACGAGGTGCAAACTGATTTAGAGCGCCATGGTTGCAAGGACCGGCAGCAACGTCATTGAAAGCCAAAGGATTGATGTTCCAAGGCCTAAAAGCTTTGGTGGCTCACGCAAGGCACAAGAGGTTGAAAACTTCCTATGGGGACTAGACAAGTACTTCGGGGCCGTAGGCGTCGCGGAGGAAAGCTCGAGGATTGAAACTGCAGTCCTCTATCTCACAAACCGCAAGGTTGTGGTGGAGGAGAAGAGAAGGAGACATCGAAAAAGGTATTTGCACTATCTCTACTTTTGATGATTTTAAGAGAGAACTTAAGCGGCAGTTTTACCCGGAGAATGCCGAGGATAAGGCAATAGCTCGTTTGCGAAGGATCAAGCAAACAGGGACGATCCGTGATTATATCAAGGACTTCACCAACTTGATACTGGAGATCCCGGAGATGTCCGACAAGGACTCGCTGTTCAATTTCATGGATGGGTTGCAATCATGGGTGAAAACAGAGCTAAGGCGTCGGGGAGTGCAAGATCTTGCCACAGCCATAGCAGTTGCTTTGAAAGTTTGATTGATTACAGCACTCAGAAAGAGTACACCGGAAAATCCAAAGATAAGAAGAGCAGCTTTGTTAAAGGTGTGGGAGATAGGGGGCAATCCAAAGAAAGCTACCGGGACACCCGCCAGGACTACTCCTCATCAAAGGTAAGGACAACGGCAAACGTTGGGACAAGGGCTCTAACAAACCCCGCAACAATTGCTTTATTTGCAATGGGCCTCATTGGGTGAAAGACTGTCCAAGAAAGAAAGCTCTCACTTCCCTCATAGCCAAGCATCAGGAGGGCAAGCAAGCCGAAAGCAGTAGTGATAGGGCACATATGGGATCGATGCAACTACTCAACGGAATTCAGTCCGCACCAAAAACCCAAGCCAAAGGGTTGCTCTATGTTGATATGGCCATCAATGGGAAGGCCACCCAAGCCATGGTAGATACGGGAGCTTCGCACAACTTTGTTTCAGTAAGTGAAGCACGTCGGCTAGGCCTCAGGGCTTCAGGAGGTGGAGGCACCATCAAGGCAGTCAACTCAGCAGCACAACCGATACATGGGGTGGCTTCGACATGTCAAAACCACAATGGGAACTTGGTCCGGCTTCATAGATTTCTCAGTTGCATCGATGGATGACTACCAAGTTATCCTTGGCTTAGAGTTTATGGAGCAAGTCAAGGCATTTCCCTTGCCTTCAACCAACACCATGTGTATCATGGACGGGGAACAAGCTTGTGTGTTGCCCACTAGCCGCTCTACCAAGCCGAGACGGCGACACTCCCAGCCATGCAGTTCAAGAAATGCATCAAGAAGAAAGAGGAAAGCTACTTGGCCATCCTTAAGCAATATGACGACGAGGAGCCAATCCCGCCAGAGGCAGTGCCCCGGGAGGTAGCACAAGTACTCGAGGAGTTTGTTGATGTCTCACCAAATGAGCTGCCAAAGGAGCTACCACCTAGAAGGGAGGTAGACCATCAGATTGAGCTGGAACCAGGCACCAAGCCACCTGCCAAGGGTCCTTACCGCATGGCACCACCGGAGCTAGCGGAACTAAGGAGGCAATTACAGGGAACTACTAGATGCAGGGTTCATCAAGCCCTCCAAAGCTCTCTATGGCGCACCAGTCTTGTTTCAAAGGAAGAAGGATGGTTCCTTGCGCATGTGCATAGACTACCGAGCATTGAACAAGGTATTTGTGAAAAATAGCTATCCCATTCCTTTAATTGCCGATCTTTTCGATCAGCTGGGGCATGCCCGCTACTTCACCAAGCTGGATCTGCGGTCAGGTTACTATCAAGTGCGCCCATAGCTGAAGGCGATGAGCCAAAGACCACCTGTGTTACAAGGTATGGGTCTTATGAATTTTTGGTTATGCCATTTGGTCTAACAAATGCACCAGCCACTTTTTGCACTTTGATGAATAAGATATTCCATCCGTACCTCGACCAGTTTGTGGTCGTCTATCTAGACGACATAGTGGTGTATAGCAAAACCTGGGAGGAGCACATGCGGCACCTCAGGGAAGTGTTCCAAGTCTTGTGGGACAACAAGCTGTATATCAAGAAAGAGAAATGCTCTTTCGCCAAGCCGGAGGTAATGTTCTTGGGTCACAAGATCAGAGATGGGCAACTTATGATGGAGGATAGCAAAGTGCAGGCCATTCAAGAGTGGGAAATACCCACCAAAGTGCCAAAGTTACGATCCTTCCTTGGATTAGTAAACTACTACCGCCGGTTTATCAAAGGTTATTCGGCAAAGGCAGCCCCGTTGACAGACTTACTCAAGAAGAGCAAGCCATGGGACTGGTCAGACAAATGTCAAGCCGCCTTTGAAGAGTTGAAAACTACAATCAGCAAAGAACTTGTCCTTGCCTTGCCAGACCATACTCAGCCATATGAAGTGCACACGGACGCATCCGACTTTGCCATAGGGGGAGTACTCATGCAGAATGGGCATCCGATTGCTTACGAGAGTCGAAAGCTCAATGAGACTGAGCGGCGTTACACCGTGCAAGAAAATGAGATGACAGCCATCATCCATTGCCTTAGAGTGTGGCGACACTACTTACTTGGGGCCAAGTTTGTTATCTTGACAGATAACATCGCAACAAGCTACTTTCAGACCCAAAAAAAGTTGAGTCTGAAGTAGGCACGATGGCAGGACTTTCTTGCTGAGTTTGATTATGTTTTAGAGTACAAGCCGAGAAAGATCAACGTGGTGGCAGATGCACTAAGCCGCAAGGCTGAGTTGGCGAGCACCAGTCAGTCACAAGCACGTTGGCTAACCGAATCAAGCAAGGACTCCAGCATGAGCCATTGGCTCGAAACATCATTGCCTTGGTAGAAGAAGGGAAAACCCGGAGGTTCTGGCTAACTGACGGCTTACTCTACACCAAAGGCAACCGCCTCTACATCCCAAGATGGGACAATCTGAGGAAAGAATTGATCAATGAGTGTCATGACTCCTTGTGGGCAGGCCATCCAGGTATGAGACGCACCCTTGCTCTTTTGAAATCTGCCTACTATTGGCCTGGGATGCAGGATAGCATTGAGGCGTACGTGCGTACGTGCCTTGTTTGCCAGCAAGACAAGATAGTGCAACAATAACCAGCAGGCTTACTACAACCATTACCCGTGCCCGAGAGACCATGGGAGAGTGTCTCAATGGACTTCATCACATGTTTGCCAAAGTCTGAAGGGTCCGAGAGCATCATAGTCATTGTGGACAGGTTTAGCAAGTATGCCACCTTCATCCCCGCATCCACCGATTGCACAGCGGAGGAAACAGCCAAGCTTTTCTTTCGCAACGTCATCAAGTTATGGGGCATTCCAGCAAGCATAGTCAGTGAGATCCTCGGTTCACCGGGAGATTTTGGACAGAGTTATTCAAGATGCTCGGATCAAACCTAGACTTCTCAATAAGCTTTCATCCCCAAACTGATGGCCAAACCGAGCGCGTCAATGCAATGTTAGAGCTGTATTTGCGGCACTATATGAGCGCTAGCCAACGGGATTGGGCAAAGCTTCTTGACATAGCCCAATTCTCATTCAACTTGCAGCAGAGCGAGGCAACCAACAAGAGTCCTTTTGAGATCATCATGGGACGACAGCCAAACACACCTCTTTCCCTAGCCACCTGCTACGAAGGGAAGAGCCCCGCAGCCTTCAGGTTAGCCAAGTCATGGCACGAACAAACTAAACTTGCTCGTGCAGCTCTACATAAGGCAGCAAAGAGAATGAAAAAGTGGGCCGACAAGAAAAGAAGGCATGTTGAGTTCCTAGAAGGTGATTTTGTCCTTGTAAAGCTACTGCCCCAACAGTTCAAAACACTGAGGAAGGTGCACAAAGGCCTCGTGCGCAAATATGAAGGGCCTTTTCCAGTGTTGAAACGCATCGGCAAAGTTTCGTATCGACTCCAACTTCCTCCTAAACTGAAGATACACCCGGTCTTTCATGCAAGCTTTCTAAAGCCATTCCATGAAGACCCGAAGGAGCCATCCCGAGGAGTTTCTAAACGAGCGCCAACAGCCGTTGTAACTTCCTTTGACAAGGAGGTTGAAGAAATACTTGCCGACTGAGTCGTTCGCCGACGTGGTGTGCCAAATTACCGGGAATACTTCATCAAATGGAAGGGACTTCCTGATACCGAAGCCAGTTGGGAGACCGAAGACTCATTGTGGCAATTCAAATACTCAATCCTACGCTATAAGGATAGTACGACGAGAGCGTCGCAACATTAGGTGCGGGAGAATGTCACGACCAGCTTGCTTGCCGACTCAAGCATGCTGCTCGTTGCTTTCTGATTAAGTAAACTTGGGGGCTAAGTTAACTTAATAGCTAAGTTAACGATTCAGCAGTTAGGTTAAGGCGACTAAGCACCTTCGTTTCCAAGGTTGCACAAATGCTCGCCACCCACGACCTTCGTTTCCAAGGTTGCACCAATGCTTGCCACCTAGGGTTTTCTTAATGCTGAAGCATGTAGGTTAGTCACATTTAATTTGAGGAGCTTGAGCCTATAAATAGGCAACTCCACCATGTAAAGTTTCATAACTTGAATTCCATCAATACAGAGTTTATATTTTTTCTACACTTCTCTCTCATTTACATACTGCTATTCCTTTGAGTTTGTGTGAACGTTAGGCTGCTTAGCTCACTTCCGACGAGTTAAGGCCGCACGAGCTTAGCAAAGAAGTTAAGTGCGTGACACTAGGCTCTCCCTAGACTCTAGAGAATGTTTTCTTGTCTTTAACTTTGGTCAATCGTTGAACTGAATAAATTCAATTGAAATGTATTGATTATATACCTTAGCCCACGCTCTCCCCCCAGAGTATTTTCTTGTCTTTAATTTGGTCAATCGTTAAATTAAATAAAATCAACTGAAATCGTTAACTGATTGTGATATTTTTTTTATAGGGATATTATCAATTAAGATACAATATTTTAAACCTTTAAATGAGAGAAAAAAGTAACAAATAGTTTAATTAATGGATATTTAACGGTTATTTACTATTAACTTTAATGGAAAATGATTAACGGACTTAAATGCCCTTGATCTCTCTCTTTTTTTTTTTTTCCTTTTCTGAAGTTAGTTTAATTCTTAAAAACTGAAATTAAAAACGTTAAAAAAAAAAAAAACAAAAAAGATTAAAACCAATTTTTTAGGGGAATCAAAAAACTAAAACTAAAAAAAATTTAAAACTAAAAGAAAAATAAAAAGTAAAGGAAAGTAATAGTAGCTTTTTTTAGTTTTTTTTTAATTTAAAAAATTTGTTGTTTTTTGTTCCTAATTTTGATAACTTTTAATTTAAACTATTTACTTATAAAAATAAGAATTTAAAGCTATTTTTAGTTTTATTGTAATTTTTAGTATTTTTAATTCTATTATTTATTTTGTAAAAATAATAATTTAAATTTGTTCAATTCTATTGTTACCCTCGTATAAAGTTAAGTTTAACCCTATGTAACTATTTATTGTTCCTTAACTGACTGATTTGTAACTACTATCCTAATTGTTATAAAAATAAAAAAATAAAAAAGGTGATTTTTATAGTAGCACTTTTGATTGGGACCTATCTCCCTTTGACTGACTTTGAGTCCTCAGATTTCTATATTGACTTGAAGTTACATAAGACTTCGTCAATGGAAACTGCCAGCTTATTTTTATAATAAAATATGTATTTATTTTAGAAACCAAAGTTATAATTGTGGTTAGTTATGTGAAATATAATATAAAATTTCTCTAAATTAATGTGTATCTTTATTAATACAACTTAGAGCTGTTATTATTAAAAAAAAGTTTGTAAGAATAGGTTGTAAGTATAATATTGTTATATATTATTATATCATTTTATAGTAGGCCTTAGAGGTTGTTGTAGCTTAAGAAATATTAATCACTTCATTCTTAAACTATTTTACCTCCCAATTCAGTGGCTTAGATTTAACCTCAAATTTTTTTATTACATTTAATCTGGAAGGAACATATATCATTAAGGTAAATTGCTAGCTATTTCATTTATGATGACTATTACATAATATAAAAATAAAATTATGTTAGTATTTCATATATATATATATATATATATATATATATATATATATATATATATATATATATAGTAAAACCTCTCTATTATGATACTCTATATAAGAATAAATTCTACATAGTTATAAAAAATTTAGTCCCAATTTGGGATAGTTATAAATAAGAATAAACTTCACATTGTAATAAGTTATAATTTTTCTAATTCTCACCTTAAGGAAAGTTGCCTCCACATAGTAATAATTATTTGTATATTGCAAAAAAAAAAATATATATATATATATATGTTATGTTACATTAAAGGTTTAAGATGCAATAAAATAATTATCCAAAGTTGTTTGGGTCAATGATTTATGCTTTATAGTTGTTACCACATCTTTTAACTTGCGAGTATATAATAACTTGCTAGCATAGACACATTCTTGTTGAAGCCAAAATATTTATAGCTTCTCAAGCATGTTTAAAGTTTTAAGACATTAAACTTTTTGTATTTCCGTATTATCATCGTCAAGATTATTTCATTTCTCTTCTTGTCTAATTGTAACAATGATTTTTTCTTTAGTTAAAGCATACAGGACTTGTTACTTATTTTGATGATTGAGGAAAACATTAATATTCATTCGATTAATGTAATGAAGTTGTCGAATTTTATCACTCAATTCTGTAATAACTCTTTTATTCTCCTCATCCACTTCATTTGTAACTTGTAATTCATCGACATTGGGAGTCCTTATTTTGTAGTGCTTAAAAGTTTAAACAATTGGCAATTATCTATGACTTCACCATCAATTGACCATGCAACAACTACATTTACAATTCCATCAAGGATACTTATCTTTTCTAGTTCTAATGCACGATAATCTATCCCTTTCAAAACTAGACGATTGAAGCGCTGGCGATAATAACCTTTGAAATTTCTAGAGATGTCTGCATCACATGGCTGGATTTTGGAAGTGTTAGTTGGTGGTAGGAACAAAACAGTTGTGTGATGAAGTGGGGTGAGATTCTCCTTTTTGCCATATGCGTTACAATTATCCATGATAATTAAGACATTTCTATCCAAATGGGTATCAAACCACTTAAGCCATTCCATAAAATCAAAAATGTCATTTATGCTACTAAAACAGTGAATTGAAATCTTAATACATATTATTAAAACGTGAATTATAAAATAAGAAATCAAAATAGTAACTTTTGTAACTATACCTCTATTAAGTTATAACCTCCTTATAATAATAAATTAATTTGATTCCATCGGTAGTAACTATACCTCTCTCTCTCTCTCTTGTAACTTTTGTAACTATACCTCTATTAAGTTATAACCTCCTTATAATAATAAATTAATTTGATTCCACCGGTAGTAACTATACCTCTCTCTCTCTCTCTCTCTCTCTCTCTCTCTCTCTCTCTCTCTCTCTCTCTCTCTCTATATATATATATATATATATATATATATATATATATATATATATATATATATATATATGGGGGAAGGTTCAAGAGTACCATTTTTTTACATAACGAACTGTTAAACTAATGCATTTCAATGGTTGAAATTGCATCTAAATTAGGGAATTATAAAATGTGCATTCATTATGCAAATTTTATTGAATATCAACTACTAAAGAGAGAGAGAGAGAGAGAGAGAGAGAGAGAGAGAGGTGTTTTATTCTTCTTTTTCATAACGTTTCTTTCGAAATTAATTAATTTGATGATACTTTAGATTACAATCAATACGGTCAGTTCAAGCTTTGTCCTTTTTTCTTTTCTTTTATTTTTTTAATAAAAAAGTAAAAACATTTTCAGCTTTTGTCAATTTTTAGGTAATATAATTGAATTCTATGCTTTCACTCGAGCTTTATTGTAATTTTTTAACTATAACAAGAACCCAGTTGGAAACTTTCACTTGACTCTTGTGCTTACTTGGTCCTGATTATATACAAGTGGCAACTGCCATTTGTATTCTATTTTACTTCATTTTATTTTGTGTTCATACAACAATTGTTGGGTATTAAAATGGCTCGTTACGAACCACCATATTTTTAATTATGAAAGTGCTACGAATTAGGTTTTGGAATTTGACTTGGTCAATTTTAATTATATGTAGAAATGATTAAAAATGACCACAATATACAATAAGATAGTGTGCCTACTTTGTCCTGATTTAATACAAGTGGCAACTGGCATTTGTATTCTATGGAGTATCGATTTAATCTTCAAATAATAAAATATTTATGAGAATTTATATATATGAGTATCTTATATATATATATATATATATATATATGGGTCGTGAAACCAAATTAATAATGTGAACATCATGAATTTGATAAGATTATGTTTCCAAACTTTATATAAATTAATGGGAGGAAGAGAACAAAAATCTTTATTCGACGAAATTTGTTTGATACAATATTAACTAAGACTAATAAGGTAAATTTAATGTTTACAGTTTATTAGTTCACGATACAATATTAATTAAGACTTATAAGGTACATTAGCGGTAGGTGTGATTTCAAGTACTTTACAAACTTAAATCTCAATGTAGTCACATCTTTCTAAGATGAATTTATCAATTTAACGTAAAATATACATATTCTGAAATTAATTAACTAGTATTTTAATACTTAATTATCTATCAATATCCTAATTAATAAATACGTGTTTTATATATATATTTACGTATTTTATAAGAACTATCAAATTATACATATATAATATAAATATTCATATAATTTGTGAATTATCGAAGAAAAAAATTGGATGAGAATGAAGAAGGAAGAGCGTGTTTTTATTTTTACACGGGTTGTAATAAAATTTAAACGGCGTGGTTTTGAGGAGATTGAGAATAGTAAAGGGATGTCTTTCCAAACATGGAAGGCCTGCACATGTGGCAGTTGAAGTGGGGCCCCAAGAGACAAAACTTTAACCCAACATGTTCTGCCATAGTGCCATGTGGCAACTATGGCCCCACATGCAGAAAAAGTAAAACTAAAATTATAATATATATTTTTATTCTTGATTTTCTGCTATTTTTTTAATAATTTTTTTTTGAACTTTCTCAATGATTTTGAAGGATAAGTCAAAAAAATATTATTTTAAATAATTATTTTTATTTAAAAATATCAAAGAAACATTTAAATTATGTTTTTGTTATAATAATTGATAGATTTAATAATGGGATAATTCTGGTTAAGCATTGCTATAAGTAGATTGCTTTAATTGTTGGAATTTTCTATTTTTAACACTAAAATTTCAGTCCTTTTTATAGTAGTATTCTATTTGCTTAATCTTTTATTTTCTTTTTCTAATAAGATCTGAAGTAATAATATCGTGGATAGCACGTTTGAGACATGGAAGCAAATAAAGTAAATAAAAAAAAAGAGAAATTTATTTGCAATTTAATTTGATTGGACTGATACATCTTAAAAGATCTTATTTTATATGGCATCCAGTTTACCATTATTTAAAAACTTCTTCCCAACAAAATATGGTAAAATCATATTGCCACCCCTAAGCTTTCATGGATTCGACTTTGAATTTTGGTTTTATTATGACTTATGTGTTTGGTTTGATACTATAGTTAAATCTTGGCTAAATATTGTATTTGAGTCTGAAAAATATAATTTGAATATCAGTTATATATTGTGTATTTGTGTTATTGTTTAATTGAATACTTTGCATTTGAAATACTATATTGATTTTAACCAGGTAGTCCATAAAAGTGTTAAAACTAAGATTGATATTGCCGTATTTTTCAAAACGTATTATTGACAATGTACCGTATTAAACCCGTACCATATTTTTTTCGTATCCGAATTTTATGACCAAATTTTTACAAACGTATTTTTCACCGTTTGCCTTATTATATCCATAAAATTCTTGTACCTTTTTTTGCCGTACCCGTATTTACTAACTAGGATGAATACTATATTTATTGTCTTGCAACATATTTTGTCATAAAGCTACTTATATAAAATCAGTACAGTACATATGTTAACCAAAAAAGCAAGAAAAAATCTCAGATCAACATTTCTAAATATTTAAGAATTGGCATTCTCTCTTTTCTTTTCCTATTTTCCCCTTTGTTAATATCTTCCCAGTTATTATTGGAATTTGGCAAATCAGTCTTCTTCCTGATATTTTATTTAATAAAATTACATATATAAACTATTTATACAAATTATTTCTTATAAACTAATATAATATCCGTGTTTTTTTTAAATGTATATTATTTTTTTTCTTATCTTAAAACACATTAATTGGTATGAAAAAGTTTGTACATAAAACATTCTTGTATTTAATATGGATAAGTTGCATACATAGATTTTTATTTTTATTTGATGACATATACGTACATATATGTCCATACCACATGACACTCTTATTACTGAAAGGAAATTACACAGCTCATAGAGAAAACTCAATAGGCCAAAGCCCAGCAATTTCAAAACAAAAACAAAGCAAATAATGATAAAGTGAGATTCGAAGGCAACGCAACCACATCAACAAATGAGATAAAAGTTCAAAGGAGCTTGAGTGAGAAATTACCACGTTGATTGTCCGAGAGGAATTGATCTCATTTTGTCTGGAATTCTCAAATTATGGGAGCATCCTGTGATACGCAAGCCTCTAAGCATTGGCATGGCATCTTCATCTACTTCCCACTCCTCCAACCGATCTAAATCTGAAAGATGTAGAACTTCAAGCCGAGGAAACCCATTTGCCCTGCAGCTCAGTTTCTCTCCGGTATAAGAATTAGTGAAAAAAGCTAGAAACATGAGATTTGGCAACTTCTCTAATGAGGGATCGAGTCTTCCTTTAGGAACGAATTCGTTAACTTAAGGCCTTCAAGATTTGGAAAGATTTCGTCCAAGTTTTCTGGTAGTTTCTCTAATCTCCCACTTAATCTCAAATATACAAGACATCGGCAATGACCGAGTAATTGTAGAGAAGGCGATGGCCGATGGACCCAAATTGATAAAACACGAAGGTTTCTAAGTTTTGCAAGTCTCAAATTTGAACACTGGAATAGAATGATCCGTTGTTTGATAAGATCCAATTTGCAGCTCTTGCAGATCAACCAACCTTTCAGGGTTGAGCTTCTCCCAGCTTGAAAGACGTACATATTTTAGAGTCGAGCTTTTTCAAATTTGCTGTCGGCAAAGACCCTGAAAAGAATCCAATTAGATGCCTCAATTCTTGCAATTTTGAAATTTCAGTTCGTAGAGGAATATAATCTGAAGGTCTTCTATCTGCAAAGTTTGTAACCTCCGCAAGTTGCCAATAGATGATGGTAAAGTAAGCAATGGATTTCGTAACCCCAGATATATTAAATGAATCAACTTTCCTATCTCTTTAGGTAAACTCCCTCCAGGAAGGTGGACTTCGAGCACTCTTAAGATATTTAAAATTTTTGCACAAGAGTGTGAACTGGCTTGTTTGTCAATTGAAGAACAGAAGGGAACAAGAGAGCTTATTAGAAGATGGAAGCGAAAGAAAGCTTTCCCTTCCCAAATAAACAGCTTGACGACGACATCATGATGTCCTTGCTATGGTAAAACTTTTTAGCAAGAGTTGTTTTACCCAAACCACCCATACAAAAAATCGAAATGACAAAACATCCAGGGCTCGCCCCGAGAAGTTTGGGCAACAGTTTCTCAAGATCAGCATGGAAGCCAACAACATTCTCTTCAACTGTGAAGGAATTCTGTCTTCTCAGATCTTTCAATTTGCTAGAACTTTGCTGTTACCTTCACTCATGCTACGAGTATCTTGAAGTTTGTATGCCTCGCTTCGAGAGAGATCACTGATTCTCTTTCGAAGTTTTTCAATCTCTTAGCCAATGCTATACAAATTTACCATTTGAATAAGCAAGAGCATCATCACGAAGAAAAGAATCTTAGCCTCCTTTTCAGTGTTACTCCTTCATCCACGTCGACCGTATCCGAAATCTCTTCATCTTGCACCTTGAGCAAAAATGTATCTAAGACATCCTCAGCATCATAAGCAAGATCAATGATGTCAGATACCCACTGGTGTATCATGGGATCGTTGCTTTGTTTTTCTTGTGCATCCTTAATGAAACATTGCATCCATTCCATTTCCTTCTTAGGCAACTCTACTTTATTCTTCACTCCTCCTAAGAAGACTACTTCCTGGATGATCAAGTCCCAAAGCCTTTCCACAGCAAATGATACTACAACATAGTAGATGTAAAAATCTACCTGTATGGAAGGGGGGTTTGATCCCGTGAGGTTGAGGCTACTAGCGATTCGCTGCACCTGCACACATAGAGAAACAAATGTGAAGCGATAGAAAACACCAGGGTCGTGTTTTCCGTAGGCACTCCGACGCTCAAGTCAGCAAGGCTGAAAGAGGCTATTTAGTGAGGGCTAGGGAGTAGAGAGGTTACCAGGAAGTCTAGTCGGGGACTATGACTACGGCGGTGATGTGAAGTTCTCAAGCAGGAACTCCGGGTAAGAAGGCGTAGTGTAATGTCCCCTGTGAGAGGGCTGGCCTCTGTTTATATAGTGACTGTCTGGTCTCCCATTCTTGGTAGGAGTAGGAGTAGGAGTCCTAGAGTGACTCTGATACGAACCCTAGAGGAATTAGGGCGGTGGTGAGCTGTCTTACCAGTGTTCGAATAGGAAGGTGATCCCGAATTGGAAGGCGATCTTGAATAAGAAAGTGATCTGTGGGGCCGTGGGCTCTGAACTCGCTCATATGTCCAGGAAGTGAACTAGGGCTGGGTCGCTTGTGCCCGGATGGTTTGGGCCGATTGTAGCTTGTTTCTAATGGGCCTAATCCAGATTGGGCCGCACTAGGATTGGGCCTGGTCTCTTCCTCAATCGGTCTCGTTTTCCTATTTGGGCCAAGGATGATTTTTTGCCCTAACAGTTTGCCCCCCACCCTCTGAGTTAAGATTTGCTTAAGTCAAAGAGTAGGAAACGATCGAGGCGTACTCGGTCTTCCTTACTGGACGATCAATTATCGGCGCAGCTATAGGTGATTCGTGGTCAAGGGTCGCTTGGTATCCAAAGTCGATCCGGAATATGCGGTCGCCCCCATAAGGTGTGCTCGATCGGTGTAAAGGGCAAAAGGACTAAGGCAATGAGATTTCTGGGGCTCACGTGCTCGTTCGGTGTGTCATGCCAACTGGAGATGTGATCCAGCATCCCCCGATAGGGGTGTCCATTCAGCATGCCGGGTCGAATGAGTTAGAGACTACATTTAACTGAAGGTTCGTTTGGTCGGGGTACTCAGGTGATCGAGTGGATGAAGTGTGCAGGCTTTGACCATTGGTTATCCACTCGTCCGCTATGAAAGACCGAATGGGCGAGGCCTCCTACCTTGTTCATCTCAAGAGGGAGCTCGGGCCAGCTTGGGCCGTTCCAAGCTGGTCGACCACTCGGGAGGATCTCCTGGGCTTGTGAATCATGAGGGCATGTTGGGTCCATTGCAGAAGTAGCGTGCTGAGTCGGTCGGGAGGATAGGGCGGTTGAAAATCTCTTCCGTACGATGCTACGACTTCCTAGGTGCCTTGGATCACTACCACGTGTATGGTGGCGATCAACCCTTCGTTTTGGAGGCGGGAAAATGAAGAGGCGCTTTGACCTTTGGCCAATCGTAGGCTACCACGTGTCTTCGCCTGTCAGTTTTTCCTTTTAAAAACGAGGGAGCGGACCGTTCGTCTCCCATTCACGTTTTTCCATCATTTTTCTACAGAACAAGAATTTTTATTCTTTGCTTCCAGTTTCTCTTCAGCGACAGTGGATTCTGTTGTCAGACATCGGCTTTTTTCACAGTGAACCACTACTTCCGAGAAGTCTCTTTGTTTCTTTGTGCTTGTGTGTGTTTTTTTAGGGGTTTAGGCAGTGTTTCGACTTAGATTCTGTTTGTTTCTGAGGAGTTTGAGTTGTGTTTGGAAGTAGTTTTGGTTTGTTGTTTTTCTTGATGGATTTTGCCTGAATTTAGACTAGGCTTGGCCTGAGAATTGATTTGGGTATTGGACTTTCTGAGAATTTTTGGAGTTTCTAGGTTTTGGATAAAAAAAAGGAAGATGAAGTCGAGTTATGTACTATTTGGTTTGGCTCGGTCGGTCTACCTGTCCGAATAGTGATAGCTTGGGTAAGTTTAGTGGGACAAGTAGGTCATCCGGTCCATCCGACCGAGTGGTAAGTGAATTGTGAGAAGGGTGGACTTGAACAAGGAATCGATCGTCCAAACCGAAGGGGTGGATCGGTAAGTCAGTGCTTGGATTGGTGAGTCGGTGGCCACAAGCGAGTAGACTCACAAGGGTGAGCTTGAAGGCAGGTCAGTCGCTTGAGGCGAGCGAGGAGAGTGTTGAATTTGCATCGGGTCAATCAGTAGCAAGGGTCGATTGGAGCTTAGGCTAGAGAGTTGATAGGTTGTTGACGGTGATAGGTCGACCGGTGCTGAAAGACGAGCCGTAGCTTGGTGACTAGGCTTGTTCGATCGGTGGTTTAAGGCGAGTGGTCGTTTGACCCTTAGTCTTTTGGGAGTTTAGAACCTTGGATCTAGTCAATCGGTTGGGTAGGGCGATCAGGTCGACATGTCAAACTCAGAGTCAGCTAGCTCGAGCAGGGTTGTAGCAGATGTTGGGGATGAGTAGGAACACACCCCAACCATAGTGATGATGCCTAAGGGGGGCATTACGGTGGGTGTACTGACCGATGTTAGTGTAGCTGCCATAGGGAAGAGTGCTGTCGGTCTTAATGGTTTGGGCAGGCATGGGAGAAGTAGGGAAGACTTCGAATGAGCTGGTAGTCCGTCTTCATCTAGTAGCAGCTCTGAGGAAGAGCCAAGCCAACAGGGCAGTGGGATCTTGACTAGGGATTATCTACCCGTGCTTAAGGACAGCGATGTGTGGCGCATCTAGACCTTGTATCACATTCCAAATTTGGTTGAGATCCAAGTGCCTCAGTCGTACGAGCGGGTTGACTGGGAGGCGAAAGGCTGGGTTAGTGTTTATGAGAAGTGGGTTCACGATAGGTTGAGGTTGCCTATTCCTCGCCCGTCTGGCAGGTGTTAAACCACTTCATGATTGCCCCATCTCAGCTCATGTTGAACTGTTGGAGGTTGCTTATGGCTTTGGAGGACCTATGTGCCCAGAACCAGGTGA
Source organism: Pistacia atlantica (assembly GCA_026229545.1). Taxonomy (NCBI): domain Eukaryota; kingdom Viridiplantae; phylum Streptophyta; class Magnoliopsida; order Sapindales; family Anacardiaceae; genus Pistacia; species Pistacia atlantica. The sequence goes on from CM047907.1 coordinate 3,293,313, forward strand.
TGTTTGGGTTGCACGAGCTGTTGTACTCGTACTTTTTGAAGGAGAATGACCAAGAGAAGGGTCGGTATCTGATTAACCTGAGGCATGATCGGTCTCACCTGGTGACTGACCTGCGGTCCAGCGATAAGAACTGGAAGGACCGGTACTTCTTTGTTAAGGGTCAGACTGTCTTTGGAGAGAGAGGCCAATGCGATATCCCGAGCAGTTGCCGAGCCACTAGTGAGAACTTTTTTTTTTTTTTTTTTTGTACTTTGATTACTAAATTTTATTATGTTTTTTGCTTGCAGAGCTTGAGTACAATCGGGCTGGGCAGAGGCGGAGACGACTTGGACCTGGTGACCCAGAGGGTGTTAGCCATTCCGAAGGCGCAGAGGGATTGGCGAGTAGTGTTAGCGGAGTCCAACCTAAGGACCAGCCATCTTTGGGTCAGAGTAGAGGCAATTCAGCGAGGTATTCCCTTCCTTTTGTTGAGGCAGACTTGGGATGTGCTTCCGGCTCGGTACTATAATCATACCATTTATGGTGAGTTAAGGCTGAACCCACTGACCATTGGAGAGTTTGCGCTTGTAGAGACACTGATGAAGAAGTGGCCCGTCCCCAGTGCGAGCGAGTCCATCGCCCAGCATCGGGAGAAGAGGAGGAGGGAATCCTCGGCCAGAGAGGATAGGAGAGCAGAGGATGTGTTGGCGACACCACCGAGTCATCAGCCCGTAGTTGGAGTTGGGTCGCCCTGCACCTGGTGGTCCAGGGATGAGGAGACTGAGATGATTATTTTCAAGATTCCAGCTATTGCGTCGACCTACTCTGACGTAACTTCCATGAGCAAGCTGGTCGACTCGTTCTTATTTCCAGGGGATAAGGCGCGTTTGGACCAGATGGGCACAGTTGCTGCCGCTGACTGGGGGTATCCCGCGCATTTCAGGTATGGTGGGAGTTTCTTTTTATTTTGTTCCTTGCTTCCGTCCTGATGATAATACTTTGTTGTGCAGGCATTCACAAGCAGTCTTCATCTGAGGAAGTCTGTGATGGCGCAAGAGAAGAGGATACAAGATGTGTCCAAGGTGAACATTAGTTTGTGCCAGAGAGAAACGACAGCCAGAAGGCCGAGCAAGAGAGTCAGCAGCGTCTGAGGGACGTCGAGCGTGAGCTGGAGAGATTGAGGGGTGAGTTGGCCAAGAAGATAGCAGAGGTCGAGTCTCTGAAGGAGTAATGCCTCTCCATTATTGATGATGCCATTATCAAGGCTCGGGGGAAACTCATGATTGAGTACAAGGCTGGGAAGACCTCTCACTGGGATCCTGACGAGGACATCCAGCTCATGCGGGAGATGCTGGAAAAGGGAGTCGGGCATACGGAGGGCCAGGTCGAGGAGCAGATGCCTGATCTTGCTAGTCAGCTAGGGCCATCGAACACTGGGGATGCGAGCGACCAAGCTACTAGGATAGGTGCTGGGGGTGCAAACGGTGTGACTGAGTCAAAGATGGGGGAGACGACTCGCACTGAGGATACTTAGCTTAGTTTTCCTCTGTTTATGTATTTTGGGGCCTACGATACCCTTCTTCTTGGCGTGTGTGCCTTTTATTATACTCTGAACTGAGCCGTTTGAGGCTGTATGTATTATACTTGTTGTTCTAACTTTTGATGCTTCCTTGATGGATGAATGAGTTGTTCATTGCTTTTTTACTTGTGGATGTACTAGGGTTGAGATCACGTGTAGTGTTTGTTATTTTAGTGCGGCCTAGTGGCTAAGGCATGTGGGCCTTTTGTTGGGCTAGATCGATGTTTTGCTGACTAAGGGTGTAAGAACCCTTTGCTCGGTATGGCCGATCGAGTGCGTAGCTTCGTGGATCGAGCAAGGTCAATCCGAAGGTGTGAATTTTTAGATCGGGCAGGACCGATCTAAAGATGTAGTTCCTTGAATCAAACAGGTTGATTCGAAGGTGTATTTTCGTGGATCGAGCAGGGCTGATCTGAAGGTGTAAATTAGCATCGTAGATCAGGCAAGGCCGATCCGATGGTGTAAATTCATGTCGTGGATCGAGCAGGGCCGGTCCGAAGGTGTAAAATTAGCATTGTGGATCAGACGGGGCCGATTCGAAGGTGTAAATTTGTGGATCGGGCAGGGCCGATCCGAAGGTGTAAATTCACGTCGTGGATCAGACAAGGCCGATTCGAAGCTGTAAATTAGCATCGTGGATCGAGCGAGGCTGATCTGAAGGTGTAAATTTGTGGATTGGGCAGGGCTGATCCGAAGGTATAAATTCGGGTTGTAGATCGAGCAGGGTCAATCCAACAGTGTAAATTTGTGGATCGGGCGAGGCCGATCCGACAGTGTAGCAAACAATTGATCGAACAGGGTCGATCTAAAGATGTAAGTTTTCTGAATAATACTTCATTAAATTGGGCCATGAGGCCGATTGTCTATGAGGAGGTGGATAGGCCCACTCATCCTTTTTCTTTTTTTAAATAAAAACACATGAAAACTGTAATATCCCACTTGAGGTACGTATTTAAGATTTGCTGTATTAGTTAAAAGTTTATTGTTTCAACTTTAATTGAGTTTGTATGTTGAGTTGGTTGAATTGTTGCCTTAAAATTGGTTGAGTTTTGGTGAAGTTGGAAATCCAATCTTTGTCGGGGCGAAGAAAAAGCTTCGCCGCGGCGAGGAGGAGGAGTTGCATCATGGGTAGGTTCTGCCCTTTTTCGCCGAGGCAACGTAAAGTTCTTCGCCGCGGCGACGAGCCTAAGACAAAGTTTCTTGAGTTTTCTAGGGAATTCTTCTTTTGGGGCACAATGACCATTCTACCCCTAATTAGTAGGAAAAGTGGGGAGTAAAATGAAAGGAAATTTAGTAGAGATTGTGTTTGGATGGGGGTGTATTTGTAAAGAATCAAAGGATATAGATGGAATTTTTAAGGAAGAGCAAGGGCAAAATGGGAAAGGATGCTTATAATATGAACTAAAAAAGGGTTAAGTGTCCATTTGCCCATTTTCTCTCAATTTCTCCATCCAATCTTCCAAGATTTCTAAGGGATTTAAGAGGGGTTTTGAGTAGAGATTTCATCTAAAGCATCCTAAGGTAAGGATTCATGCTTTAGATGTGAGTTTTCTTATAATTGTAGTGAAGTCTTATTTGGTTGTTGCTGTCCTTGTGGTTGTTTTGGGTTGTAGAGAGGAGACAATACCACAAAGGGAAGGAAAAGTGCTAAAGAAGTCATCTTTGCACAAGGTAAGTAAATCCAACCAACTTGAGTTTTAAACAAGCTTTTTGTGTAGAGATGTCTGCATGATTAGTATGTAGTATGATTAATGAGAAAATTGAATTGAGATGAGCAGCTATTTTTGTAGTTGTTGGATAGATTCCATGTATGAGAAGTGTTTTAATGTGTATTGAGAATGGAATTTGAGATGAAGTTTGAGAGATGTTGTGTGAAGCTATTTGGAAGTGCTTTTCTTGACAGGGATTATGAGTATTTGAGGGAGTTTTCCCCCATTTTGGATGGCTAGAGAATGAAGTATAGTAGTAATTTTAGTAGAGTATTTATATGCACATGAGTTGTTTGATGAAATGCCTAAGTGAAATCTGCTCTGTCACTGCCGTAACTTTCTAAGTAATTTTTGGGAATCTTAAGGTTTGAACTGGGCTGAGACCAAAACATCAAAGATTTAGCCCTGTTTCTAAGCTTTAAAACGAGACCAAAACCGTAGCAATCCGAGGTGTATAGCACAGTTATGGCCGTTTTAGTGTGACCTGTGCAGAATGACGGTTTTGAGGAAATCTTGTAGTTGGCATTTCATTAGTGCATTAGGGAGCATGAGCTAGCTCTACACCTTTGTTTATACACTTGAGAAGTAACTTGAGATTTAGTAGAGAATTTGAGTATAAGTTCTTTAAGAGTTAAGAGAAAGAGAATAGAGTAGGTTATGCGATGGGGAACCCGTGAGTAATGGGTAGAGTATTCCCGCATGTACGCCGCATTGAGAGAGCGGCATGAGTATCGGATAGAGAAGTTGTGTAGCCCGTGAGAGTGCATGCGGATGAGGGCTATACCCGAGTACCCGAGAGAGAGATTATAGACTCACATGGCCAAGGGTTCCGAATCCATGCATAACCGAGTCCGATCGGCTAGAATGAGTAGAGGTCACGTAGAGTGGGAGCGAGTCCCGGCCGTGCCCCCGGTAAGATGGGGTCGTGACTTGCTAAAGAGGTAATAGAAAAGAGTTCTAAGAGAAAGAGAAAGAGAAAAAGAGAGAAGTACCCAAAGAGAAATTGAACGAGGAGTTGTAAGGAAAGAATTAGAGAGAGAGAGAGTTACGGGGTTAGCATGAGTAGAGGATTTACTTACTGAGCATTATTTTAGTGCTCACCCCGTTGTTTTCCTATGTTTTGTAGGACCTAGGTGAGGACACTTTCGGATGGATGTCGGCGTTCGAGAAGGAGCGGTTACACTGTCTCTTATGTTTTTGATGACTTTCGTATATGTTATACATTTTGTGTAAAAATGTATATGTTTGTAAAGAATATGTATATATGTTTAATAAAAGAAAATTTTGGGCCCAATTTCTTTATATTATTTTATATGTATTTTATTATGAGAATTTGAGTAGTAGTGGCTATTACAAAAACAGACAAAAAGAACAAGTTCACCTAAAAGTAGTAGCGTTTGAGGTAAACGGCATTCCAGCTATTACTGATGTCTTTGCCCTCGGGGGTTTGAACGTAAGCGCCCTTCCCAGCTTCTTTGGTAATCTTGTAGGGACCTTCCCAGGTGGGGTCGAGTTTGCCAGAGTTGATCTCCTTTGTGTTTTGGAAGACCTTGCGGAGGACCCAGTTGCCTATCTTGAAAGTTTGGATCCTCACGTTGCGGTTGTAGTGTTGGACGGCCTGTTGCTGATAGATTGCGTTGCGAATGCTCACCCATTCACGAAGCTCATCGACTGTGTCCAAGTTCTAGCAAAGGTTCTGGTTGTTTGTTTCCTCGTGCGCCTATTGGAACCTGATGGACGGGACTAATACTTCAATTGGGATGGCTGCTTCAGAACTGTATATGAGGGAGAAGGGGGTCTCGCCTGTTGACGAGCGAGCCGTGGTTCGGTATGACCAAAGGACTCCGGGTAGCTCATCCGCCTATGCACCTTTCGCTTTCTACAATTGCTTCTTTAAAGTCTAAATGATGGTCTTATTAGATGACTCGACCTGTCTGTTAGACTGGGGGTTGCGGGGGGTTGAGAAGCTTAGTTTTATTCCCCACATGTCACAGAAATCCCTGAAGCCTGAATTGACAAACTGGGATCCATTATCGGTGATGATTTCCTTCAGTATGCTGAACCTGCAAATGACATTCTTCCAGATGAAAGCTTTTACCTCTCGGTCTCTGACTTGTGCTAAAGCTTCGGCTTTGATCCACTTGGTAAAGTAATCAGTCATAGCCAACATGAAGACTCGTTACCCGGGTGCGGTCAGTAGTTTTCCCACTATGTCCATTCCCCACTTCATAAAAGGCCAAGGTGTGAGGATGGAGTGGAATCGCTTGGGTGGGAGGTGTGAGACATGGGCAAACCTCTGATAACTGTCACACTTCTTCACATAAGCAGCCGAATCGGTGCATACTGTTGGCCAATAATACCCAGCAGTGATCACCCGGTGTGCAAGGTTGCGCCCAACAGCATGGTTTCCACATTCGCCTTCATGGAGTTCGGCGAGAACCTGTTGGACCTCCTCTGGGCTTGTGCATTTGAGATAGGAATCGAAGAATGATTTTCTAAGGAGTTAGCCCTCATGGATGATGAATCTGGCAGCTCTCGCTCTCAATCGGTGTGCTTCGTTCTTGTCGGCCAGGAGCTCATTGTGTTCCAAGTATCTCACTATCAGAGTCATCCAACAGTCAGCTAGTTCAATATCCATTGTTTCCTCAAGTGGCTTGTTTGATGGTTGTTCCTTCCAATTGACTGGCCACTGCATGAAAAATAGAGGGATGGATGACTGGGAAGAACATTTGAGCGCTGAGCCAAGGTTGGCAAGGGTGTCAGCGTGAGAGTTCTCTACTCTTGGGACTTGGACGATGGAGAATTCTTTAAATTGGGCCTGCAGCTCTTTGACCATGTTCAAGTAAGCCGTCATCTTTGAGTCGCGTGCTTGGTACATGCCCTGCAGTTGATTGACCATGAGTTAGGAGTCGGACTTCACCTCAAGTCTCTTCGCGCCAATTTCTTTAGCTAAGGAGAGTCCAACTATGAGAACCTCGTATTCGGCTTCATTGTTTGTGCACTTGAACCCACACCATATTGCCCACTGGATGATGTCTCCCTCTGGTGCAATCAGTACTAGCCCTAGTTCGCTTCCATTCACGTTACTCGAGCCATCCACTAAGAGAGTCCTTTGGAGGGTAGCCCTCCTCTCATGCATAACAGTTCTTTTTTTGCTTGGGTGGTGGTACTCGGGGTGAAATCAGCAATGAAGTCTGCCAATGTTTGGGACTTGATGGCGGTGCAAGGCTGGTATGATATGTCGAACTCACTAAGCTCCAATGTCCACTGTGTGAGTCGGCCTAATAGCTCTGGTTTGTGTAGTATCTTCTTGAGTGGGAAGGAGGTGAGTACAACTATGGAGTGGCACTGAAAGTATGGCTTGAGCTTCCTAGATGCATGGATGAGAGCGAGGGCCAGTTTCTCCAGTTGACTGTACCATGTCTCTACATCGAGGAGTGACTTGCTTATATAGTAGACCGGGAGCTACTTCGTCTCTTCTTCCCGAACTAGCACTGCTGAGATTGCTGTCTCCGAGACCGCCAGATAAGTGTAAAGCTTCTCCCCGTCCATAGGCTTGGAAAGGAGCAGAGGGGAGGTCAGGTACCTTTTTAGCTGTTGTAGGGCTTCCTCGCAGGCAGGGGTCCATTCGAACTTGTTGGACTTCTTGAGGGCATGGAAGAAGAGGTGGCAGTTGTCGGCTAATCGGGAGATGAAGTGGCTCAAGGCGGCCACTCGTCCTGCCAGACACTGGACGTCCTTGATGCCAAGTTAGATATGTATGTTGAGGATCGCTCAGATCTGGTTGGGGTTGGCCTCTATCCCTCGCTGAGTCACCATGTAGCCCAAGAACTTACCTAACGAGACATCGAATGAGTATTTGGTTAGATTTAACTTCATGTTATACTTTCTGAGGACGGCGAACGCCTAGCTGAGGTGGTCAAGGTGTTGTTCGACCATCAGGAACTTGACGAGCATGTCGTCGATGTAAACCTCTATGGTGTCTCCGAGGTGCTCGACAAACATCTTGTTGACTAGCCATTGGGAGGTAGCCCTGACGTTCTTGAGACCGAATGGCATCACCTTGTAGCAATAGGTTCCCCTTTCTGTGATGAAGGTTGTCTTCTCTTGGTTGTCCGGGTGCATCAAGATCTGGTTATACCCCAAGAAAGCGTCCATGAAACTAAGGAGCTCGTGGCCTGCAGTCGCATCAACCATCATGTTGATATGTGAGAGCAGGAAGGAGTCCTTGGGGCAGGCTATGTTTAAATCCATGAAGTCGATATAGACTCTCCACTTTCCGTTCTTTTCTTTATGACCACAACGCTCGCCAGCCATTCGGGGTAATGGACCTCTCTGATCATACCATTGCTTAGTAGCTTTTCAATCTCTTCATTGATGATCCGGTTACGCTCTGATGTGAATTTCTTTCTCCTGTACTTCACTGGTGGGTGATTCAGATCTACCTTGAGCTGGTGGACTATTGCCTCTAAACTGACTCCCGTCATGTCAGTATGTGACCAAGCGAAACAGTCTTGGTTTTGTCTGAGGAATTCTATCAGCTTCTCTCTTGTCTCAGGCTTGAGGCGGGAACTTATGTGTGTCTTTCTCGTGAGGTCATCTGGATGTATCTGTACTTCATCCAGCTCTTCCATAGATGGTTGGTCCGGCTCAGTCGGAGGGGTTAGATGGGACTGTAATTACTATGAGGTGTTACCCTTGCCCTTGAAGGCATTCTTGTAGAAATCTCTGGAAGCTTTAGGGTCGCCCTTGATCTCTTGTATCCCCCATTTGGTAGGAAACTTGATCGTCTGATGGAAAATGGATGGGACTGCTTGCATGTCATAGATCCAAGGCCGGCCCAAGATGACGTTGTAGGGTGAAGGGCAGTCGATCACCAGAAAGACGGTCTGTTTATTCACCCCGCTAGCGTAGATAGGAAGGATGATTTCTCCGATGGTGTACTTCTGCCCAAAACGAAAACCAACCGGCAATGTCGGCCGCCTGTTGATGCTTGCTTCGTCTAGACCCATAGCCTTCACCGCTTCAAGGAATAGGATGCTTGTTGAGGAACCTTCATCTATGAATAAAACTACCCACCTTCGGATCAACCCTAGAGATTCACGGTTTTTTACACCTTCGGATCGATCCTGCTCAATTCATGGAATTTTTTACACCTTCGGATCGACCATGCTCGATTCACGGATTTTTTTTACACCTTCGGATCGACCTAGCTCAATTCACGGATTTTTTACACCTTCGGATTGACCCTGCTCGATTCATGGAATTTTTTACACCTTCGAATTGACCCTGCTCGATTCACCGATTTTTACACCTTCGAATTGACCCTGCTCGATTCACAAAATTTTTTACACCTTCGGATCAAGCTTGCTCGATTCACGGATTTTTACACCTTTGGATCAACCCTGCTCGATCGACAGATTTACACCTTCGGGTCGACCTTGCTCGATTCATGGATTTTTACACCTTCGAATTGGCCCTGCCCAATTCATGAGTTTAGACATTTGATTAAATCTACTCTCTAAGCTAAATACTCTTTAACTTAGAGAGTGGGGGGCTAACTGTTAAGGCCAAAAATCGTCTTGGGCTTGATGAGGCCTAATAACGAAATAAACATGTCACGGCCCAAGGCCTCAACCCAATCCCGATCGGGCCTACGCTTAAAATCACCTTGTGAACTACCCACTCTACTAGTTATGCTATCCTATAAGTTAAGCTAAACTGGGTTTTAGCCCATTAGCCTGCAACAGTCCATGAATAGGAAATCCGAATCTCACTCTATTTCCTCTTCTACTAAGATTTCAAATCTTACTTAAACTATTAAACTTAACCTGATAAGGCCAAGAGATATATTGCTTTCTTGATAGGGATTACTGTAGACGTAAAAATCTAGTTGTATGGAAGGGGGGTCTGATCCCGTGAGGTTGAGGCCACTAGCGATCCACTGTACCTGCACACGTAAAGAAACAAACGTGAAGCGACAGAAAACACTGGGGTGGTGTTTGCCGTAGGCACTCCGACGCTCAAGTCAGCAAGGCTAAAAGAGGCTATTTGGTGAAGGCTAGAGAGTAGAGAGGTTACCAGAAGTCTAGTCAGGGATTGTGACTACGACGGTGATGTGAAGTTCTCAAGCAAGAACTCCGGGTAAGAAGGTGTAGTGTAATGTCCCCTGTGAGAGGGCTGGCCTTTATTTATATAGTGATTGCCTGGTCTCCCATTCCTAGTGGGAGTAGGAGTCCTAGAGTGACTCTGATATGAACCCTAGAGGAATTAGGGGGGTGGTGAGCCATCTTACCAGTATTTGAATAGGAAGGTGATCCCGAATAGGAAGGCGGCCTTGAACAGGAAAATGATATGTGGGGTCGTGGGCTCTGAACTCGCTCATAGGTCCAGGAAGTGAACTGGGACTGGGAGGCTTGTGCCCGGATGTTTTGGGCCAATTGTAGCTTGTATCTAATGGGCCTAATTTGGATTGGACGGCACTGGGATTGGGCCTGGTCTCTTCCTCATTCAGTCTCGTTTTCCTATTTGGGCCAAGGACGATTTTTGGTCCTAACAAGCATTAGCCATTCTTTAGATTTTGCTGCTTGTTAGAGAGTTTTTGGCGGAGACTGGACTTAATTTGGATGAGAAGGTAAATTACTAACCATATGATCTTAATAATTCTTTTCTTTTCCTTGTTTCCTCTCTTTATCAAATAGTAAAATGAAAAGTAAAGCATGTTGCAAGAACCCGCCTGGAAACTTTCACTTGATTCTTCTTAGGATGTTATAAAGTTTGTTAAAACAGATAACTAATTCTGTTAATCTATTAATCATGTGTTAAAGTTTGTTAAACAGATGGTTATTAGTTAGTTAGTACAGCTTGTATAAAGACAAAACTTTAGCTTCAATTTATTGTTAATAAAAAAACGCAAAACAAATTACACTTTCTCTCTCAAACTTTCCCTTTTTCTTCTCTGCACTTTATCAGATAACCTTTCGTTCCTTTGCATTTTACTAGCTGCTTTAACTAAGTTCAACTGATTTTCACCTTTAATTTGGTATCAGAGCCATCGACTAACGTCGCAATGGCTGATTCCTCTTCTTTTTCTTCTCCCGTTAACAAAACTGACAGAAACACGAATTTCAGATCTACATCTGAAACAATCAGTCTCGTTAGCTCATCGTCAATATCCCCTTCAACCTTGCCAATCATTTCTCCAAAATTGACTCGTGATAATCATTGATTTTGGAAATCCCATGTGTTGTTTGCTGTTGGAGCTCATGATCTTGAAGAACACTTGACTGGTTTGATAGCTTGTCTTACTCCTTTCATAAGAACACAGTCAAAAAATATGAATTCAGAGGTAACCAAGAAACCTAACCTTGAGTATTTTCTTTGGAAAAAAACTAATAAATTATTGGTTAGTTGGTTGCTATCGTCAATCTCAGAATCAATGTTTGTTGTAATCTCCAAATGCTTGTATGCTGCTGATATTTGGCTCACCTTAGAAAAGGAATTTATCACTGAATCAAGAGCCAAAACTCTCCATGTTAAGAGTCTTTTACAGAACACAAAAAAGAAAAATATGAGTATGCACATTTACTTTCTAAAAATGAAAGGTTTTGCTGAAAACTTAACTGCAAGTGGAGTTATTATAATAGATGAAGAACTCCTCAATTATATCCTAGATGGCCTAGAATCAAAGTATGATGCTGCGGTTGTAAACATTACCACTAGATTAGAGTCAAAACTTGACCCAATTTCTGTCCAAGAAGCACAAATTGTGCTACAAAAACTTGAGCTTGGGCTAGAAAGAGCAAATACTGCAATGAGTTCAGCTATTCATAATGAGTTTCACGGCGGTCTAGCCAATTTAGCAACTCTTTCCATTGATAATGATACCAAAAAATCATAGACTAGTCAATCTTCGTTTCCTACTTAATTTTCTCAATTCCACATAACATCATCTCCTAGACACCAAATCCCCACCTTTAATCCTACCTCTTCATTTAACCCCTCTACTTTCAATCAAATGCGTTACCTTACCACTAATCCAAATCAAGTCTCATACTCCACTCCTAAAAATCAATTCCAAAATCAACAATTTTCTAGAGGATTTCCTGGTGGTAGGGGAAGAGGTAGAGGAGGTGGCAGAGGGAAACCCATCTGTCAAGTATGTGGTAAAACATGACACTTGGCCATAAATTATTATCACCAGTTTGATGTGAATTTCACAGGAAATAGCTCATTGCTTAGGGGCAACTTTACTTCTACTGGATATCTAAGATCAACCATTTTTAATCCTAGACAGCAGTACTTTAATTCTGGAAATCAGTACCTTAATTCTGGAAATCAATATTCTACAACAACAACTCATTCTTATGGACCAGGTTTACAGTTAGGTTCATCAATTTCTACAGATCATGGAACCTCAACTGGGAATATTGATAATCAGTCCAACTCATCAGCATCTGCTCATATGCACAATCAAGAATTAGTTGCACAGTCTCAACAGTTTAAACAATCACCAGCAGCTATCAATTATATTGCTACACCTTCCATGGTTCAAGACAGTGCTTGGTACATGGACTCTGGAGCCACGGACCATGTTACCTCAGATTTTTCACAACCCATCGGCAGCACCAACTATGCTGGCAGTGAGCAATTCCAGGTTGGAAATGGTGAGCTTCTATCTATTACTCATACTGGCTTTATTACTTTATTTTGTCTAAATAGAGTCTTACACCTTAGAAATGTTTTGTGTGTTCCATATATTACCAAGAATCTTCTTAGTGTGTCTAAACTAACTAAAGAAAATGATGTTTCGGTTAAATTTTTTACTGATTCATGTATGGTAAAGGACGAGATCTCCCAAGCCATTCTTCTTCAAGGAATGCTTAAAGATGGTCCATATCGACTACAAGTTCTAGCTCACCCCAACCTCAAGTCTAAAAGCAGTTGTCCTATCTCGTCTCTCCAAAAAACAGTACCTGCATCTGCATCATCTACTAAACACTCACAGCTTCCTATTTCAATTCCCTTTAATGCTTGTACTCCCACATGTAATATTCCTTTCAATAAAACTACTATACAGCATTCTGACTCTTTTGTTTTAGATGCTATGCACTCTGTAATTGATCCCAATTCTATCAATAAATTGCATAAATTTGAGTCTTTTCCAGCACAAAAAACAAATATTCTGCTTTGGCATAAGAGGCTTGGTCATCCACACATGGCAGTCCTTACAAAAATTCTCAATGCACTAAAAATGCCTCATCACACTAAAAATGATATTACATTTTGTCAAGCATGTAAGTATGGGAAGTTACATCAGTCAACTTTTCCTAAGTCCTCATTCCATGCATCTAAACCCCTAGAATTAATATACTCTGATCTTTGGGGGCCTTCTCCAGTCCCATCACGTGAAAGATTCAATTATTACATCCAATTTTTGGATGATCACAGTAGATTCACTTGGATTTTCCTTTTAAAAGCTAAATCTGAAACTCAGGCTGTTTTTAAGCAATTTCATGTCTTGGTTGAAAAACAATTTAATACCTCAATAAAATGCGTTCAAACCGATTGGGGTGGAGAATATAGAAGCTTAGTTCCCTATCTTCAAGAACATGGGATTCTTTTTAGGCACCCTTGTCCTCATACTCACCAACAAAATGGTAGAGTGGAGAGAAGATATAGACAAATAGTAGAGCAAGGCCTTACCTTACTTGCCCAAGCCTGCATGCCACTAAAATACTTGTGGTTTGCATTTCAAACTGCAACCTATCTCACCAACAGACTCCCCACATCAATCCTGTCACATTTATCTCCATTTCAGGTTTTGTTTCACACTTTACCAAACTATTTAGCCTTTAAAGTTTTTGGATGTGTTGTTTACCGATTTCTTAGACCATATAGCAGTCATAAATTCAACTTTCATACTACTAAATGTACTTTTGTTGGTAATAGTTTACAACACAAGGGATATAAGTGTTTGGATCCCACTGGTCATATTTATGTTTGTCAAAGTGTGAGTTTTGATGAAATTGAATTTCCATTTGCATCTGCTCAAACATCTGTTTCTTTGTCTTCTAATGATTTGTTTTCATGTGACTCTCATTCACATTCCTTTGATCATTCTATTTGGAATTTACCTCAGCATTCCCATATACATTCCATACCTTCTAATGGTCCTACTACAATGAATCAGTCTAAAATGCTGGATACATCAGGTTCTCATCCTACCACTTTACATCACTCTAACACTTGAGACACATCACATTCTACCCCAGTTCTCCAGCCAACTCCTCCTTTCAATAAGTATTCCACATTTGATCCTATCACACATGACAATACTCCTTATCCTATCCCAAAAATGATTAGCTTCAAACCTCCACATTATCACCCTAAACTAATATATCTGATCAGTCCCAAACCTCCATACTATCACCTTAAACTTTAGACTCCAATGAATCTTATGATTCTATTCCATTATATGTCTCTTTACCTCTTGCCAAACCCTGCCCTCAACCATTAAACACACATCCTATGCTCACTAGGTCTAAGACTAGAGCTCATAATACTATCTTAGTTTCTTCCCTTGACACCAAAGAGCCAGTAACAGTAGCAGAAGCTCTCTCTCATCCATCCTAAAAGGCTACCATGCAAACTAAATTTGATGCCCTGTTGACTAATAACACTTGGGAGCTGGTTCTTCTCACCTCTGAAATGCATCCAGTTGGTAGTAAATGTGTGTTTAGAATCAAGTATAACTCTGATGGATCTATACAGAGGTTCAAAGCCAAGTTAGTGGCTAAAGGATTTCAGCAAAGTCTGGGTGTAGATTACTTTGAAACCTTTAGCCCTGTAGTAAAGTCACCAACTGTTCGTGTAATCCTCAGCTTGGCAGTGAATAATGGGTGGGATATACAATAGATTGACATTAACAATGCATTCCTAAATGGTGAACTTACTGAGACAGTATACATGACTTAGCCTGAAAGGTTTGTTAACCATGCACAACCTCATCATGTGTGTAAATTAATTAAGGCTCTTTATGGCTTAAAACAAGCACCAAGAGCCTGGTTTGAGAAGCTCAAACAAGCCTTTTTGCAGTGGGGTTTTACACATTATGTGGCAGATTCAAGTCTTTTTATTTACAAAAAAGATGAGAAAATCATGTATGTCCTAGTTTATGTGGATGACATACTACTCACCGAAAATGATCCTACTTTAGTACAAGCTATTGTTCAAGACTTAAACACTAAATTTGCCTTAAAAGTCTTAGGATCCTTAAAGTATTTTCTTGGTTTTGAAGTTTCTAGAGCTGCATCAGGCATCAGGCATTCATATGAATCAAGCAAAGTATACTAAAGATCTTTTGGAAAGAACTAACATGGGAGAATGCAAGCCTTGTACTACCCCTATGGCTCTCGTCACTAAGTTAACTCTGGATGATAGTGAGCCTTATGAAAATCCAGCCCTTTATAGAAGCACAATAGGAGCTCTCCAATACCTAACCTTATCTAAACCTGATATTGCTTATTGTGTTAACAAATTAAGTCAGTTTCTTAAAGCTCCCATACAGCTACACTGGCAGGCTTGCAAAAGGTTACTTCAGTACATTAAAGGCACAACTCACTTTGGCTTACAATTCACTAAAAGTCACAGATTAAACCAGGAGTATCACACATATTCTGACTAGGCAAGCAGCCTTGAAAACTGTAGGTCCACTAGTGGCTCTTGTGTCTTTCTTGGCTCAAATCTACTTCAATGGACCTCTAGAAAATAGAAGATAGTAGCCCTATCATCCACTGAAGCAGAATACAGAGCTCTAGCTCAAGGTGCTACAGAATTGACTTGGTTTTCCAACCTTTTCTGTGAGATTGGCCTTCCTCTGTCAGAACTTCCAGTCCTCTGGTGTGACAACCAGAGTTCTGGTTCATTAGCATCTAACCCTGTCTTCCATGGCAAGACTAAACACATTGAGCTTGATGCTCATTATGTGAAAGAGCAAGTCACTGCCCACAAGCTCAAAGTTCAATATGTTTCCACTGAATTTCAAAAAGCTAATATTTTAACTAAAGCTCTTTCAGCTTACGGATTTGAATTTTTAAGGAACAAACTCACAGTTCAAGCTCCTTCCAGCTGCTGAAATTCTTGATGAATTCACTATGCTCCATTCTTTTGCTGGAGTCAAGCTCCTTCCAACTGCTGAAATTCTTGAAGAATTCACTTTGTTCCATTCTTCAGTTGAAGTTACTACTACCTACTAAGAAGTATCTTGATATGTTCTACTCACTACCAAGGAATTTCCTCAGTTATTGGTTGACTTTTGCTGATTGATTTTTTTTGCTGATGTGGTTGATGCTGATTGATGTTGCTGTTGAATTTTGCTGAAGTAATTCTAGTTGATTTTGTTAAGTTGATGATGGTTGATTGTTTTTGGTTGATGTGGTTGATGCTGATTGATTTTGCTGTTGAATGTTGCTGAAGTAATGCTGGTTGATTTTGCTTGTTAACTCTGCTCGTTGATACTGGTTGATTGTTACTGGAGTGCTACTGGTTGATGATGTTGTTGATGCTAGGATGAGAAAATGCTGAAGCTTGGAGGTTTAACTTACGGATGGATGTTAGGATGTTGAAAATGTTGAAGAAGTTGATGCTAGGATGAGAAAATGTTGAAGGTTGGAGCTTCAACTTACGGATGGATGTTAGGATGTTAGAAAGTTTGTTAAAACAAATAACTAATTCTGTTAATCTATTAATCACGTGTTAGGATTTGTTAATATGGTTTTTAGTTTGTTAAACAAATGGTTATTAGTTAGTTAGTACAGCTTGTATAAAGACAAAACTACAGCTACCATTTATTGTTAATAAAAAAACGCAAAATAGATTACACTTTCTCTCTCAAACTTTCCCTTTTTCTTCTCTGCACTTTATCAGATAACCTTTTGTTCCTCTGCATTTTACCATCTGCTTTAACTAAGTTCAGTTGATTTTCACCTCTAATTTAATCTAAAATATCATTTAAATTCTTGACTATTCATCTACTTCATCTATTATTATTTGCCACTTGTATTACCCATCCCGCAAAGTAGAGTTATCTGGTGAATAATTATGGGGGTAGGACTTATCACAGTTTTTTATTGAATTTCGAACAAGTTTCCTGAACAAGTATCAAGTAGTTAATAATAAATTTGGCTTGTGGTTGGATGGCAATGATATGTTATTAATAGCTGATAGTTAATAGCTCTTACAAATGTACCATCCTACACCTCATGTGACCCAACCACCCCCACGTTTTAACAAATTTCTTTGCCTAATCCTTGAAGTGAATCACTTTCTTACACATTTATAATGTGATACTCCACATAACTTGGGAAGAAGAAATGAATAATTCTATGAGCTCCTGAGTTGTCAAAACTATTTTTGGGTAAAAGACATTTAAGTGAAGGTAAAAAAAACTCGTACAAACTTGGACCCAAACTGTGTTGGAGTTGTCGACTACTTCAGCATTAATGAGTAACACAGACGCATTTGGGGGTTCTGCTCCCCGATGAGTGGGCGGGGGTCGCCCTGTAGGCGATTTTGGGCTTTTCCATGTATAACTGCTATAGGATTTCCTGTAAGTTACAAATTCCTTATTAGGTTGGGCTTAGGAATAGGAATCCTTATAAAACTAGGTTTAGTCTCTTAAACCTAGTATATAAACATACTTTTCTCTTGTTATGTAGTGATAGCAAATCATAGGGCAATTCATTCATTGTAAACGAGAGAGGTGAGGCATATTGCAATAATATTGACACAACTGGACGTAGCCCACATTAGGTGAACCAGGGTAAATCGCGCGCGTTATTTTCTTTGTTTACTGTTTGATTTTTTTTACTATTATATTTTGTTCCTGTTGTTGCCTCTATTTTGTGCAATTGGTATCAAAGCCATGTTTTATTAGATTGTGATTTAGAGATGGCAGGATCAAAGGTTGAGATTGAGAAGTTCGATGGCAAATGTTTCGAGCTTTGGAAACTACAGCTGGAGGATCTACTCGTTGATAGGGATCTGTGGGGTGCAATTGTGAATGATAGGCTGACAGTTGGGACTGCATTTGTTACGACGAGTGAAACATCTAGAACTGCATTGTCAAGTACGCTTGGGTCTAAACCTGCAACGCCACCTGAAGGAGAATTATCAGCGACTGATCATGCCGCACTTGCTGAATAGGACAAGATGGATCAGAAAGCCAGAGGTTTGATTCATATCTATCTTGAGGACTCTATTCTAACGAATGTGATGGATCAGGATACAGCTAAGGGTTTATGGCAGAAGCTGGAAAATATGTATCTGACTAAGTCTTTGGTGAACATGTTGTTCCGTCGCAAAAAACTCTACAATCTCCGTATGCATGATGGGGATTCTCTTGCTGCACATCTGGATGAGTTTAATACTCTAGTGAATCAACTGCTGGCTGTGGATGTACAACTCACCGAATCTGAGAAAGTGGTAACGTTGTTATGCTCCTGCCTAATATGTGGGACAACCTGATTGTTGCGATTGGTGGTGGAGGATTGACACAGGTGTCGTGGGAATTTGTATGTTCTACATAGTTGGCAGAGGATATGCGACGAAGAGGTTCAGAGGGTTCGTCTAGGGATGCTTTAACTGCTAGGGGACAAAACCTTGATAGGAATTCTAATCAGTCTGGTGCCAGGGGAAAGTCATGAGGTAGATCTAAGAGCAAGGGTAAAAGTAAGATTAAATGTTGGAGATGTCAAGAATTTGGGCATTTTAAAAACGATTGTAGAAACAAACCGGTGAAGGGAAAGGAAGCTGAAACTTCGTACAAACGGGAATCAAATGGTGATATGTATGTGGCCGCTGCATGTATGGCTGGATCAGACCAATCAGTCTGGTATATTGATACTAGTGCGTCATTCCATATGACACCTCACAAGGAATGGTTTTGTGAGTATGAGACATACAATGGAGGAAACGTTATGTTAGGAGATGATACTACTGTGAAGATTATTGGCCATGGGAAAATCAGGCTAACGTTGCATGATGGTTCAGTGAGGACACTCCCTGAAGTGATGCACATCCCTGATATGAGTAGAAATCTGCTCTCTGTTGGAACAATGGCTGATACAGGTATAGTATTCAATTGTGACAGAACATCCTGTAAGATGACTCGAGGATCTATGGTTATTGCATGAGGAGTTTGACATGGTACATTATACAGGCTGCAGGCATTAGTTGTAAGAAATTCCTCTTTGGGTGGTTATGTTTCGGAAAAGCAGGCTGAAAAAAAAATTGATTCTGCAACATTGTGGCATCAGCGAATGGGGCACATTAGAGAGACAGTTTTGTCTACTTTGGTGACTCAGAATATGGCTGAAGGTATTCCTAACTGTTCCATGAGTTTTGGGTTTTGTGAGGAATGTTTACAAGGCAAGCAGAATCAGGTTAGTTTTCAATCACACGAGAGTAACAAAAATACTAGAGTTAATCACAGTGACATTTTTGGGCCCACTCCAGTGGAATCTATTGGTAAATCTAGGTATTATGTATCTTTCATTGATGATTATTCTAGCTACTGTTGGGTTTATTTCATGCGCAGCAAGTCTAAGGCTTTTTAGAAATTTTGGAAATTTAAAGCCTTAGTTGAGAATCAGTTTGACAGGAAGATTACAGCTTTGCGAACTGATAATGGCGATGAGTTTTGCTCTAGTAGTTTGAACAATTTTGTGCGACACACGGAATTGCAAGGCAAAAAACTACACCTTACACGCCTCAGCAAAATGGAGTGGCTGAATGTCTCAATCAGTCACTGTTAGAGAAGGCTAGATGTATCTTGAATACGCAGTTTGGGGAGGGGTCGAATTTTGGGCTGAAGCTACCGCAATGGCTTGTTATTTGAAGAATCGGTCTCCCACCTCTTCTGTTAAAGACATGACGCCGTATGAAGCTTTGTATGGTAAGAAACCTAATCTGTTTTTTATTCAAGTTTTTGGTTGTGATGCGTATGTGCATGTGCCAAAGGAGAAGAGAAGCAAGCTTGACAGTAAATCTGAGAAGTACAAGTTTGTGGGGTCCAAGGATGGCATCAAGGGATATAAGTTGTGGAATCCAATGAGTAGAAGCATTATCTACAACGGAGATGTAATCTTTAAAGAGGTAAAACAACGTGTGGGAACTCCTAAAGATCTTGAGCGGTCAAAGAAAATTCAATTTGATGTGACTATAGTAGAGCAAGAGGAGGAGATGACTCCTAATGTTGCTGCAGAGACTAAAAATTTAGAGTCTATAGAATCTGACCATGAAGATAAACTTGATAATATGGCTAATGAGGGTTCTGTGGATGATTCAGAGGATGATTCTGATGATGAAGTTGTGGTGCCATCAACTTTGAGGAGATCTACAAGAGTTAGAAAGGCACCAGTTCGTTTCTCTCTAAGTGCCTTGAGTGGATTACATGCTTTGAATGTGATTGGTGATGAACCTAGGAATGTAAATGAAGCAAGAGCCATGGAAGATGCAGATATGTGGGAGGTTGCGATGAATGATGAGATGCGGTCACTGGACAAGAATTGTACATGGATCATATGTAAATTGCCTTAGGATAGAAAGGCAATTGGTTGCAAGTGGGTGTTCAAAAGAAAGTTGCAGGCAGATGGGACAATTGCAAAGTATAAGGCAAGGCTCGTTGCAAAGGGATTCTCGCAGATTGAGGATATTGATTATGGTGAGATTTTCTCTCCTGTGGCCAAGTTAACATCAATCTGGGATGTTCTATCTATTGCTGTTGCGTATGATCTTGAAATTGAGCAATTTGATGTAAAGACAACATTCTTACATGGAGATTTAGAGGAGGAAATTTACATGAGGCAACCTGAGGGGTTTGTATGTAAAGGGAAGGAAGACTTGGTGTGTAGGTTGAGGAAGTCTCTATATGGGCTTAAACAATCACCAAGGATGTGGTACCAAAAGTTCGACTCCTATGTTCTTCAGCATGTTTTTAGCCGCAGCAACGTGGATCACTGTGTGTACTTAAAAAGGTTAGAAAATGTCTTTGTTATTTTAACTTTATATGTAGATGATATGTTGTTGATAGGGAATAGCAAGGAGTTGATAAATTCTGTGAAGGGTTTGTTGGCTGCACAATTTGACATGAAGGATCTTGGGGATGCAAATTTTATTTTGGGTATGCAAATTACTAGAGATCGTCAGAGTTGTAAATTGCGGTTAGGGTAGAGAAAGTACATTAAGGAGGTGTTGAAGAAATTTAACATGGTAGACTACAAACATGTGAAGACTCCTATGACTTTGAGAGTGAAATTGTCTACTAATCAGTGTCCTAAGTCTGAGGAAGATGCTGAAGAAATGACACATGTGCCGTATGCGAGTGCTAAAGGTAGTTTGATGTATGCCATGGTGTGCACGCGACCTAATATTGCACAAGCAGTGGGAGCTTTGAGTCGCTTTATGTCAAATCTTGGTAAGGAACATTGGAGTCTTGTAAAGAGGGTTTTTAGATATCTGCGTGGGACCTCGGATTTATCATTATGTTATGGAGGCATGGCGACTGGGGATAACCTAGATGTGATAGGTTTTGTGGATGCTGATTAGGGAGCTGATCTTGATAGTAGGCGTTCCACAAGTGGGTATGTATTCTCTTTATTTGGTGTTGTTGTTTGTTGGATGAGTAAAAGGCAAAGTATTGTGGCTTTGTCATCAACTGAGGCAGAATACATGGCATTGACACACGCTGGCAAGGAAGCTATGTGGCTTCGAAGATTGAGTTTAGAGCTTGGTTTCAAGCTTGATGCTATGAAGATTGGGTGTGACAATCAAGGGGCTATTTACTAAGCCAAGAACCCTACCTTTCATTCGCGATCAAAACACATTGACATACAATACCATTTCATCAGGCAAAAGGTAGAGGAAAAATTGGTGTTGTTAGAGAAGGTTGATACACTTGTTAATGCTGCAGATTTTCTTACCAAGGCTGTGAGCTTAGCAAAGTTTACATGGTGTGTTGATGAGGTAGGCCTTCATTGTGTGAAGTATTCGCTAAGTGGGAGAATGTTGGAGTTGTCGACTACTTTAGCATTAATAGGAATCCTTGTAAAACTAGGTTTAGTCTCTTAAACCTAGTATATAAACATATTTTTCTCTTGTTATGTAGTGATAGCAAATCATAGGGCAATTCATTCATTGTAAATGAGAGAGGTGAGGCATATTACAATAATATTGACTCAACTGAACGTAGCCCACATTGGGTGAACCAAGGTAAATCGCGCGTGTTATTTTCTTTGTTTACTGTTTGATTGTTTTACTATTATATTTTATTCCTGTTGTTGCCTTTATTTCATTGAAACTGATAATATATCTTGGAAGTGAATCGGGTGTTTCAATAATAAATATCAGCCTATAGGAGTTTGGATTCAAAGCAGATAACATCTTGGCTGATAGATGTTTCAATAATAAAAATCAGCAAATTGTTCCTCTTCATGTTCTAAAAAGAGGAAAATTACTTGAAATTTGTAGGGTGTTCAATAGATTCTAGGGATTAGTTGAAGTAAACGCAAGTTAGCCCGAGCACCTTGATCGTAAAAAAAAATGAAAAGTGAAAAAAAAAATTACTTAAAATTCTACAATTTGATTTCTATGAACTGGAGCAATGGCATGTAGATCAAGATGCAATGCCAATGCTTAGAGACTTGAAGATCCCAGAGATCTCCAAGTTCCGAATTTCAAAAAGACTAAGATCAATCCCGGCCTTGCCGAATGGGAATGTGAAGATGCCTAAAGCTACATTCAATTCTGATCTCGTTCGTTGATTACTGTGTATGTGGTAATCAATTTCCTTTAAGTTTTCTTCCTTGATTTTTTTATTGTCTGGCAGCTGATTGTTTTCTTTATGCACTACTCTTGCACATTGATTTGTCTCCAAATTAAACTGCTATTTCACCAATTAATAAACATGATTAAAAATTAAACAAATTCCCTCATTAATTAGCATGTAATTAACATTATGTTATGGAATTCTCTGGCGTTGATAACCCATTCATGTCTAGGCTTGGACCAGCAAGGCCCATTTTTCCGTGTCTATTGGGTCGTGGTGGGCCGTGAATTACAATAATTAATCCAGTTTTACAACTTTTGTACAATGTGTAACAAATAGATATCCTAATTAATCAGAGAGATTAAATCCATAATTAATCCACAAAAGGATTAATCAAATGTCAATACATATTCACAATAACTAATCCTTTAAATTTATGTTACATTTGGCCACATTAACTTAACAATTATTCAACATTGATAAATGTTTACATAATTTGTAAAATTGAATCCCACTTGCATATAATCAAGATAACAGTAATCAATCAAAATAATTTAATATTATTATACATTACTTTATTTTCTTAAATTTAATTTTTTAGCAGTAATATTGAAAAACGGTTGAAAATCAAAACGTATATATGTTGCATTGTAGTTATTAAATTTTTAATTAGAAACGAGTGCTTGGAGTCAAACATCTCCTGGTAGGGGCAGGGATTGATATCAATCTTTCTGGAATTCTCAGCTCGGAGTTCTTTGGCTTGATCTCCAGATTTTTAAGCATAGGCATAGCCCCTTCCTCAACTTGCCATTCCTCCCATTCGGACAGTTCAAGAACTTCTAAACTTTCAAGCTGAGGAAAACCTTTTTCCCTACATATCATTTTCTTCCCATTCTAAGAATGAAACCGCAATTCAAGACTTACCAGGTTAGGTAACTTCTCTAACTTTGGCATCGGATCATCCTGAAGATTCGAATTACTTAACGATAAGCATTCGAGATTCGGCAAAATGGCGTGCATGTCTGCTGGTAGTTCCTCTATCTTCCCACCCAATGTCAAATCCTGAAGCCGTGGACAGTGAGAAAGGGGTTGCAGTGAACTGAAAGAATGAACGCCGGACAGTTCTACCGATAAAATTCTAATGTTTTTCAGCTTGGCAATGAGTCGAATATGAATGGTTCTTTTTCTTGTGTGTAGAAATGATGGATGTGCAGCTCGCGAAGATTAACCAGCTTTTCAGGATGAACTTTACTCCAACTTTCATAGCTTGCGAACTTCAGAGTCTGAAGGTTTGTCAAATTGTCTATCGGCAAAGGCCCTTCAAATGTTCCGATTAAATGCCTCAACCCCCGCAATATGCCAATTCCAATGGGAAGCTTGAGGGGGCATTTGCGAGAGTATAAGTCCAGAGTTTGCAGTTTTCGTAAGTTGACAATCGATGGTGGAAGATTTCTGATGAATGTAATCCTTACCGTTAAATACTTTAAGTGGACCAACCGCCCAATCTCTTGAGGTACGCTATGGCAATCAATTGATCCTCCATAATTCTCGACATGAAGAACTCTGAGCAACCTGAGTCTTGTGAAAATAGCGGTTGATGTTTGCGTGAAAGAGTCCCGATCTCGATCGTACAACAAGAGGGAACGTGAGAGAGAATTACAATGTTGGAACGAAGAACTTGTTTCAGAATTAAAAACAAGTCGGCGAGATGATGATGTTGGAGTAGGAGAGCAAGTTGGCTAGTGAATTCCGTCGTAAATGTGAAAGAAATTCAGCTCTTTTGCCTTTTGAATTGCAAGATCCCGCAAAAGATCATGGATTCGGCATGTTTCAACCCTCCCCCGACATATGGTTTCAATTTGAATCAAGCTTCTATTGATCAACTCATCCAGGTTGTTTTTTGCCACCTCTTCCATTACTCGATCATCATCTTCTCGTATGAAACCTTCTGCTACCAGTAATCCGATTGCTTTCTCTATAAAGAATTCAAAATCCTCAGGGAAAATCCCAAGATAGAGAAAGCAGAGCTTCAATTGATAAGGCAAATCATTGAAGCTTAACGTTAACAAGGAAGGTATGTGAATTGAATCATTCCTTAAATGTTGCAAAAAGTGATCACGAACCGAGCGCCACTCTTGTGGTTTCTTTGTAGACAACAGCCCGCCTAATACAATCATGGCAAGTGGCAGACCGCCGCATTTTTCAACCATTTCTCTTCCTAGCTTTTCCAATTCTTCGTTTGCATTTGATTTTCAAAAAGCGTTCTCACAAAATAAGTTCCAAGACTCATCAGGCCTAAGAAAACGAAGTTTATGAACATGAATTCTCTCATCCGAACGCTCAGCTACTTCTTTGATGCGAGTAGTGATTATAACTCTGCTTCCATTGCTGCCATCCGGAAAGGCTCTTTTCAAACTCTCCCATGCTTCTTTCTACCATACATCATCGATCACCGCCAAATATGAGCGTCCTTGTAAAGATTTATACAGACACCTCTCCAAATCCTCTTCGTTCATCTTCTCTAACTCCACTCCGTTAATTTTGATCTCAAAAGACTTTATAATTCGTCGAAGAAGATCTTCAGTTTGGTAATCTTGAGAGACAGACACCCAAGCTCGTAGTTTGAATTTATTCAAGACATCAATGTTGTGGTAAAGTTTTTTAGCGAGAGTGGTTTTGCCCAAACCTCCCATGCCAAAGATGGAAACTACAAAACGGCGTGGCTCATCCCCAAGAAGTTTACCCAACAACATTTTAGCATCATCCTCAAAGCCAACAATGTTCCCCTCAACAACAAAGGAAGTGACTCTTCTTAAATCTTTCAACCTCTCAAGATTATTGCTCTTTCCTTCCCTCCTATTACCAATATCATCAAGGCGATACAATTCCCGTTTACAAGATAGATCAATGATCCTTTTCTGAAGTGATTCAATCTCCTTGCCTATGCCATACAGATCTTTCTTCTTGCCTATATCAAATAGGCATGAATACTTCCTGATCGAAGCAAAGAGATTCGGAGTCTTTCCGTGGTCGATTTTGAGCATAAAATTATCCAAGACATCCTCGGTATCATAAGCAATGTCTCTGATATCAGAAACCCACTTGCGAATCATAGCATCTTCAACTTGTTTTTCTTCGGCATCCTTGATGAAACATTGCATCCATTCAAGCTCATTCTTTAGCAACTGCACTTCATCTCTCACATCTCGTAAAAACATTGCTTCTTGGATGATATAATCTCCAAGCTTATGTACCACAGATGACACAACTACATCTTGTTGATTTTCGCAAGTGTACGAAATCGTGCAAGTAATAAAGTGTATAAAATATGGATATCGAATCCAAGGGAATTACTATTATCAATTACTAATTAAACTATCCTATTACTATTTGATCAATCCAAATTTTATCAAGGAAAATCTAAATTAAATAAACAACTGAATTTAAAAAGAAAACTGAAAAGAGAACAATTAAAATAAACCTTTGGATAAAAACAAGATGACTAGACCTAGGGCATAGACTTCACACCAACTCTTATTCATATATATCGATCTCTTATGCTAATTTTATTAAGTTCTTCCTACAGGTCAAACTCCCTTCTTTTCCAACAAATTTCTCTCGAACAATTATCGAATTAACTCCTAATCACTAACCCGAATTATCTCTAATCAGATTTAAGCAATTGGAGATCATTACGCTCTATGGAGTTTACCAAAACCTCACAAGTCGTGGTAACCTATCTCTAGCGTTCGCTTAACCTATGGTTTTACTACCATAGACCAACTAAGTATCATCTCTCGATCTCAACCTAGTCCATTAGTTCATTCAATTCTTGGGCCCTTAAGAATCAAAAGCATTGGGAATAATAGTAAAACTTAGGAAGAATTCTTAATAAAAGTTAACAATCAAAGATCAATACATAATCGAGAGATTGGGCTACATCTTAGCCCTAGAGAATAAATTAGTTCATAATAAATATGAAAGAAACAATCATATTTATTAAAACATTCATCATGAGTTTACAAGAAAAGAACAAGAAAAACTTCTCTATATTGTGAATCAAAGCTCTAGAAATTCTGTTACTTCTCTTCTCTGCAAATTTTTCTCCCTTTCTTCTCACCCAAGAATCCCCCCAATTAATGCTAAAAGACTTCTATTTATATCCCACAAGGGTTAGGGTTTGTTTTTCCTTAATTCTATTTGATTTAAAACCCTTAACCCGATTCTCCTAGCTAAAAAGGGAAAACAAGTTAGTGACTTCCATGACTATGCCAGGGCACTGTGCTGCGGCACAGCAGCTACTGGAAAAAGTGTGTCGCGGCACAGTAGCTGCTGCCCTTTTCCCGCTTCATTTCACTGTTCTTCAAAGATGTTGATTTTTGAACTCGATAACGATGGAATTTGGAAAAGTTGTAAACATATGAAATGTAGCTCTTTGAATCAGATTTCTAAAGGCCAAGAATCGTCTTAATCCAAGTTCTAAAGCTCAAGATATTCTCAAAATACCGAGACATGCGCAAGCTGGAACGTAATCTAGAATTTTCTCTTTACTTCAACTTCCATAACTTCTTCAATTTAACTCCGATTCTTGATCTGTTTGCTTCCACTCATCACTCATTTCGTTGCCAACATGATTCTTCATCCGAGCATAACATTTAACCACTAGTAACCTGAAAAACACTCAAAAACACCCGTGTTCCCGTAAAAGGCAATTATGAAATATATCAAGCAACTTTACCAAATTAAGCCTAATTTCCCACAATTAATCCCCATAAACCACTAAAAAAATGTATATTTTCAAGCTCTTATCACTGCATCAACCATGCTTCACAATTTTTTCTTTGAGTAGGAGTGGACTAAATTTTTAGCAATATGCTTATGTGAAATGAAAGTGCAAGGATTTTAGGATGGAGACTCCAGAATTTTAGAGTGAATTAAAACGATTATCTTCCCACTGGGAAATGCTATGAGTTTAGAGTGAAAGTTGTAGTGAGTATTCATCGAATTTAAAGGTGGAAAAGTAACCCGCCTGGCCTGACCTGGCCCGACCCGCGGCGGGTTACGACATTTGGCGAGCCGGGCCTAACCCACCCGCCAACAAAGGCAGACCGGGTTAGGCCCACCATTTTTGGGGAAATGGTCGGCCCTGGGCTCCACCTGCCACCCTCTAACCCGCCGGGTTAAGCGGCGGTCCGGGCCGGGTTAGCCCGATTTTTTTTATTTTTTATTTTTGTTTTATTTATTTAACTTTTCAAATAAATAATTAACAATTTATAAATGTAATTGTTTTTAGTTAACTTTTCAAATCTCAATAATTCAATTCAATTAATTTTTTTTTTGTTAACATTTCAAATTTTAATTCAATTTTAATACAATAAAATTGTAATATAAGAAAAATTAGACTTATTCATTTATCAAAAATAAAATAAGAAATTACAACAATTATTGCCTCGTTAAAAACCTCACCAAGAAAAACTCAATGGGAGAAAAACTTGGTAAAGAAAAAAGAGTGCAATAATTGACAATTAATTTACAAAATACATTTTGCAAAACAACTAATTTGGGGGTGGTTCACTAGGACCTCCCTCATCTGTATCATTTATATTACAAAATTGAAATGATTCTATTAAAGTATTGTCGATAACCTCGTATTGATCTTGATGGCGCGATCGTTTCCAATCTCGAAGACATGTGAGGACTTCAATCATTTTTGGAGAAAGTTTAGTCCTCCTTTCATTTAAAATTCTTCCACTTGCACTAAATGTTTGTTCGGATGAGACGGGTTGAGACAGAACAGCGAAAACATCCAAGGCAAGTCTTGATAATACCGAAAAAATACATTTTCTGGCTCTCCAATACTCTAAGAGATCAAAGTGATCTGCTGGTAACATTTTGGGGGTTGCCAAATATTGTTGAAGTTCATTACTCTGCGACTTCATGGAGGACAGTATATTAGTTGTTGTTGGTGGTGGTGGTGCTTTTGAAGAGGAGGCTGTGCTTCGGATTCGAGTCCTCTTCGGCCTATTCAGTGCACTCCAAGAGTAGAAGTCTTCATTTGTTTCTTCTAATGCAGCTTCCCTAGATATTTCGCCTCTTTGCGGGTTCCCATACCTGTTTTCATATTGGAAATATACTTCGAAAAGACTATTTTTTACCTCTCCTATTTGATTGACATATGTTTCGGTTTGTAAATTCACTTAAACTGTCAAAACCATTTTCTAAATGTGTTAATTTAATTCTATGATCAAATATAGCACCTAAACAATAAAGAAAAGGAATGGGTTCCCTATATTTCAAAAAAAAAAATTGCATTGCCTTTATTGGTGCATTTAAAATTTCATTGTCTTTGTTTTTTGGTAAATAACTCGGAAATTTTTATAATTGTATGTATTACCAATGGACTAGTAGGATAATACACACCGAAAGTTGTAAAGTGGATTGGTAAAAAATTTTAAGAAAAGAATGAAATATTTTAGCTAGCTGCCAATCATTTTCTACCAAATAATAAGGACCTCTATTATTTGCTACAAAATAACTAATTATATTAGCATAAGGTAAACATGAATCAAGCATTAAATAAGTATTATTCCATCTAACAGGCATATCTAATGCAAAAGTTCTAGGAGACATATTTGATTTTATACAAGCGTCTTGAAATTCAGCATTTCTTTTATTACTACTAGTAATCCAAGCTAAAGATTCCCTAATTCTATCAATATTTTGTTTAATGGTTTTCATACCACTTTTCACAATTAAATTAATAACATGACATGCACAACATTGGTGAAAAAACTTCAAATTGTTATATAAAGGATAATTAATTTAAAAATAATCTATAGCTTTACTATTAGAACTTGCATTATCTAAAGTTAAACTTATCACTTATTAATAATATCATAATCTTCTAAAACTTCAACAATTTTATTATAAATTTGTTGACCACTATGATCCACATCCATTAATCTAAATCCTAATAAAGATTTATTTAATTTAAATTCATTATCAAAATAATGACTAGTTACACAAATATAATCTTGCTTAGCTCTACCACTCCAAATATCGGCAGTTAGAGCCACACTAACATGACAAGTATGTATTTTATTTTTTAATTCTAATTTCATTTTTCTAAACAATTTTATTAAATCATTTCTAGTTGCAGTTTTAGAATAACTTTTAAATCCTGGCAAAAATGAATTTTGAACAAATCTTTCAAAATATTTATCTTCAGCCATATTAATAGGTTGATCAGCTGCAGCAATATATAAAGCTAACTGTTCCCTATATACATCAGAATTATAACGCCAAGTAGTACCCATATTAGTTATTTGAGTTTGATTGCTTTCTCTATTTCCATGTTGATTAATATGTTTATTAGCATGCCTTTTTTAAAGTACTAGTACCATTACCTGAATCAGCTTTATAAACATTTCCACAATATTTGCATCTTGCTTTCTTGACTTGAACACCATTTTCTGTCTTGTAAAATTGTAGAAATGCGCCCAAATGTCTGATGTGTGCCTGTCTTCGATTTCGACGACAGTTGATGAACTCGCCTCAGCTAGAGATGAAGTTGGACGAGGACGATGATTACGAGGACGACTTCTAGAACCACCAGGAGCTGTTGGAATCGAGGGCATATTTTGAGGTGTATCGGATTCTGAGACTGGGACAGCGGGACTATTTGAATCTCCTGCATTTATAGTAAAATCAGCGGGACTAGGACTAGGATAGTAGTTTCCTTCATCATTGAAATTGATGGGAGAGAAATATCTATCAATTGTAGTTGAAAAAAAAAATTGATGTAGAAGAAATAAAAATTAAAGAAAGAGAATTGGAATTTGGAAAATTGGAAATATGAGTTAAAAATTGCAAAAACTAATAAAAATTAAAATAAGAGCAAATTGATAACAAAGAGATTAAGAGAACAAATGAATAATTGAGAGATTAGATAATAGAGAGTAGAGAATATGAGAGAATTTGAGTTGTGAGAAAAATATGAGTTTAGGGCCAATTTATAGAAAAAAATGGGGAAAGAAAATGACGAAAAAGACCCCTCCAACGGCTATAAAATGGCTATATTTCAAGGGTAAAAGGGTAATTTGAAAAAATAAATAAATTTTACAATTTTTTTTATTTTTTTTCGGCCAACCCGTAGGTCAACCGGCAGGTCAACCCGGCGGGTTGCCGTTGGTGTAACACTCAACCCGACGGGTTAGCCGTTGCCAACCCGTTGGGTTGCGGTCTTTCTGCAGAGAGGACAAAACAGCAACCCGCGGGCCATTTATTCCACCTCTAATCGAATTTCATTGACTTATATGTAGCCATAACTATCCCAGTGACGGAAGCTCAAAGGTCTATTTCTTTGACTGCCTACAAAAATAGACTTAGACCCATAATAATCAAAATCAATATGTTGTCCAGGATTCGGCTGCGTTTGCCCCTATCCTGTTCTTATCCTACTCAAAGTACATATTTGTTTCCCTATTCTCAAAATCCAACAATATTCTTTTCAACTAATTTAAACACCCTATGTTTGTTAATTTAACTAAATACCCCTAATAAAAAAGTTTATAAATGAACAAAAACAACCCCACCCACCCACCCACTAACATTTACCAAATTCTGGCCACCACCACCAAAAGGTAGCCAGAATCTGTCATAATGACACACTACTAGCTGGATCTAGTCAATAGTGTGCCGATCTAGCCTTTTCCTGCCAAATCCACTATGGATATGGCCAGAAAAGGCCAAATCTATGGCCAAAGATTTGGTCGTTGACAGCTAGATCTTTGGTCACATCTAATTGTCAATGACAACCAAGTTATGGCCATCGTTGATGACTAGATGTGGCCAAATCTAGCCTTTTTTTACCAGATCCATGGTGAATCTAGCTGAAAAAGGTCATATCGACGCACGACCGGCCAAATCCAACCGGTTGTGTGCCATTACGATAGATTCCAGTCACCTTCCAACGGTGGTGGCCGAAATCTGGCAAATGTGGGTGGGTGGGGTATTTTTGTCAATTTATAAACTTTTTATTGTAGGGGGTGTTTAACTAAATTAACAAACTTATGGGGTGTTTTGTTAATTTTTAAATCCTACCTCGTAATAACAACCCAACTCAACTTTTTCAAAAATACTACTCAAAATAATAGAACAAACACAACCGAAATTGCCTGGATGTTTCTTTAAATTCTAATTTCTAACAATAAAGAAGCAAAGGCAATGCGCAAATAATTGAATGAAATTACATATTATTTGTATACTTTATTTCTTCTAAAGTTTCACGGATGTTTTTGTTTCCCAATCAATAGAGAAAATGTAATCAAAACGTTATTGTAGTTATAATCATAAAATAAGGAGCCATTTAAATATCTAATGTTTTAATAGTTATTTGCCGATAACTTTAACATAAAATGACTAAAATAAGTATTGTTGATACAGAACTCTGCACCAACCAGAGAATTCTAATTGACCCTGTCGGAACCGGAATGGATGTGCGCGTGATTACGGATAACCAGCAGTGGATGAATAATAAATGCAATAAAGTAAATGGCAGAGAGATTTTTAAAGTGGTTCAGCAAGTTAGAACTTGAGCCTACGTCTACTGTTATATTATTGTTTTTGAGAGCTTATAAAGAATAGTATAATTCTTAGGAAAATTTGCTTAGAACAATTGTCCAACCCCTCTAAAAACAAGTTATGATGGGTTTATATAGCACCCATTTACATGATAGAGTTGAGATAAGATTCAAATATGTAGGATTAGGAAGTTGCATGATCTTCGGCTACCTTAATTGGAATCTAAGTCTATCTGAATATCTAAGTCGGTTTCAGTTCTGACAGGGTCAATCGAAATTCTCTAGTTGGTACAGATTTATGTATCAACATTTTGGCACTAAAAGGAAGGCCTAATTCACACCGGCTCTCCATGTTTTTTTAGCAAGTCTCAACTTCTTTAGCAGATCCCAGTTTCTTTTTCTAGAATAACGTTATCAAATGTGAAAATCTGAGCAAGATAAAGTCTGACACAAAATTGTAGCCCTTTGAGTTAGCTTTCCGACGGTTCAAGAATCATCCAAATCTAAGGTCCATAGCTCAAGTTATCTTCAAAATACAAAATGCTTGTTCCAAATCAGAGTTCTCAGATCGCGTAGCCAGATCGCTCAGATTACGTGCTTCGATCACTCTGATCTTCAGCTTTAGATCGCGTGGCCAAATCACTCAAATCGGGTGCTCAAATCTCTCAGATTAGAAAGAGCTCGCTAGCTCTCAAGCTCCCAAGCTCCCAAGCTATCGAACTCTCAAGCTAACTCTCTAGCTCCCAAGCTATTGAGCTTTCAAGCTAGCTCTTTGGCTCTCAAGTTCTCTAGCTCCCAAGCTATCGAGCTCTCAAGTTAGCTCTCAAGCTCCCAAGCTATCGAGCTTTCAAGCTAGCTCTTTAGCTCTCAAGCTCTCAAACTCGCCATGCTTTCTAATCGAGCTATGCTCTCAAATCAACCTCTTCAAGCTTTCTGATCGAGCAACACTCTCAGATCAAGCTCTCCATGCTTTCTGATCGAGTTATGCTCTCATATCAAGCTCTTCATACTTTCTGATCGAGCAATGCTCTCAGATCAAGCTCTTCATGCTTTCTGATCGAGCTATGCTCTTAAATCAAGCTCTCCAAGCTTTTGGATCGAGCTATGCTCTCAGATTAAGCACTCCATGCTTTCGGTTCAAGCTATGCTCTCAGATCAAGCTCTCCAAGCTTTCTAATTGAGCAATGCTCTCAGATCAAACTCTCCAAACTTTCTGATTGAGCTATAATCTCAGATCAAGCTCTCCATGCTTTCTTATCGAGCTATGTTCTCAGATCAAGCTCTCTATGCTTTTTGATTGAGCTATGCTCTTGTATCAAGCTCTTCATGCTTTCTAATCGAGCTATGCTCTCAGATCAAGCTCTCCATGCTTTCTAATCGAGCTATGCTCTCAAATCAAGCTCTCCATGCTTTCTGATCGAGCTATGCTCTCAGATCAAGCTCTCTATGCTTTCTGATCAAGCAATGCTCTCAGATCAAGCTCTCCATACTTTCTGATCGAACTCTTCGCACTTTCAGATGAAGCTCTTTATGCTCTCAGATCGAGTTTTTATGTTCTCAGATCGAGCTCTTTAAAATCCTTGATTAAGCTCATAGGCTCCCTCATTTGCTTGAGATAACGTGTTCAAGATCTCTCAGATCTCTGAGAACTCGCTAGGCATAACTCAAGTTCTTCAGTTTGAGACTACAGCCTATAGTGTGATAGCCATCCAGATCAAAGACATGAGTCTTTGAAGCACGATTACGCACTCCAAAAACTGGGGGGCTATTGTTGTGCATGAAATCCAGAGAGGATAATTCCTTATTAGGAGAAAAGATATTTAGATTGGCTCAATTTGGAATAATGATATTTAGATTGACTTAGATTTCAACTAAGGTAGCCAAAGATCATGCAACTTCCTAGTCCTACGTATTTGAATCTTATCTCAACTCTATCATGTAAATGAGTGCTATATAAACCCATCATAACTTGTTTTCAGGGGGACTGGGTAATTGTTCAAAGCAAATCTTCCTATGAATTTACTATTCTTTGTAAACTCTCAAAAGCAATAAGAAAACAGTGGACGTAAGCTCAAGTTCTAACTTGCCGAACCACTTTAAAAATTGTCTTGTGTTCTTATTTGTGACTCTTTGTTTTTCCTTCATTACTGATTTTTATTAAATCACGTGCATATCCATTCCGATTTCGGCAGAGTCAATCGAAATTTTCTAGTTGGTGTAGATTTATGTATCAACAAGTATATATATTTTATTTTTATAATAAAATATATATACTTATTTTAGATAACAAAATTATAATTGTGGTTAATTATGTGAAGTATAATATAATATTTCTCTCAATTAATTATATGCATACATGATGTCCGTATTTCACCAAAGATAATATCTGAAAGTCTAAATAGGTTTAAAATTGATGTTCCAAAAAATATGTATATTTTTATCATTATAACTTAATCAGTTAAGAAAAATAATTTTAACATATATATACCTTTACACGATAAATGTCCAGTCGGAATCATATTTAAATATTATTGGATTAGATATATATAATTAATATCAAATTGTATTTACAAAGAGTCAGTTAATATATCCTTTTCATCAACAACCCATTCAACTTTGGGTTTGTAATATTTTCTGGTAAACTTAAACAGTGAATTTTTTAATTAAGACGAGACTTTAACGAGTTCAACTGAAGTTTTGAGATATATATATATATATATATACACACACACACGAGGGCATATCATTTTCATCAACAACCCACTCAACTTTGGGTTCGCAATATTTTCTAGTCAACTTAAACAGTGATTTTTTTAGTTAAGAGGATACTTTAACGAATTCAACTGAAGTTCCATTCAACTTTGGGTTTGTAATATTTTCTGGTAAACTTAAACAGTGAATTTTTTAATTAAGACGAGACTTTAACGAGTTCAACTGAAGTTTTGAGATATATATATATATATACACACACGAGGGCATATCATTTTCATCAACAACCCACTCAACTTTGGGTTCGCAATATTTTCTAGTCAACTTAAACAGTGATTTTTTTAGTTAAGAGGATACTTTAACGAATTCAACTGAAGTTTTGAGATATTATATATATATATATATATATATGAGGGCATATCATTTTCATCAACAACCCTCAACTTTGGGTTTGTAATATTTTCTGGTCGACTTAAACAGTGAATTTTTTAATTAAGATGAGACTTTAACGAATTCAACTGAAGTTTTGAGATATATATATAAGGGCGTTTGAATCATATAATGTTTTATTATAGGGAAATATTATATTAACAGAAAGATAGATCACCTTGAAAATTACTAGGAATGTTTAGAAAATGTGTTTGGTTAGTTCAAATAAATTAGTGAATAATATATTTGGTTGAGAGGATAAATGGGTAGATATGTTATATAGATTACTAAATTACCCTCCTTTTTAAATATTAATATAATAGTATATTTTATCATTATTTTTGTTATAATTTTTCGAATCATTTCTTTTAACTCCTTACATTTGAAATTTTCCTAAAACACCCCAGCCATATAAAACTTTAATTTGTATCAAAATCACCTCTACCCACCCCAAGCCACTGTCGACAGCCAGCCACCACCGTTGGCAATCGACGGAATGGCGTACGACTGGTCGTGTATGCTCGGTCGTGCCCTGGCAAAGACATTTCCAGCCATGGATCACAAATCCATGGTCGTTTCATAGCCAAAGTGTGGCCATAAAATGACGACAAATATGGCCGTGAAATAGCCATAGAAACGCTAGATTTGGTTGTTTCTAGCCATGGATCATAGATTCATGGCCGAAAAAGGCCTTACTGGTGCACGACTGGCCAGATCCCACTGATCATGCACGACTGGCCAGATCCTACCGATCGTGCACCATTACGACGATTGAAGCCAACGGCTGGCGGTGGTAACAGCCAATGGTAGTCTTGGATGGGTGGCAGTACTTTTTTAACTTTTACACTTTTTTGTGGCTGGGGTGTTTTAGCTAATTTCTCAAATGTGGGGGGTGGGCTAATTGTTATTTAGTAGACATTTAAGGGCAATTTTGTCCAAAATGGCATTTAATTGAAGGCAAAATAGGTAAAAAAATAAGATTACCTGATAATGTTTTTATCCCAGTGGGGAGGGTATCGGATTACCCCCTAAAATTAGCAACAATAAACACTATTTGCAATAAAAGATTCCCGTAATATTTTATGACTCGCAAACCAAACACCAGAATCTTACAAAATAAACGAAGATTACCCTATTATCTTATATACCCCCGATCCAAACGCACTCTACACACACACACACACATGCACATGTGTGTTTGTGTATTGTTGATATGAAAATTCGCACCAATCTGAGAGATCTGATTCACCTTGGTGGAATCAAAACCGATGTGTACGTGATTTAATGAAAATCAGCAATTGAATAATTAAAGAACAAAAATGAGTGATGATAAGAGACAATTTTTAAAGTGGTTCGGCAAGTTTGAATCTTGAGTCTTCGTCCACTGTTTCTCTTATTGAATGAGAATTACAAATGATGAATCTTTTCCTAGAACAATTGCCCAGCCCCCAGAAAACAAGTTATCATGGGTTTATATAGCACCCATTTACATGATAGAGTTGAGGTAAGATTCAAATACGTAGAATTAGGAAGTTGTATGATCTTCGACTACCTTAGTTGGAATCTAAGTCAATCTGAATATCTTTATTCCAAATTGATCCAATCTAAATATCTTCTCTCCTAATAAGGAATTATCCTCTCCAAATTTCTCGCACAACAATAGCCCCCCAGTTTTTGGAGTGCGAGTTTGGACTTCAAAAACTAGGAGCTTCAAAAATGACGATTCAAAAAAAAAACTCTGGAACAACGAGCTCTACACAACGAGCTCTAAAATGATGATCTATAAAATGGTGAGCTCTAAAATGACGAGCTACAAAATGGAAAGCTATGAAATAACGAGCTACAAAATGGCGAGCTTTGAAATGATGAGTTATAAAATGGTGAGCTTTGAAATGACGAGCTATAAAATGGCAAGCTCTAAAATGACGAGCTCTAAAATGACGAGCTCTAAAATGGTGAGCTACAAAATAGCGAGATCTTAAATGGCAAGCTCTGAAATGACGAGCTCTTAAAACGACGAGCTCTAAAATGACGAGCTCTGAAACGACGAGCTTAGCACTTTCGCTAACGAGTTTTGAACATACCTCTGCATTTTGATGAGAACTTGAGCTATATACCTCGAATACATTTGGATGATTCTTAGATCATTGGAAAGCTTACTCGAAGGGCTACAACTCTTATGTTTAACACTTTTCCATATTTAGACTGTATCATGCTTGAGTTTGCGCTCTCATTAAGAGTTATAGCGAGTTTGCTCTCTCATTAATGAGTTATGGAAAGTTCGCGCTCTCATTAGCGAGATATGGTGAGTTCGCACTCTCTTTAATGAGTTATGGCGAGTTCGCACTCTCACTAACAAGTTATGGAAAGTTCACTCTCTCATTAATGAGTTATGGCAAGTTCGCGCTCTCATTAACAAGTTATGGTGAGTTTGCACTGTTAGTGTATGCCCTATGAACCAATCATGTTGTCGGTTTCAAGTCATTATATTTTGTAAATACTTTTTTGAGAATGGAAGAAAGAGTTATGATTGCACATGTTGTTTACTGCTTCATTTATACTATTTATAATGCATGTGAAATGTCCGAATGATACGGATCTTTAGATCAAATCATCGAAGCATTCCATATGTAAGTAATGTTAATTAGGCAATAACATTGCATAGTAGGCATGCTGAATGCCTCCATTTAATATCATGTGATGTTATTAGTGTGGGTGATTATAAGAGGTATATCACTAGGGCATTTGCATGGATGAAAGGTTGGTGAACTATTTATTGAATATGACCGATTATGATGAATCACATGGACATTTATAATGTGGTCAATGATACATCGTAGGATCGTACTAGTGTACCACTAATCCTTAGACCTAAGACATCACGGTTGGACTCGACATAGGATGTATATGATTCATACGGTGTATATACATGAGATTAGTCATCTTTTGTATAAGAAGCTGGGTTGGTCATATGTTACTCATGTGCGAGGACAAGTGATGGTCAAGACACGATCCGTTGACTCGAAATGGTTTGGTCCCGAGTTCTCAAACGAATGTCAATAAACATTAGAAAAAGAAAATCTCTGGCCAGAGTACAAAATAGTCATATGAAAAAGAGTTTCATGATGACACGTTCCATTGTATTGATTGAAAATTCGGAGAAAGATTAAGTTAAGGGTTTTGACATACCACGAACTTATACTTAATCAGGATTAGACAACGGAGGGATTTTACTACATAAAACGTACGATCAGGAAAAAGTTCATTGGAGTTTAACTTCATTGTGGCTTAGGTGTTATGGAGCATTACTGGATGCCTACCATAATTGGTGGGAGTTTTGATCATAAAGAGTTATGATGAAACATATCAGATTGTGATATTGGGCCCACGTCTAGGTTACAATGAACCTAAGTGGTCACACCTAAAAATCAAGTACGAGAAGAGAGAGTAATACATATCGTTAAAGGTTAACGATGTTCAGATGTAAACGTGTGCATCTGAATTTATGTATTGGTGAGAAATGATTACCCATGGGAAGCTAGCACTTACCAAGGGTAATAAGGTAATTTGTTCATTATTGAATTAGAGTCAATTATGGACTAAAATAAATTATTGAATTGGATTCAATAAAGGGTTAAATATTAAACGGGATTATTTTATATGCCTTGATTATAAATTTGTTTAATCAAGGATTTAATATAAAAAAGTTAATACTAAATTGAAATTGTTTCAAGGACTTAGGGTCAATAATGATTTAATATTAAGAGTTAATATTAAATTGAAATTATTTCAAGGACTTGAAAATAATATTGAATTTGTATTAAGTGTTAATATAGGATTCATAGTGATTCAAGGACATGAGAACAATTTCAAAAATGGTCCTTGTGTATAAATAAGTGATATTCCCAAATTTAATCTAATTTTTCATTTTGGATTGAAAATCTCTCTCTTGAACTTTCATGGCCGGCTCACTTTTCTTCATCTTGGGGTGGACTTTACTTTGAGGATTTTCATCAAATTTGTTGATGATCTTGAACTCCTTTTCAAGTTACAAAAGTTGTAAAGCATAAAAGGTAACAATTTCACCCTTTTAGTTTCAATAACATGTCATATGACCTTATACCATGTTTTACACCAATTTTACCCTTTCTAAGCATGAATTCTTACAAATGGTATCAAAGCCGTGTTAGATATATGCTTATATGTCCAATTTTATATGTCCAATTTTGGGTGAAAAATTGAATCAAAGTTGTTGAAGAACAATAAAGGTAAAATCGGCAATTTTTTGCAAATATGTGTTATGGTGTATTTTGATGCAAATGATCATGGATATGTGATGTTCATGGTAGATAACATGTATATATGAAGTTCTATGTTTTTAAAACAAAGAATTGCATGTTAGGGTTTGGTTATGTACGTGTATGATGAGTTGTTGCATTATAGATGCAATTTCATGACTTTGGACAATTGTTGTTCTTGGTTGTTACATGTATGTGCTAGATCCACAATTTGATGGAAAAAATTTGATGACTATAGCATGGGTTGAATTCGGCTTACACTTGATGTGTGCATCAATTTTATTGAATGCAAGATTCATGGATATAACATGTGATATCATGGATAATTGATGCATGTAAATGAATTGTGTTGTGAATACAATTTTAAAGATGAAATTATGCATTTTGGTCATGATTTTCATGTTGAATAAGGCATGTTTAATGGTGATTAGTGCATGTCTTAGTGGTGATTCATGCATGAATTGTTTATGTGTAGAAAACATGATTAATGGAGATTAGTGTATATGTTTTATATATGAATTATCCTTGAAATTCGTGTGACAATTGAATGCATGGATGATGCATACCAATTGTAAAATTCGGCCATGTTTGATGTTAATCAAATAATGCATGAATGGTGTTAAGGTGATGGCATGTTGAATAAGTTGATTAATATGAATGATGTGTAATTAGAGAGATGAAATAGGATAAGGATGATTTATTAACTAAACCATGGTTGATGGGTGATTAATACCTTCAATCATTTCATTTAATTTGATTAACAAATGAGATTAAAGTGCATTAAATGTTAGGGTGGTGAAATGTCACTAATGCCCTTTTAGTTAATTTTGACATATTTATATCTAATTGTTGCATAAGTCCTTGAATTCATATATTTTGCAAAAGCATAAAAGATAATTTGCCTTAAAGAGTTAACAGTAAAATTGTCTTTGTACCAAAAACATGGAAAGGTAGTGTGAACATATTTTAATTATTAATTATGTCTTTGATAAGATTAATTGGATTAATTATTAATGTATATTGATATTCCATGTGATAAGATAAGCATAAATTGATTGCACCAACTTTTCATTGCCAAATGTTGGTTGTATAATTGTTTATTTAATGTAAGTGTTACATTATCCCATAAAGTTTAATAAATTTTTTATTAATGATTATTAATGGGCAATTTATTAAATATATGAGATATATATGTGTTATATTAACATAATGCATATTTGTTATGTTTGAAAACATATGATGCCGTATTGAAACATGTAATATGCTTGTATGATTTATGCATAGAAATTATGCCATTGTTTATTGTTAAGTTTTAATATTTATATGAAGTGTTAAACTTAATTTTACGGCATGACATTTAGTCTTAGGTTTGTAGTTTAGGGTTTATGTTTTATATTTAGTTGATACATATGGTGGATATGTATAGGGTAGATATTAAAACATTAACCTAAAACAAGACCTAATCTTTAAAATCTCCCTAAGGAATAATATTAAGTCCATGCCTTCCATTATGGGCCAATTAATTATTTGGCATAAAAATTAGAGATCCCAAGATTTCTATTATGTGAGGGATGATAATTTTATGACATGGAATTAATTGTCTTAGTTCTTGGATAGAAATTTCCATTGTACCCAAGATCTCTATTATGTGAGGGTATAATGGGAATTCTATTTTAAGAAAGCATAATGGATCGGATTTAACTAGTCTAGGGTACCAGGATTTCTATTATGTGAGGTATCTGAAACTAGAAGCAAAGAAATGAAGCATAGCTTATACAGTGATATAAAAGGGAATAGTTTCCTACTTACTGAGTTTAATGGACCAAGAATTCCATTATGCGAGGTTTATTAAATTTGATAAGAATTTGATTCCCCACTAGAAATTTATTCCAATGAAATTTCTGAATCATCATTTAGGGGAGTATGAGATTCAAATAAAATAGTGGGAGCTACTTAGATTAGCATTAAATGTTCAAATTTACAAGACACTAATAAAATGTTTTAATTTCTTACAGCCTCTTTGCAATAGTTGTTGTGTGATATTTAGTTGAAAATGAGCAATAATCATCTTTGGAGGATTTTAGATGACAAGAAGTTGACCGGACCAAATTTCAAAGATTGGTTGAGGAATCTGAGAATTGTTCTCAACTTTGAAAATGCGGCATATGTTATGGAAGCACCCCTTCCACTCTCTGTAGTCCCGGATGCCACACCGGAAGAGAGATAAAGGGTAGGGCTTCCAATGCAAGAAAGATGGACATTCAAAGAGGATTCATCCTTTATATCTCGAGAGCCTGAAGAAAGCTCAAGTAGGTATTTCCATTTTTATGTTATAGAATTTGAATTAAGTGTTAATTCAAATAATCATTCCTAGTTATTAGATTCAGTTGCTACATCTCACATATGTGTCTCATTACCGGCATTGCAGAATAGTTCTATATTGTCAAAAGATGAAATCATTATGAAGATGGCAAATGGAGCAAAAGTTGTGGTCGAAACCATAGGGACTTGCCATTTACATTGCCATCAGGACACATTTTGTGTTTGTACAGAGTTTTGTTTTTTGCCAAAGTGACCAAAAATATCATTTCTGCTTCTATTTTATGTAAATTTTGTTACAAAATACAGTTTAATGGAAATGAGTATCTAATTTATTTTGGAAATAAATTAGTTGGCAAAGTTATTAATACAAATGCTTTGTATGTTGAAGAATTGAATGATCATAACATAATTAATACCATTACTAATAAAAGAACTCGAAAGGAAATAAATCTTAAATTACTTTGGCATCATTGATTAGGTCATATAGGAGATAAAAGGATAATCAGGTTAGAAGCAAATGGGCTTTTAAGCCCATTGGGTTTAGAACCCTATCTGAACTGTGAATATTGTCTTCAAGGAATAATTACCAAATCTCCCTTTAAGAGTAAAGGGGAAAGATCCAAAGAATTGTTGGATTTAATACATTTAGATGTATGCAGACATTTAGTGAAATGACTCAAGAAAGTTTTTCAATACTTCATTACCTTTATCGATGATTATTCTAGGCACGGGTACATGTATTTGATGAAATACAAATTTGAATCCTTTGAAAAGTTCAGAGAGTTCAAAATTGAAGTAGAGAAACAAACCAAAAGGAGTATTAAGATTCTGCGATCAGATCGTGGTGGTGAATACTTGAGTATGGAATTTCGAGAATTTTTTTTAACGATAATGGTATGATATCCCAATTGACTCCTCTGAATACACTACAACATAACGGTGTGTCAGAAAGGAGGAACCATACTTTATTAGATATGGCACGGTTGGTGGTGAGTTTCACAGACTTGCCAACGTCACTATAGGGATTTCCCCTTGTTACCGTTGTGCACATTCTGAATAGGGCACCATCTAAATCTATCGAGAGGACACCATATGAGATTTGGTATGATAAACCTCCTAGTCTCAAATGTATGAGAATTTGGGGGTGTCCAGTTTATATCCAAATTTTCTTGACAGATAAGTTAGACGTTACATTTGAGAAAGGTCGTTTTATTGGATATCCTAAAGATAGTCTGGCATATTATTTTTACTTCCGTTCTGATCAAAGAGTTTCGATCAGTAAAAACACACATTTCCTTAAGAAAGAGTTCTTATAGGAAGGAGGTGTGGGAAGAAAAATTGTGCTCTAGGAAGAGTCTGATGAGCCTCAGACCAAAATACTCAAATAGATGGTACCTTTCAAGAAATCCCAACGCCTAAAATATCGGCCCCTATTCGTCAATCCTTTAGAATACCTCGACCTTCAAAAAGATATGGATATCTTTATGAGGAGATTTTTGAATCTATTATGATTGGAGAAGTTAGTCACGGGGATGATCCTAGAACCTTTGAAGAAGCGATATTAGATATCAATTTTGGTAAATAGCTAGAAGCTATGAATTCTGAGATAGAATCCATGCATGCTAATCAAGTATGGACACTTGTTGACCCTCTAGAAGGAATAGTTCCTATAGGTTGTAAATGGGTCTTCAAGAGAAAGGTTGGCAAAGATGGAAAGGTAAAGACCTATAAGGCTAGACTGGTAGTGAAAGGTTATACTCTGAAACAAGGGCTGGATTATGAAGAAACTTTTTCACTAGTTGCAATGCTTAAATCCATCATAATCATGCTAGCCATAGCAGCACACTATGATTATGATTATGAAATTTGGCAAATGGAGGTCAAGATCGCATTCCTTAGTGGATTTATTGAGGAAAACATATATATGCAACAACCTGAAGGTTTTGTATCCAATTTTGAAAGAAATAAGGTGTGCAAGCTACATAGGTCCATTTATGGGTTAAAAAAAAGCTTTAAGAAGTTGTAACATCTGGTTTGATGAAACAATCAAATCGTTTGGTTTCATGCAGAATCCCGATGAACCTTGTGTTTATAAATGGACAAAGGATCATACCATGATATTTTCCCTGTTGTATGTAGATGACATACCACTGATGGGAAATGACATTAGAATGATGACTGAAGTTAAGTTGTGGTTATCCAGAACTTTCTCCATGAAAGACTTAGGAGAAGCAACCTATATCCTTGAAACTCGTATCTATAGAGATAGAGCAAAATGATTAATAGGCTTATTCTAAAGAATGTATATAGAAAACATGCTGAAACAACTCGTCATGTAAGACTCCAAAATGGGTTTTTTGCCTACAGTCACGGAATTCATCTTTCGAAAGATATGAGTCCCAAGACTGATTAGGAGTGTGAATGGATGCGTGGGATACCTTATGATTCAACCGTAGGTAGTCTTATGTATGTTATGTTGTGTACTAGGCCTAATATAGCATATGTTGTAAGTGTTATGTGCATATATCAGTCCGACCTAAGGGAGAAGCACTAGTCTATTGTTAAAACAATCCTTAAGTACTTAAGAAGAACTAAGGATTTAATCTTGAATCACGGAGATTCAGAATTGAAGATTCAAGGATACTCGGATTCTGTTTTTCAATCAGACATGGATGATAGAAAGTCTGCATTCGATTTCATTTTCATATGTAATTGAGGAACAGTCAATTGGAAAAGTTCCAAACAGTCAACGATTGTCAATTCCACTACAAAAGCTGAATATGGAAGCTATCTGGATGCATAAGTTCTTAATTGAACTTTGTGAGGTTCCAATATAAAGGTTATCAGATAACTTTGTATTATGTCAATACTAGGGTTATTGCATAGGCAAAGGAACCAAGGGCACACCAGAAGTCCATACATATTCAACGTAAGTATCATTTTTTTTTTTTTTTAAGAGAATTCGATTCATTGGAGTTGGAGAAATTTAGGTGCAGTAGTCACTTTCAGCTAAATATGCAACTGACCCACTCACTAGAGCGATGACACAGAAGTGGTTGGACCATCATTTTGAGAAGATGGGTATTAGATACCATAGTGATTGATTCTAGTGCAAGTGGGACATCTATTAGTGTATGTTCTAGGAACCAATCGTGTTAGTTTCAGGGCATTATATCTTGTAAATACTCTTTTGAGAATGGAAGAAAGAGTTATGATTTCACATGTTGTTTGTTGCTTCATTCATATTATTTATAAGGCATGTGAAATGCCCAGATGATATGGATCTTTAGAAGATCAAATCATCAAAGCATTCC
Organism: Pistacia atlantica; assembly: GCA_026229545.1. NCBI lineage: Eukaryota > Viridiplantae > Streptophyta > Magnoliopsida > Sapindales > Anacardiaceae > Pistacia > Pistacia atlantica. The sequence goes on from CM047907.1 coordinate 3,338,059, forward strand.
CTACTTAAGTAATGTTAATTGGGCAATAACATTGCAGTAGGCATGCTGAATGCCTCCATTGAATATCATGTAATGGTATTAGTGTGGGCGATTATAAGAGGTATATCATTAGGGCATTAGCATGGATAAAAGGTTGGTGAACTGTTTATTGAATATGACTGATTACGATGAATCACATGGACATTTATAATGTGGTCAATGATACATCATAGGATCGTACTAATGTACCACTAATCCTTAGACCTAAGACATCACGGTTGGACTCGACATAGGATGCATATGATTCACACGGTGTATATACACGAGACTAGTCATCTTTTGTGTAAGAAGCTGGGTTGGTCATATGTTATTCATGTGCGAGGACAAGTGATGGTCAAGATGGGATCCGTTAACTCGAAATGGTTTGGTCCCGAGTTCCCAAATGAATCTCAATAAACATTGGAAAAAAGAAATCTCTAGCCAGAGTACAAAATAGTCATATGAAAAGGAGTTCCATGATGACACGTTCCATTTTATTGATTGACAATTCGAAGAAAGATTAAGTTAAGGGTTTTGACATACCATGAACCTATACTTAATCGGGATTAGACAACGGAGGGATTTTTACTCCATAAAATGTATGATCAGGAAAAAAGGTTCATTGGAGTTTAACTTCATTGTGGCTTAGGGGTTATGGAGCATTGCTAGATGCCTACCATAATCGGTGGGAGTTTTGATCATAAAGAGTTATGACGAAACATATCAGATTGTGATATTGGGCCCACGACTAGGTTACAATGAACATAAGTGGTCACACCTAAAAACCAAGTACGAGAAGAGAGAGTAATACATATCGTTAAAGGTTAACGATGTTCAGATAGAAACGTGTGCATCCGAATTTATGTATTGGTGAAAAATTATTACTCATGGGAAGCTAGCACTTACCAAGGGTAATAAGTTAATTTGGTCATTATTGGATTAGATTCAATTATGGACTAAAATATATTATTGAATTGGATTTAATAAAGGGTTAAATATTAAAGGGGATTGTTTTATATGCCTTGATTATAAATTTGTTTAATCAAGGATTTAATATTAAAGAGTTAATATTAAATTGAAATTGTTTCAAGGACTTAGGATCAATAATGATTTAATATTAAGAGTTAATATTAAATTGAAATTATTTCGAGGACTTGAAAAAAATATTGAATTTGTATTAAGTGTTAATATAGGATTCATATTAATTCAAGGACTTGAGAACAATTTCAAAAATGGTCCTTGTGTATAAATAAGTGATATTCCCAAATTTAATCTAATTTTTCATTTTGGATTGAAAATCTATCTCTTAAGCTTTCATGGCCAGCTCTCTTTTCTTCATCTTGGGGTGGACTTTAGTTTGAGGATTTTCATCAAATTTGTTGATGATCTTGAACTCCTTTTCAAGTTACAAAAGTTGTAAAGCATAAAAGGTAACAATTTCACCCTTTTAGTTTCAATAACATGTTATATGACCTTATACCATGTTTTACACCAATTTTACCCTTTCCAAGCATGAATTCTTATACGCACAACCACAAAAGTTATAAAAACAAGTAAAAGAAGGGAAAGAAACCTTACCGGAGTAAAAGAATGGGACGAACATGCTGAAAAAAGCACTGTGAAACAAAGGAGTAGCAACATAACAACGAGAAAAGCTTGAGAATTTTTCCAAAGTGTGGAAGTTCTCTGACGAGTTCGCTCGCTTTTATAGTGGTTTGCATGGGAGACGAAAGGGCGAGGTTTGATCATAGTCGTCGATCTATAGTGAATCTCGACCCTCCATTCGTCGAGCAATCTCGACCCTCCATTCGTTAAGCAATCTCGACCCTTGGACATGGCCACATGTCAATCATCCGCAATGGGTGATCAATAGTCAGGCTGCCACAATCATAACTAGCGTCGCATGTTGCCTTAACTTCACAGATAGACAGTTGTAGTCGCTCATGCTCAACAAAAAGTAACTGCCAAGGCTGTCACATTTAATGCGACATGACCGCATGGAATTTACACAAATGCCCTTTCTTTTCAAATTCTGAGTTTGTCAAGAATGTCACCGAAGAGAAAAGGTCATCAAGTGTTGAGTACATGGACTAGGGATGAGTTCGACTCACGAAGCTCGACCAAATCTGCATTCAATGTCCTACCGATGAATACTGACCTTGATATCAAATCGAGCAATAATCTTAGAAGCTCAAAATGAGTACGAACACTAGGAAGTAGATGTTGTGTGTGATTTTTCCTTCAAGCTCAGAGAATTGCGAGGTTATAGCTTAACCTAGAATTAGTTCGACTCTATCGATTGTCCGACCCAACATAAGCTCATCGAGTTGAAGCTCGACCTAGCACAAGCTAGTCGCGACCAATCCTTATAGTTGTTTAACCAATTAATAGATAACTTCATATCCTAGGTATCTTGGAAAAGATCAGATCGACAGCAATCTTTGTGCAATCACAGCGCTCAATCGCAAGAATATTGGAGTTGCATTTCAAACTTAATTGTATCCCCTCTATTTTCACTTTTTCCTCTGTAAAAAATCTATATATAAACCCCCTCCAACGATGAGAAAGGGGTTAGCAAATTATTCTAAGACTTTCATTGTAAGCTCTCACAGCAAATACTAAAACAGTGGACGTAGGCTGAAGAGTTTAATTCACTAAACCACTTTAAAAATTTTCTTGCCATTACTTTACCGCATTTATTATTTATTCATTGCTAGTTTTTCTTTCCATAATCATGCACACATCAGTTCCGATCTCGTCAAGGTCGATCAGATCACTTCTAATTGGTGTATTAAAATACACCAACATATATATATATATATATATATATATATATATATATATATATATATATATATATTGTGCTTTTTCATAAATAAATAAAATTCTCTATATATATATAATATATTGTGCTTTCTTTTTTCATAAATAAATAAAATTCTATATATATAGAATTTTATTTATTTATGAAAAAGAAAGCACAATATATTTTTATATCATATATGTTTATCATTTTATAGTATGAAAATTAAATGTTTAAAAAAATATAAGAAAGCGTTTGAGTTGTAACTTAAAGAAATATTTCTCCCTTCATTCTTAAACTACACAAGAAAAGTGTTTTGTAAATAATCAGTTTTACAAAAGAATTTGAAAGGTTAACCGAACTAGCTTTTAAAAAACTTTTTTTAAGCTGATTTTGTAAGTAAAAAATATACCTATATAAAGAGTTTAAATTACAACATAACTTTAATATTAAAAATTATGTAATTATATTGTTGATACGAAATTCGCACCAACCTGAGAGAACCTATTGACCTTGGTGGAATCGAAATTGATGTGTGCGTGACTTAATGATAAATCAGCAATTAAATGTATATATGCGTGATAATGCAAAGGACACAAAAAAAATTTAAAGTGGTTCAGCAAGTTAGAACTTGAGTCTACGTCCATTGTTATCTTATTGCTGTAAGAGCTTACAATGTATATCAATTGAAAATTAAAAATTGCTAACCCCTTTCTCATAGTTGGAGGGGGTATTTATACAAGTTTGAGATGAAGGAAAGAGAGAGAATATCGAGATTGCAATCAAATTCAAATTGCAATTCCGATATTCTCCTGATTAGGCGCTAAGATTGCGCTGCCACCAGTGTTAATCTTATCACTTCTGAAATATCCGATATTTGAGTTTATCCCTAGTTTGTCGAACAACTGTCGGGGTCGGTCATGACTAGCTTGTGTTGGGTTGAGCTATCATTGTCGACGAGTTTATGCTGGGTCGGACCAATGTTGAGTCGAATTGATTCTAGGTCGAACTAGTTCCTCGTGGGCTTCTAACTTCTCCGAGCTTAATGGAAAAACCGCACACAACATATATAAAGTAATTTAAATCAATTTTTTTAACTGAAAAAGAAAAAAAGATTGTCTCCAAACTTTGGACTGTAGCAAGCAATAGTTCCTGGTAACCACTTGTGGTGGTGTGTTCGGTGACACCGCTAGGATTGGCATGAGCCAATCTATGCAATCCCAATGGAATCACCAAAAAAAAGTGGCAAAGTATAAAGCCATAAGAATTAAAGTTACAGCATTCACAAACTACCCATAATAGTGATTTCAGTGTTCACTCAAGATAGAAATAAAAATAAAAATAAAAACATTCATGATATTACCTGAGATAGTGGACTATTTGAAATATAATGATTGACTTATATTATTTATTAGATTACTATAACATATTACTAGGTTTTATGAAAGAATTGATCTATTGACACCTTTATTAATGGACTAAAGAAGCCTCATTTGGGACAGAGAATGAAATGAAATGTTAACTCCTTTAAAATATATAAAAAAAAAATGGAATAAAGGGTATTTACGGAATTTATTAGATGCCATAAAAAAATGAATTTTAAAACCTTGAAACGAAATATCTTTAAAATAAAAATGAGTCTTTTTTAGTTTATTAGTGGATTACCAGTAGTTTTGCTCTTTACGAAATCCCGAAGTCTATGATTAGTTTTGAAAAAGCCGGCCCGAACTCGGTGGCGCCAACCATGGCCCAACATGAATCAACGTCACTGGTGATGCAAAGAATCTTCCAAAATTAGTCAATCCTTTTATTTTATTATTTTTTTAGCACAATTTAAATTCAGCTGCCTTTAATGTCAATGTCTGCCACATTTGATATTCTAAAAATTGTTTTTATTAAAAAGAGGGAGAACAACATTTTCCCACCCAAGATTTGGCGAAACAACGCTTTCCCACCCATCTAAGTTTCAAAATAACACTTTCCCACCCACCATCATGTTCCGTTAGAAAAATCCATTCTGAAAAAGGGCAAATGGTCAATTCATGAAGCTCCTCTTTCTACTTTCTGCATTCTATCCTCCGACCCAAACATCTCTCTATCATTCCTCCCTTATTTTCTATCTCTAAAGAACTTTCTCTCGCAATCTTGATTTCTCGTTTTCAATTCGTCTCTAGTGTTGTTGTTTTGGAGATTGAGTGAGCGAGATTGTCTCCGCGACGTCGTTTTTGGATTTCTCTATTGCTGTTGACGGCCAAATCGATTGGAATTTAGGATTTACATTGCGAATTCGTAGACTCGATGGTTTTAGGGTTTAGAATTAGGGGGAGTGGGAGGAAGCGAGGTCCTTCTAGTTTTTTATTGATGTTGTGATCAATTTGATCATTTTGTTTCAAGAATGATAATCAAGCGAAACTTAAAATCTCAAATGCCGAGTTTGAAACGGTGCAAACTCGACATCTCAGCTAAAGAGGACAACAAGAACTCTGCAAAGAGGAAGAAACGGAAAACTAATGGTTACTATCAGTTTAATCTACTTGGTGAGGTGGCTGTTGGTATACTTCCGATCAGTTTTCACATAATTCTTAATGGTGCTCTGGCTGAGAAGGGAGTTGCTGCGTCTTGGTGCACTGAAGTATCGTGTTCTCTAGATGAGGTGGTGTTGAAGTCAAAGTCGAAGTCAAAGGTCTCAGATATATCCCGTTACTAAGCACAAGTGTTGTATTTGTTTGTTTACTCCAGATCAGAGTTTTCTTCAATCAGTTTGTAAATCCATTTCGTTTGATAACTAATGCAGATCAGTTAGATCTGCCAATAGGTGAACGAAATTTAAAGAATGGCTACTCCTTGTTTTGTTGTTGTAAAACATTTTTTTGATATTATAAATTCTAAAGAAAATTTAGGTGGTCCTACTAATTTTCTTTTCTGCATTTCCCCAAAAATTGCTGCGAGTTTAGACTTTTGAGTGAAAGTTGCAATCAATATTCATCTAATTTCATCATTGACACACTTCACACATGGAGACAGATAACTATGCATGTGAGAGCCGGTGAAAGGTCTATTTCTTTGATTGCTTACAAAAACAAACTTGACTTCTTGGCACCTTGCCCACAATATTCAAAGTCAATATGTTGACGAGGAATGAAATTGCATGGATGTTTCTTTAATTTCTAACTAATAAAGAAGCAAAGTGTTGATACAGAAATCTGCACCAACTAGAGTGATCTAATCGACCTCAACGGGATCAGAACTGGTGCGTGCATGATTACGGATAACCAATGATGAACAAGTGATGAGTGTAAAAAAGTAAATGACAAAGAGACTTTTAAAATGGTTCGGCGAGATAAACTCTTGAGCCTACATCCACTCTTCTTGTATTTGCTGTGAGAGCTTACAATACGAGTTCTATGAGAATTTTCTAACCCCTTTTTCATTATTTGAGGGGGTTTATATACAATGTTTATACAAAGGAAAGAACGAAAATAAAGGGATTACAATTGATTTGAAATGCAACTCCGATATTCTCGTGATTGGGCATTGTGATTGCACAAAGATTGTTGTTAATCTGATTCCTCCAGAGATATCTGTGATTTGGAGTTATCTGGGAATTGTTGAACGATCGCCCGGATTGTTCGCGACTAGCTTGTGTTGGATCGAGCTATCGCTTGATGAGCTTATGCTGGGTCAAACAATCATTGGAGTCGAGCTGGTTCTGAATTGAGTTACATCCTCGCAGTAGCCCGAGCTTAGTGAAAAAATCACACACAACATCTGCCCTCTAGTGTTCGATGCTTGTTTCGGGCTTCGAAGACTATTGCTTATTTGATATCAAGCCCGACATTATCAGCAGGTCACCATATACAGGTTCGGTTGAGCTCCAAAGGTCGACCTCATGCCCGGTTGACATACCTCATACTTGCATCTTCTATTTTCTATGATACCTAATAATGTAAGAATATGAAAAGTTAGGATAGTTATGCAAATTCCATGCGGTCATGTCACATTAAATGCGGTAACCTTTGGCAGCCACGCATTGTTGCGGAGTCAAGGCGATGTGCAGTGACGGTTATCATTATAGCAGTCTGACGGTTCATCGCCCCTTGCAGATGGATGGCACATGGCCACGTCCAAGGGTTGAGATTGGTCGACGAATGAAGGGTCAAGATTCTCTGTAGATCGACGTTACGTTGAGCCTTGCCCTTTTGTCTCCCATGCAGGCCACTATAAAAGCTGGCGAAGTCGTCAGAAACTCATTCAACTTAAAAAAAACTCTCTAACGTTTTTGTTCACTCTGTTGCTGCTTCATTATCATCACAATGCTCTTTCCGTCGAGTTCTTCCACTTCTCTTATTTCGGTAAGGCTTTTTTTTCCTCTTTTTATTTGTTTTTCTGATTTCTACAGCCAAGGGTGGCCATTGTTATGGCCACATTGAATTTTCTAGGGCTTTAGTAGGGTTTCTTAGTGTGTCTCTGGCAGCCTTGGGTTTAAGGAGGGTTTATCGCGGTGGCCGCCAAAATCCTAAGTAGGTCGCGTGCTTTCGTCGTGTGGCGCAAGCTATCTTAGGTGCTTGAACTGAAAGCAAGTATGGATTGGCCGACGAGTTTTTTGAGCTTTGACACATGTTTGCTTTTGTTTTAGGTACCTAGGAGTGAGCTATAATTATGTCTTCTTCCAATAGTCACACAATTGATCGCATGTTTGACTCACCCGCAGGCTCGGCATTCCTTGGGGGTAAAATCCTTGAGGTCTTCAGGGAAATCGTTGCACGAAGCTCAGATCTCGATGCGACGGGCTCATCCAATCGTGCCTGGTGTAGCTGGCTCATCGCAAGCGGTCTCCAGTTCATAGATTGTAAAGGGAACCACAATCCTCTATTGACGTCGAGGAACTGAAGCGCATAAGAAAGGTTTATATGCCGCAACTCAATTTAATGGTTCCCGGGAATTCTTCTCTGGAGAATCCTCCACCAGGGTGGGTGGCGACCTCTGAGACCCTCCTAAGATGCGGGGTATCTATTCCCCCTCATTATTTTATTGACAGCATTCTGAGACGATTCAACATCGTTCCTCTCAAACTGTTAGCAAACTCGTACATCATAATCATAGGTCTATATATAGCATATATGATTGCCGATTTGGGCGAGCCAACCCTCAAGGAACTTGTCCATCTGTATAGATTAAAGAAAGGGCAAGACCAGACGTACTACCTTTCCAAGGCAAGGAAGATATGTTTCAACGGGCTAGTCGACGTCCCAAAGAAGGTCCCACATTAGGACTCACAATTCTTTCTTTATGAGGCCCGGGAGACCGGCGTTTTCTCTTCGGAAGTGAGTAAGACTTCAAACTTCCAGTGTGTGCAAAGGTCACTTTTAAGCTTTATGTTTAAACTAACTGAGTTGTTTTGCTTTGCAGTTAACATTGAACAAATCTATCTCCCTACGACGAGCTTAGAGAGGCTCCAGCGATTCAGTAACCTCTCTGATGTACAACGTAATGTCAATGAGACCATCACACTTCCTCACTTGAGGCCATACGGCTTCTTTTGGGTCGACGCCAAGTTTCTCACCAATCTTGAATAAGGTTTAAATTATCATTTACTCGCGCTTATTTTTCCCGCGCAGATAGGTCGATCGCCGTTTGCTTCTTTTTTTTTGCATAAATGTGGGCTGAAAAGCCAAAGGGCCTTAAGAAGAAGGCAGTAGCTTCGGCAGCTACCAAAAAGACATCGGCTACTTTGGCGACGAAGTAGCCTGCTAATATTGTCGGCGTGAAACACGGCAGGGGCGAGCTTTGGGAAAGCCCAAGCGCAAAGAAACTTGCAACTGCCTCAAAGGCAGTTGGTGGGAAAAGTGCCCCCAAGTCCCAAAAGGGGTCAGTAAAGAAAACACTCGAGCTAACCAGAGGCTTGGGGAAACAGAAGGCAACTGAGCAGCACAACGGCTTGGGCAAGAAGAAATCAATTAAGCCTTTGGGGGGCTCGAGTAAGAAAACGGTGGTCGAGTAGCAAGTTGGCATGGGCAAGGAGGTCACCATGCAGGCTGGCGACCCCAAGAAATCAATAGCCAAGGATTCGACCAAGAAGAAGTTACTTCCTACGGGTGAGGCTGGCGCTGCTGGGGAGAGTAAGTCTAGCTCGTCCCGATCGGGGGCAAGAAAATGGATGAAGCAGCTCAAGCTGCGGTTGATGCACTGATCGATCAACTCCCCTGACCTATCACGCATTCCCCAAGGGGTTCAGTATGGCCAAGGCGGATGGCTTCACTCCGCAAACATTAACAGGCGTCAGGGACTCGCTTCCCACCCAGATGCTAACCTTGGTGTGCAGTTATGCGGCGAAGGTACTAGTAGTTCCCCCCCTTTTTTTTTTTTTTGTTTGCATGCTATCATTACTTCTTGCTGACTTTCCATCTTATCTTTTAGGCTGTCATGGCGAGCAAGCTTCTCTACAATGAGTGTTATCCCACCTTGGAGGGCACTCATAACGAGTAACAACTGGCGGTGATAGTGAAAGAGGACACTCTGGCTAGGGTCGAGGTTGCGGAGAAAGAGAAGGAAGCTAAGCAAGCTGAGCTCGAACAGCTTAGGGAGGAAATGGCGATCTTCAGGGTCAAGGAAAGAGAGTTCCTTGACAAGCTCAAAGCGAGCAAGGCTGCAGCCAAAGCAAACGAGGCTGTAAAGAGTTTGGCACAACAGCGAGGTGTCAATAACAAGCTGAACTCCGAGCTTTCCTCAGCCCAAAAAGCTGCCTCGAATTGGGAGGCCAAGTTCAAACAAACTTCGTTGGAGCTTGCTCAAGAGGCGGAAGGTCAACAGAAAACCGAAGCTAAGGCCAGGCAACTCATACTTCAAATTGAGGAGCTGAATAAGGCCATAATTGCTCAAGCTTGGCAAACGCCAGTCTTCCTTATGCGGAAGTTGTGGGAAGCCCACCCTTCAATCGACTTCTCTTTCCTTCTGCAAGCTTACCAGAAAGAGGTCAATAGGATAAAGACTGAGGCTTAGGGAATGGCCTATGTATACTCGAATGACTCCAAGGATGATAGCGCGGTCCAGGAAGAGGTCAAGGAGGGTGAGGAGGAGACTGGCCTCAAGCAAGAAGTCAAGGATTCGGCTCCCCTGGCTACACTTCCCTCATAATTGTCGACTTTCCTTCGGGTAAGATTCCCAGCCTTGAAAAGGCCATTACAGTTCCTTTCGTCAAGGATCCGTCTCTTTAAGTCATTGACGAGCTCCCTGGACCGGTCGAGGATGATCCCCCTGCTCCTCCAGCTACCTGAAAGATCATATATTTTTTCATTTTTTTTTTTTTTGTTAGAATGTAATCGAACTTCATTAATGAATAGAAGATATTTCAATATATCCTCGTCGAATAATTTTTTTTATAATTCTGTAGAGTCATTTCAATCATCCTATCTAGACTTATCATAAAAAATTCAATTTGCTCCAAGTTATGCGTAGCTCGCTTCTTGAAGAGCTTTTTTGAATGTCTACGATGAAATCTTATGCGACAAATAACTCTGATTTCGGATCCATTGCCCATTTTGAGTTTTGGTCACTAGCTTAAGGCCGATTTTCTTCAACGTGTTTTTCTTAAATTCCTTTTTCTTTTCAAGTTTAATTTCGTCAATTCAGGTATTCTACCCTTACAAAGTCGGATTTTGGCGTGGCTTACTGAAATAAACTACCATTTTTTAGGATTCTTGACTTCGAGTTCTTTGATTGCTTAGGTCGCGATTTTTGAATTAATGAATAACGAGTCCTAAATAGGCAAAAATAACAATGATGAACAAATAAACATTTTAATAATACCTCTTTTATTAATAAATCATTTTGGCTGTGAATGACCTTATAATGAATGATGAAAAGAAAGACATGGGTAGAACCCGAGCTGCCTATTGGTAATACCTTCAGAAATGCTCGGCGTTCCAAATTCGCATTATTGCTTTGCCGTTGAGGCATTCTAGGTGGAAGGTTCCTAATGCAAGCTTTTCGGTGATCCTGAAAGAACCTTCCCATTTAGGCCCCAGTGCCCCCAACTTCGGGTTTTGGGTACCCTGGATGACCTTCCTAAGAACCAGATTGCCCACTTCAAAGTCTCTGTTTTTGACTTTTGGGGTTAAAATACCGTTTGACTCACTACTGATATGAGGTGAGCCTTAACTGAGACTTGGCTCGATATTCTTTACTTAGACCCAGCCTCAAACAACAAAGTAATACTACGAGCCTGGAACTGGTATGTGCGTGATTACGGATAACCAACGATGAACAAGTGATGAGTGTAAACAAGTAAATGACAAAGAGACTTTTAAAGTGGTTCGGCGAGATAAACTTTTGAACCTATGTCCACTTTTCTTGTATTTGCTGGGAGAGCTTATAATACGAATTCTATGAGAATTTTCTAACCCCTTTTTCATTATTTGAGGGGGTCTATATGCAATGTTTATACAAAGGAAAGAGCGAAAATAAAGGGATTACAACTTATTTGAATTGCAACTCCGATATTTTCGTGATTAGGCGCTGTGATTCCGCAAAGATTGCTGTTAATATGATTCCTCCCGAGATATCTTGGATCTGGAGTTATCTAGGAATTGGTTGAACAATCGCACGGATTGTTCGCAACTAGCTTGTGCTGGGTCGAGCTAGAGCTCGACAAGCTTACGCTGGGTTGAACAATCATTGGAGTCGAGTTGGTTCTGAATCGAGCTACATCCTCGTGGTAGCTCGAGCTTTGTGGAAAAATCACACACAACACAAGGGCAATGCACAAATAATTGAATTCCAAAGACATATAACACAAAACTTAGATACTGGCAAAATAATTAATGAAATTACATATTATATGAATGCTTGATTTGTTCTAAATTTCTTTCTTTTCTCAAATCAAAGAGAAAATATAATCAAACGAGATTGTAGTTAGAATCATTAAATAAGGAGCCACTTAAATATGTCTTGTAACAACTGAGGTCTCACTTATATATTCTCGGGGAGTGTTCTCATGGTTTTGCGTGGTTCTGCAGCTTGCTTGTGTCCTCACAGTTTTGCCTTAGTTTTTCAAGCCAAAAGGCATTCACATGTTATTGGATATTCAAAGTTAGCTATGTACCTTAGCCGAGGCTCTCTCCTAGCTATGTGAGACTCCTACTCATGGTTTGTTCCCATATACCTAAGCACGCTGCACGGCTAATAAGTAATGGCATGCCTTTTCTGAGAGTCATGAAGAAAAATATATTTTACATCTGTTCTATCCAAGATTCATTCAAATAAGAAATACTCGTATACGAAAAACCGCAGCTAAGCAATAAGAAAAATACTAATTAAAACAAAACCTGAAAGGAAAACACACATAAATAATATTACAATAAATTAAATTCAGAATTCACTGTAGTTTGACTTGTTAATAACCAGTCTGTCATCGCATTCCCATTTGTATGGGACGGGGATTGATCTTAGTCTTTCCGGAATTCTCAAATTGAAGTACACAATTGTCAAGCCTCTAAGCAAAGGCGTAGTTGTAGAATCTAATTGGTTCAATTCGAGAAGTTGTAGAATTTCAAGCCGAGGAAAACCGTTTGCCCTGCACATCATTTTCTTTCCTCTATAAGAATTGAAGCTCAAGACAAGAATCATGAGATTCGGCAACTTCTCTAAAGAAGGCATTGGATCATCCTTCAAAAGTGAATGCTGTATCTTTAGGACTTCAAGGTTTGGTAAGAGTTGATCGATATCTATTGGTAGTTTCTCTAGCTTTCCACTTAATCTCAAATCTACAGGACATGGGCAATCACCGAGCGGCCGCAGTGAAGCTAAGGACTGATTAGGCCCCAGTCAAACTGATAAAATCCGCAGGGTTCTCAGTTTGACGATAGAATCCAAACTGAAGACCTTTTCTCTTGCCCCTCCCTCTTCAATTTGCAGCTCACGAAGATTAATCAACTTTTCAGGATTGATTTTAGCCCAGCTTGCAAAACATCCATACTTGAGAGTCAGAAGGTTTTTCAAATCCGCTATCGGCAAAGGCCCTTTAAACAATCCTATTAGATGTCTCAACTTCAAAATTTCAATTGGTTGAGTAATATAACAATAAAAGCTATTTAACTCCAACGTTTGTAACCTCTTCAAGTTGGCAATGGAAGGTGGCAAGTTATAGGAACCCGCAGTCTTCAACCCCAAATATATCAAGTGAATCAACTTTCCTATCTCTTTAGGTAAGTTGCTTGCAGAAAGCTCAACTTCGAGCACTCTTAGTAATCTGAATTTGCTGCACAAGAGCATTAACTCGCATGGCTGGTTAAAGAAGAAGAGGGAACGTGAGAGTGGATTACAATGTTGAAACCAGAAAAACCTTTCACTTTCAGAATAAACAGCTTCTCGGCGACACGTTGTAATGGAAGAATGAGTTCTGGAATGTTTGACTTCATCGCTAATGTGAACAAAGTTTAGTACTTCTGCCTTTTCAATTGCAAGATTCCGTAAACGATCATGAACTCGACACGTTGTAACCCTTCCCCAATATCGTTTTTCTACTTGAATCAAACTTCTGTTAATTAGCTGATTCAAATTATTCTCTGCCACCTCTTCAATTATTTGAAATTCATCTTCCCATACAAAACCCTCTGCCACCCGCAATGTTGTCAACTTTTTTATGTTTATTTCAAAGTCCTCGGGAAAAAGACCCATGTAGAGAAAGCAGCACTTTAGTTGATAAGGCAAATCATTAAAGCTCAAAGCCAACAAATAAGCAACTTGAATTGAATCATTCCTTAAATGTTGCCAAATATGCTTATGCACCATGCGCCATTCTTGTGGCCTTTTTGTAGACAAAAGTCCTCCCAACACAACTATAGCAAGGGGTAGACCACCACACTTTTCCACCATTTCTCTCCCCATTCTTATCATTCCTTCATTTGCAATATCATTCAGGTTTTGAAAGGCTTTCTGATAGAGTCAGAGAGCTTGTAGAAGGTCGGCCCAGAAGACTAAGGAAGAAACCCAAAGCATTGGAAGACTATGTGTAGTCTCAAACCAAGAGAAAGAAGATATTAGAACTAATTTGAGTTTGTTAACCATAGTTCAAACAATAACCATAGTTCAAACAAATTACCTGTATTCAGTTAGAGATAACTGAAGTTAGTTTTGATATGGATATAAAACTGATTGTAATTGTAATAAGAAGGAAAGGAAAAAAGTAACTAGTTCGTCTTTCCATTTTCTCCTCTCTATTCATCTTCTTGGAGACTGACTATCTCGAACCAAGTCAACACCTTTTGTCTATCAATTTGGTGCTCCCGTTGATACAATGGCGGATGAAACCAGAGCAACTCGTGTCGCCAGATTGGAAGATGCAGTTGCGACTTTACGACGTGATTTTGGAGTTCACAATGACCTTCAAGATCAACGCATAACGCAGATTGCGAATCAGACTCAACTTATCGTAGAGTTACAGGAAACTCTTCAGGATATTGTCAAAAGAATGACTGAAATTGAAGAGAGCTTCAGACGCAAAGAAACACCAGTTCGTCATCATGAGCATCAATTTCAGAATTCGAGTCACGGACAATAGGATACCCAACCTCATATGCGATCGATCAGGGTGGAGGTTCCAAGATTCGATGGGGCAAATGCTTCAGGACGGTTGATGAAAATTCAGAATTTCTTCGATTTTCACCACACTCCAGTACATCAAAGATTGTCTATTGCTTCTTTTCATTTAGAAGGAGCGGCATTAGAACATTATCAATGGTTGCATAAAAATAATCTACTAAGGGATTGGCAAGATTTTATGACGTCAATTGAGCACAGATTTGGGGATTCTCAGTATGAAGATGCTTTTGGCAAATTGACCAAGCTAACACAGACTGGGACAGTAGGGGAATATCGTAGTCAGTTTGAGAAACTCGCTACAAAAGTAGAGGGTGTACCAGAGAGAGCCTTAATTAGTTGTTGGGTGGCTGGGTTAAAAACACACATAAAGACTGAGGTACAGATCCAAGTTCCTTATTCCTTGGTCCAAGCCATGCATTTGGCTAGGATGCAAGAGGAGAAGTTTGAAGAACAGAGAGTGGCGTACAAATCTTGGAATGAGAAAGCCTCAACTTATAGGAGTAATACTTTTGGGAATAGGAATTTGCCACCACTACTTCCCTCACCCGGTACTAAGGTAGCCCCTGCTGATGCTTCAAAATCCTCTTCTTTTCCTGTCAAAAGACTAACTCTAAGTGAGATTTTGGTAAAAAGGGAAAAAGGGCTTTGCTATAATTGTGATGAAAAATTTCACAAGGGTCATAGGTGCAAGGGAAGAGTGTTTTTGCTGTTATTAACTGGTGAGGAAGATAAAGACTCTATGTCTAGGGACGAATAAATCACTGCTGGAGAATTAGCTGTTACAGATGAGGTTATTGATATTCCAACCATTAGTCTACACGCATTGGCGGGTCAACACTGTCCAAGAACTTTGAGAATGATTGGGGTTATACAAGGCATGGATGTACAAGTCTTGATCGATGGTGGAAGTACTCATAACTTCATCCGAGAAAGGGTGGCAAGGTACTTGAATATTCCTATCATGCCTTCTAAGCACTTCAAGGTCTTGATTGGCAATGGTGATACCTTAGAGTGTGAAGGTTATTGTCCTCAATTATCGTTGAAGTTAAATAATCAAGAATTCCTAGTTGACTTCTATGTTCTGAATTTGGGAGGTACGGATGTTGTTTTGGGGGTCCAATGGCTTGAGCTTCTTGGAAGAGTCATCATGGACTACAAGGAATTGTACATGGAGTTTCAATGGCATGGGAAGACTGTGAAGTTACAAGGAGAACCCCTACTGCAATGTCAGCCGATTCAAATGTCCCAGTTGAGGAAACTAACCCAGACTGATGGAGTGGCAAGCTATTTTCATCTCTGTGCTTTACCTCCTCCGATTCAAGAAACCAATGTGAGTACTCTTAATAAAGATCTTTCTAAACTCTTGGATGATTTTGCTGTGGTTTTTTCAGAACCAAAAGAATTACCCCCATTTAGAGAAATTGACCATCACATACACTTAGCCCCATCAACTAAACCCATTAATGTGAAACCATATCGTTACCCTTACTTTCAAAAAACAGAGATTGAAAAGCTAGTTTCAGAAATGTTAAGCTCTGGTGTAATTAGGCCGAGTCAGAGTTCATATTCATCTCCAGTTCTTTTAGTTAAGAAAAAGGATGGGACTTGGCGCTTTTGTGTGGACTATAGGGCTTTGAACCAAGCTACAATAAAAGATAAATTCCCCATACCCACTGTTGATGAGTTATTAGATGAGCTCCAAGGAGCTATTGTGTTTTCCAAACTAGATTTAAGGGCTGGTTATCACCAAATTCGTGTGAACCCCAATGATGTCCATAAAACTGCTTTCAGGACACATGATGGACACTACGAATTTGTTGTGATGCCATTTGGTCTTACAAATGCACCGGCAACTTTTCAATCCACCATGAATTCGCTTTTTAGACCATTTCTAAGAAAGTTTGTGATTGTCTTTTTTGATGACATTTTGGTTTACAGCAAAAGTGAGTCTGATCATTTAGAGCATCTACAAGTGGTTTTAACCTGTCTTAGAAATAATTCTTTCTTTGCTAAAAGAAGCAAATGCAGTTTTGCTAAAGATCAGATTGAGTATCTAGGTCACATAGTGACTGCTTTAAGAGTAAAACCTGATTTTCACAAAATTGAAGCCATAATCAATTGGCCTTTACCTGAAGG
This sequence comes from Pistacia atlantica, assembly GCA_026229545.1. Taxonomy (NCBI): domain Eukaryota; kingdom Viridiplantae; phylum Streptophyta; class Magnoliopsida; order Sapindales; family Anacardiaceae; genus Pistacia; species Pistacia atlantica. The sequence continues at coordinate 3,354,614 of CM047907.1, forward strand.
ATTGAAACAATTAAGATCATTTTTAGGTCTCACTGGATATTATAGAAAATTTGTCCAAAATTATGCTTCCATTGCAGCACCTTTGACCAATCTACTAAAGAAGGATAATTTCCTATGGATAGATAAAGCTACATGTGCTTTTGAAAAATTAAAGTCTTTGTTAACTCAAGCTCCTGTATTAGCTCTACCAAATTTCAAAAAACCTTTTGTCATTCAAACTGATGCCTCAGGGGTGGGAATTGGTGCTGTCCTTTTGCAAGAAAATCACCCTATTGCATACTTTAGCAAGAGAATGAGTCCTACCTTACAAAAATCCTCGACATATGTTAGAGAACTTTTTGCAATAACAGAATCAGTGTCGAAATGGCATCAGTATCTACTTGGTGCACATTTTTATATCCAAACTGACCACCAAAGTCTAAGGGTTTGCTGAAACAAGTCATACAAACACCTGATCAACAGAAGTATTTGGTGAAGTTATTAGGTTTTGACTTAGAAATTTTATATCACCCAGGAAAACACAATAGAGTTGCTGATGCCCTTTCAAGAGATGCTATTATTGATTCTGACAATGGTCAATTCACCATGTGTGCTAGCATAGTAGAGCATTTGCCAGATTCTCACTTCATGGCCATCTCAATACCTATAATTTCATTCTTAGCTGATCTTAAAACTGAAGTTGCTATTGATCCATTCTATCAATCCATAATTTCGGACTTGACTTCTTCTATGGTTTCTCATCCTCATATGGAATTTAAAGATGGCTTATTGTTCTATAAACATAAATTGCTCCTCAATCCAAACTCTTCCCTCAAAAAAGCCATCTTAAATGAACTTCATTCTTCCACCTTAGCTGGTCATCCAGGAGTGAAAAAGACTTTATCTAGAGTTGCTGCTAATTTCTATTGGAATGGTATGGCTAAGGATGTTAAAGAATTTGTCACTAACTGTCATGTGTGTCAAAGCACAAAGTATACTACTCTTTCTCTTGCAGGTCTATTACAACCTCTTCCAATCCCAACTGCTATTTGGGAGCATCTCAGCATGGATTTTATTACTGGATTGCCTAATTCACAAGGTTACTCTGCTATTATGGTGGTAGTGGATCATTTGAGTAAATATGGGCACTTTGGAGCTCTTAAGAAGGGCTTTACAGCCACCAAAGTTGCTGAGCTATTCACCATCTTAGTCTGCAAACTGCATGGGTTTCCTAAGAGTATCATCTCGGACAGAGATCCATTATTTGTGAGTTCTTTTTGGCAGGAGTTATTCAGATTAAGTGGCACCACTTTGTTGATGTCTAGTGTCTATCATCCATAAACAGATGAACAGACTGAGGTCTTAAACAGATGTCTTGAGCAATACTTAAGGGCTTTTGTTCACCATCAACCCACTAAATGGTATCCTCTTTTACCATGGGCTGAGCTTTGTTATAACACAACCATCCATTCCTCTACAAAGATTTCACCATTTGAAGCTGTGTATGGAAGACCTCCACCTACCCTACCAACATATGTTCTGGGCTCATCAAATAATGAAGTAGCAGAATCGTTTATGCAATCTAGGGACTTGCCTTTGTCTACATTAAAGGATAATTTGCATAAAGCTCAGGAAGCCATGAGAGTGCAGGCCAATAAGCACAAGCGAGACTTGGAGTTTACTGTTGGCGATTGGGTGTACCTAAAATTGCATCCTCACAAACAGACATCATTAGCAGGGCATCACTATTCTAAGCTCAATAAGCGCTATTATGGTCCATTTGAAGTGATTAAAAGGGTGGGTAAGGTTGTATATAAGTTGTCTCTACCTCCTACAGCTAAGTTGCATCCTATTTTTCATATTTCCAACTTAAAGAAGTGTCTTAATCCAAACAATGGGCAAGCACTCGATCTACCTCCAGTCACTACATTATCATTTCCTGTGATTGAACCTACAGCTGTGGTAGTATCCCGAGTAAGAAAGGTTAACTCCCAGTCAATTGTTGAGATTTTAGTGCAATGGTTAGGATTGCCACTTGAAGAAACATCGTGGGAGTCATTAGCACAATTCAAATGCTTATATCCGCAATTCAACCTTGAGGGCAAGGTTGTGCTTGAAGGGGAAGATAATGATAGAGTCAAAGAGCTTGTAGAAGGTCGGTCCAGAAGACTAAGGAAGAAACCCAAAGCATTGGAAGACTATGTGTAGTCTCAGCTGAAGAGAAAGAAGATATTAGAACTAATTTGAGTTTGTTAACCATAGTTCAAACAAATTACCTGTATTCAGTTAGAGATAACTGAAGTTAGTTTTGATGTGGATATAAAACTGATTGTAATTGTAATCAGAAGGAAAGGAAAAAAGTAACTAGTTCGTCTTTCCATTTTCTCCACTATATTCATCTTCTTGGAGACTGACTATCTCGAACCAAGTCAACACCTTTTGTCTATCACTTTCTCACAAAATAATTGCCAACTTTCGTCTGGCCTCAGAAATCGATGTTCATGAACATAAGTTTTTTCATCTGAACGCTCAGCAACTTCTGTAATACGTGTGGTGATAATTACTCGACTACCATTCTTATTGTCTTGGAAAGGCTCTTTTCAAGCTCTCCCAAGTTTCCTTTTGCCATATATCATCCATCACCAACAAGTACGAGCATCCTTGTAAAGATTTATGAAGATCTCGCTCCAAATATTCTTCATTCATCGTCCCAATCTCCTTCACTGATTCTCTTTCTGAGTTCTTTAATCTCTTTCCCTATACTATATGAATTCACCTTCACCTTGACAAATCTATTGACACTCTTGATGGAAACAAAGAACGTCCCTGACCTTCTTCCCGAAGTCCCTTCTTCATAGATTTTGAGCATAAATTTATCTAAGATATCTTCAGTATCATAAGCAGTGTCCGTGATGTACGATACCCACTTACAAATCATGGCATCGTCCACTTGATTTTCTTCTGCATCATGTATGAAACATTGCATCCATTCCAATTCGTTCTTTAGCAACTGCACTTGCTTTCTCACTCCTAGGAAGTCGATCACTTCTTCAATGAGAAAGTCCCCAAGCCTTTGCACCACATATGATACGACGGCGTCAACCATACTCATAGTTTACATCCAGCAATGGCACATCGCCTCCATTCAAGCTCATTCTTTGGCAACTGCACTTCATCTCTAACATCTCGTAAAAACACTGCTTCTTGGATGATATAATCTCCAAGCTTTTGTACCACAAATGAGACTACTGCATCAACCATGGGTCATAATGGGTGGAATAAATTTTGAGCAATATGCTTTCGTGAAATGAAAGAGCAAGGATTTCAAGATGGCGACTCCTGAATTTTAGAGTGAACTAGAACGATTATATTTATATTCGAGTTTAGGGTGAAAGTTGCAGTCAGTATTCATTGAATTTCATCGTTGACTTCTATGCAGTGTTCACACATGTAGCCATAGCTAGAGTGGGTCAAATGTCTATTTCTTTGATTGCCTACGGAAGCGGACTTGACTTCTCGGCACCTGCCCAGAATATTCTAACAATAAAGAAGCAAAGACAATACACAAATAATTGAATTCCAAAGATCTATAACACAACAACTTAGATACTTGCAAAATAAAGAATGAGATTACATATCGAGTAAAAACTAAACGACATGTTCCCACACAAAGATTAGCGCAATGGCAAGTTCTCACCTTTGGTTTCATAAAATTAACACCATTTCGTTTCTTCTAACAGTTAAAAGCTAAAATGATCATTTACTATATTTTGATATTTTCGTTTCTGCGAAATCATCTCTCTCACTCATAGCCTAACCGATACCACCGCACCCTCTTGTTTATGACAAGCCAACAACAATGCCATCACCTAGCCACTGTCGTCATCACTTAAACAACACACAACTCAAATCAATCCTCCTCATCATTGCCAGTATGTTCGCGCTACAACCAGCTCTCTTCCTCGTCGTTGTAGCAACCCTGTGCGCGATTGATCCTGCCAAGACATCGTGTGATCGGTCGCAAAAACCCGACTACCTAGCCGCGCCTCCAAGCCTCCTGCCGTTGACCTCACCTGCCCATCTGGATGTCCAACCGAACGATAACATCACACTACACCATTACGAGCCACCCGATATCGTGATTGTGTGTGGTTGAAATTGTTGGATTTTGAAGATCAAGTTGTGTTTGTTTTGACTATTGATTGGAATTGCTTGAATGGTGGGCTGATTGATTTGAGATTTCTGGTTGTCATACCCTGTCTGTTCTTCTCGCCGCCAGTTGCTATTAACCTTACCACTGCACATGCCCACCAATTGTTCGACAAATTTCCCCAACCACACTTACCACTACCCACACCCCCCAATTATTATTTTTTTTTTTTTTTTCAGTTTTTTAATTTTTTTTATTTGGACGATGTTGTTGTGTGTTGATACCAGAGTGAGAACTTGTCTTTTCACTAAACTTTGGGTGGGAACATGTCGTTCACTCATTACATATTATATGTATACTTATGTTCCATCTAATGTTTTTGTTTACCAAATCAAAGAGAAAAAATAATTGTAACGAGATTACAGATATAATCATAAAATAAGGAGCCACTGAATATATGTCTTGTAACAATCGGGATCCCGCTTGTGCTTCTGTGTGTGTGTTCTCACGGTTTTGTGTGGTTATACTCGTTAGATATTGCCTAGTTTTGCATTTTGAGTTTTTCAAGCCAAAAGGCATTGACATGTTATTAGACACCCACTGTTGGCCATATACCTTAGCCTAGGCTCTCCCGAGTGAATGTTTTCTTGTCCTTTGGTCAATCATCGAATTGAATAAAATCAATTGAAATGTGTTGATAGCCCAGACTCTCCGCCAAGAGAATATTTTCTTAAGGGTTCGGAATATATTTTCATGTTCAACTATATACACAACTTTTTATGCTTGCATATCTTAAGTTTTACAATTACTCATGAAACGTTTTGCCTCATTCATTAAGGTTTTTAAGTTATACCTTATTACAATATTTAAAGTCTAGTGAGAAACTTTTTTCAAAAAAAAATTATAATTGATTACTGCAAATGGTCGAAAATTCTATGATTGATCCTTGTGAGGATGTGGGCACCAACAATATGTTAGACCTACAAGTAGAGACAAAGAAATGAAGGATGAGCACGAAGTCCTTAAAACTGGTGTGATGTTGACCATAGTCACTCCAATATTCAAGTCAACAAAGTTGATAAAAAATTGAATAAGCAAGAAACGAAATAAAGATGGCAAAATTCACCGTGAATGTGAAGCGATGGCAAGACGATTGTCGTAGAATGGTTGAAACTCAGTTCTACGGTGTGAAACAGCAGTAGAGTAAAAGTGTGAGAAGGAGAGTGAGAGTAAATAAAGCAATGTAAAAGTGAAGTCAAGCATATGTTTTGATGCCCCTTCTGAGAGGGTCGACCTTGATATTTATAGGAGGTTGTGGTTACAGCTTCCATGAGACTCAAAGTCTCATACGGGAGTGAGTGCCGACTCTACGTCTGTTGATTTGGTAAAGACGTTACAATCCCCTTTCGAGTATCGTGCTACATGGCTGGAGAACCGGAGTTTAGTTGTGACTTAGTCTAAGGGATGTGAGACCTGGTCTATAAAGCCAACGACGGGTCATGTGACTGATTGGATGGTTCGACACGTAGAGCGACCCGACTTGTAGCCCATCGCCCAAATCATAGAATGACCCAATTCATAAAGTAACCTAACTCGTGGAGTGGGCTGACTCACGTAGTGGACCAACCTGTAGAATGGGTCAGGCCGTAGGGTGGACCTACTTATAGAATATGTTTGCCCGTAGAGTTGACAAACTTATAGAATGGGCCACCCTCATAAAGTGGATCTTCTACTGGATGGGCTCCGCCATAGAAATACAGGCCTAAGTGATCACTACTAGATCAAAAATCAAAGCCATCATTAACTCAAAAATCAAAACCAACCACTAGTCTATCACCTACAAGTTCAAAAATTTCAGGATGTTTGTACTTAAAAAATTTCGCATAAATCTAATATATTTATATAACAGAAAAATTATTAATTTTCTCGAAAGAATGGTGTGTTATATAAAGTCATAAGTTACGTATAGTTACAGTATAGTATTTACATTGTAAAGCCTTATTCTAGTTGTCCCTAAGTGTAAAAGTTAAATTAGTAGGGTGGTTTTTAAAATTAAAAATAATGAGGGGGCAACAATTAAAAATGAAAATCTTAGTATGCATAAATCAAATAGGTAAATAACGTCAATATCAATGCTATTAATTATCAAAGAATTCAAAGAGTGAACTGAAAATTAATTACATCACTATCAATCCATTATCAAATTACTTTAAAGGGTGAGTTTTAGGTACCGTAAATTTTAAGTTATTGAGATATTTTTTTGTCAGAATGTTGTCAATTAATGTATCAAGTTTTAAAACTTTTAAATGGTGATAGAAGTTATGAATGGTTCAATTAAGGGATATTTAATAGTTATTTATCATTAACTTTAACGAAAAATGACCAAATGTCTTAAATGCTCTTGATTTTTTTTTTTTTTTTTTCTTTTATGAAGTTAATTTAGTTCTTAAAATCTAAATTTAAAAACGTTAAAATAAAAAATAAAAAGATAAAACCAATTTTTTTAGGGGAATCAAAAAAGAAAAAAAATTACAAATTAACCACTAATAAAATTAAAGGAAAATAATGATAGTTTTTTTTAGTTTATTTATAACTTTTTTCTAAAAACTTTGGTTTTTTTGTTTTTAATTTTCATAATTTTTAATTTTTATTATTTATTTTAAAAATATAATAATTTAAGTTTTCATATTTTTAATTTTTTTGGTCATTTTTAATTTTTGTTGTTTATTTTGTATAAAGAATAATTAAAATTTATTCAATTGCATCTTTACCCTCATATAAAGTTAAATTTAACACTAAGTAATTGTTTATTGTCCTTTAATGAAGGATTTGTAACTCCTGTCCTTTGACATAAAGTGTAAAAAATTTATACCCTAATTAATAATATCCCCCATTATATATATATATATATAACCTCTTTATAGTGATACTGTATATAGGAATAACCTTTATGTAGTCATAAAAACTTTCGGGTTCAACTTGGACCAATTATAAATAAGAATAAATTTCATATTGTAATAAGTTATAATTTTTTTAGGCTCCGTCTTCAGAAACTTGCCTCTACATAGTAATAATATTATATGCATATTACAAAAAATATATATTATGTTATATTAAATGTTTAAGATGAAATAAAATATTTATCTAAAATTGTTTGGGACAATGATTTATGCATATTGCAAAAAATATATGTTATGTTACATTAAAGGTTTAAGATGAAACAAAATATTTATCTAAAGTTGTTTGAGACAATGATTTATGTTTTAGAGTTGTTAGCATATCTTTTGTTTTGAGGATACATAATAAGCCACTAGTATGAATACCTTCTTATTGAAACTCAAATATTTTTAGCTTTTAAGCATGTTTAGAGCTTCTTGGCATTAAATTTTTTGTATTTCCGTACTATCATTCTCAAGATTATCTCATTTCTCTTTTTGTCTAATTCTAGTAATGATTTCTTTTTCAATTAAAATATATACGACTTATTGCTTATTTAGATTATTAAAAAAGATATTAATATCCATTTGATTAATGTAGAGAAGTTGTCAAATCTGATCACTTAATTTTATAATAACTATTTAATGTCCATTTCCGTACTATCCTAATGCTACTCAAATAATGAATTGAAATTTTAATACTACTAAAACATGAATTATAAAATAAGAAATCAAAACAATAATTCTTATAACTACACCTCTATTAAATTAGAACTTCCTAATAAATTTAATTGGTCTCAATATTATGACTATAGAGAGGTTCTATTGTATATGAGTATTAAACTTATAACTCAATCTTGCAAACTTTCTCTCACAACTCTTAGGTGATGGCTCAAAGTTTTTTGCTAATAAATTTCCCAAAATTCAAAATTAATAGGTAAAAAAACTGAGAGCTATCATATACGGATTGTGAGAGTGAATTTATGAAATTTGATTTATATATAACAACCCACTGAACTTTGGGTTTGTAATATTTTATGGTCAACTCAACCGTGTGAATTTTTAACTAGGAGGAGACTTCAACGAACTCCACTCAATTTTTTGCTTCTTTTTTTGTTTAAAAAAAATTATGAATATTACACATATTTCAATATAATTCCAACTTTAATTGCAACCATTGTGAAGAAACAGATATAAAAATTCATAAGGTTATAAATTATTAAGAATTTTATCTACTTATGAAAATTAGTACAATATATTATTATATCATATCTTTATATCATTCTTTGTAATTTAAGAAATATTAATCACTTTATTCTTTAACGACTCACAAAAAAAAAGTCTTTTGTAAAACTGATTTTGTACGTAAAAAAATGATAAATACACCTATGTAAAGTAGTTTAAATTACAACATAACTTTAATATAAAAAATTATGAAATTATATAAAGTAATTTAAATAATTTTTTTTAAGCTGAAAAAAAAAAAAGAACTCGAGTCTACAATCTGTGGGACAGAGCAATCGTTGCCCACAACCATATTCAGTGGTGTGTTCGGTGACGCACCGCCAGGACTGGCATGAGCTGATATATGCAACCCCTATAGAATCACCAAAAATAGAGACAGAGTATTAAGCCATAAGAATCAAAGTTGATTAAAGTTAAAGTTACAATGTTCACAAACTACCCTTATTAGTGATTGTAGTGTTCAATCAAGATAGAAATGAAAATAAAAATAAAAGTAGAAAACACTCGTGATATCATCGCATCATCTGGGATGGTGGACTGTTTGAATTATAATGATGGGAGAACGGCATTTTCCCACCCAAGGTTTGGTGAAACGATACTTTTTCACCCTTTAAGTTTTAAAATAACACTTTTATATTTTTTGTTAGTATTTCACTAAAAAGATAAAAATACTCTTAAATATTTGATTTTATTATTTTTAATTAGTCAAAAAGCCAAATATTACAAAGTAAAAAAAGAAAAAATAATTAATCCCACCTAAAAAGTTAGGAGTACTATGAAATTCTTTAAAATTGTACTTAATGGTTATTTATTTATAATACCATCAATATTTCATTACTATTATTCAATAATATACTAAATTTATAATGCTTTTCATAATATAATGTTTTTTTTAATTAATTAACATAAAAAAATCTATATTCCTAATTAATTAAATAAATAAAAGAAAAAAAATATATTTACATTTAAACTAATAAATAATTGAGTAAATACTTTAACTTAATTAAATTTTAATTTATAATAAACTATTTCAGTGTACTTACGTCCTTTAGTAAAAAATTAACAGAAAACACTAATAAAACTTGATGAATGGTGGAAAAGTGTCGTTTCGCCAATCCTTGGGTGGGAAAATTTTGTTCTCCCTATAATTATTGACTTACATTAATTGTTAGATTATTATAATATATTATTAGGTTTTATGAAAGAGTCGATCTATTAGCATCCCATTAATGGACTAAAGATACCTTATTTGGGAAAGTGAAAGGAATAAAATATAGTTAAATCTTGATAAATTAATAACATTGATTAAATAATATTTTTGGCCGTTCCTGACTTGGGGTCAATGTGGTAAATTAATAATTCGCTAAATTTATAAGATAATACATTTAAAAAACACACACACACACATAAGTATCTCTTAATATATAAATTAATAATCTCTTTATACATAAAAATTATATCTATACATGACTTAATTAGGAGGCCTTTACATGACTTAATTAGGAGGCCTTTGTAGAATATAACACCAATGTTACCTTTTTCTTCTTAAAATTAATGTCTTCTTGAAACTCATTTCTAACTTTTCTTAGTGCATTAAGAAGTGTTATTTGTTTTATCTTGAAATTGGTGCCTTCTTGAACCTCATCTCTAACTTTTCTTAGTGTATTAAGAAGCTTTGGTATAGTGTTCTCGTATTACAAAAAAATTGGTATTATTTTCAACAACTATTCCCTATATCACATTAACTATACACAATATGTACATAAACTAAGTTAAATATGTAAAAAGAAAATAAAGAATGTCACGATAAATCGATTTATACGATTAAATAATATATTGATTAATTAATAAATTTTTATAATTCTAAAATTTATCGAGGTTTAATTGTAGTAACTCTTTTTAAATATATATATATATATATATATGGGAATGAAGAGTATTTAGTTATTTACAAACTTTATCGGGGTGCCCAATGCCAATACCATAAAAAAATTAATTTTAAATCCTTGAACCGAAATACTTAAAAAAAAATTTTAGTTTATTACTTGGGTTTCATCAATAGCTTCACTCTTCAGTCTTTACCAAACCCCAAGCTTACGATTAGTTTTGAAAAAACCGGTCCAAACTCGGTTGGTCGAACCATGGCCCACCATGAATCAACGTCACTGGTGACGCAAAGAGTATCTACGTGTAGAATCAAAGAATCTTCAAAAAAATTACCTTTTATTTTATTACTTTTTTAAGCATAAATTCAGCTGCTTTTAATGTCAACGTCTTCCACATTCCATTTGTTACCTCCCACTCACATTTAAAATTCTAAATAAATCAACACGTTTATTTAATTTTCCCCAATTTTCTTTTTTTATTTAAAAAAGATCTTATAAAATCTAGACAAAATTGAGGCGGTCATGCCAATTTTCCTCTGTGTATTTTAATTTAAGGGTTGTTTGGTATAGAATTTATTTATCGTATTCTGTTTTTTAAAACAAATAATACGATAAATTGAATTGTTTTCAAAAACAGTTTTTGAAAACAATTTAAAAAATTAGAAACTATTTTTAAAAAATTTATTAAATTATTAATTTTCTACATTTATAACAGTAACCATATTAGGTCAAATAAAGATTTAATAATCTTTAAACAGTTAAGAGCTCAATTTATTTATTAATCTAATCCCATGTGATAAAACAGATTATAATAAAAAAACATCTTGTTATACCTAAGTAGCAGAACTGATTTATCATGCAACAGAATCAAATCAATAAACACAAGATCACCACAAAAACAAACACACAGAACAAGCCACGATTTACCATGGTTCACTTATCCTTTTATGGATAAGCTACATCCACGTTGAGCTCAAGAAGGTATGAGCTCGCTGCACTACGATTACCAAGAACACAAGATTACATGCATTCAACACTCACCGATCTACCCGTTTTACAACAAAGACTCGGCCTTACAAGATACCCTATGAATATCCCAAACCCGAGAGAACAACACTCACTGAATGATTAAAGCCCCTAATCACTCGACCGATTACTCTCAACTGAACTGAATCTTAACCCTAACACAGAGAAAATAGCCGACTCAAAGAATAACCCTAGCCTCTTTTGTTTTCTCTCTCTCAAGACCGATTGTAACATGCGCTTTTATATGGTTGACTCTGTGAGTGATCCTGGCCGTCCAATCTGAAACGAATCCTATGGTCTGCATTTGTCCAAATGAATATGCCTAAAACGACGCCGTATTAATGTTACTTAAACGACGCTGTTTTCAGGCTTCCACATTTAACAATCTCCACCTTGGAAGCACTGAAATGACTTTTCTTTGTGCAGCTTGCCCTTTCCCATTCTGTCATAGCTCTTTATCACTCCTGATTACTTGATATGCAACAAGTTCATGCAATGCTTGAACTTGACTGGAGTGATAATTTTGGTGCCCATATCTGCTGGGTTCTCTTCTGTGGGTACTTTCTTCGCTTCAATGATTCCATTTGCAACTTGGTTCCTCACAAAATGGTAACGTCGTCCCACGTGTTTTGTTCTTTCGTGATACACGGATTTTTTGCTTAGATGGATTGCACTCTGGCTGTCTGAGTACACTGTGACCTTTCCATCAATTAGTTTTACTTCTGTCAGGATTCCTTTCAGCCATAATGCTTCTTTAACAGCATCAGTGACTGCAATGTACTCTGATTCTGTTGAAGACAGTGCTACAATTGGCTGCAACTGTGATTTCCAACTTATACAATTTCCACCCAATGTGAAGTAGTATGCAGTTGTGGATTTTCTGGAATCCTTATCACCTGCAAAATCAGCATCTACAAAGCCAACCAGATCAAGTGCAGTATCTCTTTTACAGTAATCAAGACCTACACTAACTGTACTGTTAATATACTTTAACATCCATTTTAGAGCAGTCCAATGTTCCATTCCAGGATTGGACATATATCTACTTAACATAGAGATAGAAAAGGCTAGGTCTGGCCTAGTGCTAATCATGGCATACATCAATGACCCCACCACATTTGCATAAGGAACAGACTCCATTTTCAACAGTTCTAACTTAGTTTTGGGGCATTGAGACTTGCTAAGGATAAACTGACTGGTAAGGGGCATTGAGACCAGTTTGGCACCAGCCATGCCAAACTTTGTGACTAGTTTAAGCAAGTAGGATTGTTCCTGCAGTCTGAGTTCACATTTCTTTCTATCCCTATTTATTTCCATGCCCAAAATTTTCTTAGCACTGCCTAGGTTTTTCATGCTGAACTCAGTGTTTAGTCTTTTCTTCAATTCACTGATTAAGGTTTTTGACTTACTAATCAACAACATGTCATCCACATATAAAAGCAAGTAAATAGGCAGATTATCATCCATTTTAAAGTAGAAGCAACTATCATATTGGCTTCTAGTGAATCTTATGCCTATTATAAAGGTGTCAAACCTTTTGTACCATTGCCTAGGGGACTGTTTTAACCCATACAGGGATCTTTTTAACAAGCAGGCATGGTTAGGAAACTTTGGGTCAGTAAACCCCATGGGTTGGCTCATATAGATCTTTTCCTCTAGTGTTCCATGAAGGAATGCAGTGGTGACATCCAACTGCTCTAGTTCTAGGTCTTGATAAGCTACTACTGACAGCATTAACCTAATTGTTTTATTTTACCCCACGTGGGAGAAGACTTCATTAAAGTCTATCCCCTCTCTTTGAGTAAACCCCTTAGCCACAAGTCTGGCTTTGTACCTAGGTGGATCAACTATGGATATATCCTCTTTAAGTTTAAACAACCACTTACATTGGGTCAGCTTCTGATTAGCAAGTTTTGGAACCAGTGTCCAGGTTTCATTTACCTTTAAGGATTGCATTTCTTCCTCCATAGCTGTTTTCCATTTGTCCCTCTCCTTGGATTCCATGGCCTCTTGGTAGGTCTCAGGTTCAGACCTAAGTACTTCTGTACCTGCAAGTAAAGCAGTATATATTAGTTCTGCATATGAGTACCTTGAGGGTGGTCTTACCTCTCTCCTGGTCCTATCTCTGGCCAATTGGTAGTTAGTCAGGTCATTTTGTTGTGGTTCTAGGAATTCTTCTGCTTCCTCATCTTCACTGGTCAGGTTCCTCAGGTTCCAGCTCAGTCTCAGGTAGCTGGAGAGTTGGGCCTTGTGTTTGAGGTGGGTGAACTTGATGGGTTGTATGTTCCACCTCAATCTGTGTGGTATTGGTCTGTTTAGCATTTTCTTCTGTACTTTTGGTTGTTCCTTCATTAGGGTTGGTGCCTTTGCATGGGAATACTCCCTCATTAAACACCACATCCCTGCTTATTAAGATTCTCGACCCCGTACTCTCTCGTCCCATGCCTTTGTACCCTCCCTTTGTGCCCTCGGGGTGGGTATCCAAGGAACACACATCTGGTTGATCTTGGCTCTAGTTTTCCCCCCACTGTGTGTGCATATGCAGAACAGCCAAACACTCTTAGGTGCCCTAGTTCTGGTCTTCTCCCTGTCCATCTTTCTTCTGGGCTGATAAGGTTTAATGCTGTGGAAGGGCTCCTATTCACTAAGTAGGCAGCCGTGGAGAGGGCTTCTCCCCAGAAGGTTTTTGGTAGGTTGGAAGTGATCAAGAGGCATCTTACTTTGTTTAGCAGTGTTCTGTTCATCCTCTCAGCTACCCCATTTTGCTGAGGTGTACCTCTCACTGTCCTATGTCTTAGGATCCATTGTTCACTGCAGAACTTATCAAACTCCGTATTAAAACAAAATCAAGCCCATTGTCATCCCTAATGGGCTTTCACCTTTCGCGTGATGATTTTCAACTAGTGCTTTCCAGTCTTTGAACTTTGCTAGAGCTTGGTCCTTTGATCTAAGTAAGAAAACCCAAACCTTCCTACTGAAGTCATCAACTATAGAAAGGAAATAGCTGTTTCCCCCATGAGACTTAACCTTTTCTGGACCCCATAAATCAGAGTGTAGGTAGTCCAAACAGTTGTTTGCTAGGTGAACTCCCTTAGGAAAACTATTTCTGTGCTGTTTACCAAGTACACAACTTTCACAGAACTCTATGCTTGTAACAGTATCCTTTCCAAATTGTCCTAGTCTGTTCAGTATATCCATTCCCTTCTGACTCATATGGCCTAATCTCAAGTGCCACTTTTCAGTTACTGATAACTTTTGAGACCCAAGTGTAGTGCTGTTGCATTCAGAATAAAAACTACCACAAAGCACATATAGCCCATTTTTCTTTTCTCCTGTCAACACCAAGTTCTCATTTTTATAAACATTTAACCACCCACTGTTAGCCTTATAGCAGCAGCCTGCTTCATCTAAGGTGCCTAGTGAAATGAGGTTCCTCTTTAAGTCAGGTATATATCTGACTTTGGTCAACCTTATTAGTTTTCCTCCATTTAGCCTAAGGGTAATGCAGCCTATCCCCTTAACCTTACAGGCTTGGTTGTTCCCTATATACACTGTCTCATGATCAGACTCCTCGAAGTCTTGGAACCAGCTTCTATTGGGACTCATATGGAAGGTACAACCAGAGTCTAATACCCATTCCTTTGCAGTGTCAGATATTGACACTGTTAGGACTTCTGGTTCATCCATTTGGTTACTAGTGGAGGCTAGGTTGCTTTACGTGTTACCTAGTTTGCTTTTTCTTCCACTCAAAACAGTTTTTCTTCAGGTGACCTGTCTTATTGCAATGGTAACACTTCCTAGTTTCAGTTTTTGCTTTGTTGTTCCCCTTCCACTTTTTCTTGTTCTTACCCCCCTGACTTGATTGGAACCCTTTACTAGACTGGGCAGTTTCTATTCTACCCTTCACAAACAGGGTGCTATTATTTCTCTTAAGGGTTTTGAGCTCTAACTCTCTAGCCTTAAGACCTGCAACTATCAGGTCAACACTGGGTACAGTACCGGAGTACTAAAGGGCATTCTTGACTACTTGGTAGTCTTCAGTTAGGGAATTTAATAATATCATGTCAAGGCTGGTTTGTCCTAGTTCTTGGTATGTACCCTTTAAGATTAGATTCATCTTAAGGAATTCATCTAGGCTTTCCTCTATGGATTTCGAATTATCCATCTTATAAGAGAATAGGGCTTCCTTTAAGAAAGCCAAATTTAGGGCAGATTGTAAAGCATACAGGGACTCTAGCTTACCCCATAAACCAAGAGGAGTTTCGAATCCATCTACCTTCCGAAGAACACCATGATGATTCATCACGGAGGTTATAAGCTTCTTCATCAATCTCTTCCTTCTTTTCCAGTTTCTCCTCTGACCATTTCTTGGGATCCTTTTCAAGTGCAATTGCAACTTTGTTATGTGAGAGAAGAGCCTTCATTTTCTTTTTCCAACTGCCGAAGTTGATCTTCCCATCATATTGGGATATCTCCATTCTGGTGGTGCTCATTTTTCCTGTAATGACAAAGAAAGAAACACAAAGAAAACAAATGGAAAGTCTAAGGAGTACTTGGCGTTGTTACACCAGTAGTTGCCAATTGCTGCCAGGCAGTTTTTAAGGCGGTCACTGGTATTCCAGCCGATATACCCTTATACTTTATCAAGACTTGACTCTCTAGAATCAATTCTGGACTCAAGGTAATAATCGAATAAAAAAACCCCAATTTTCGAAACCCTAATTTTGAAACCCTAATTTTTGAAACCCTAATTTCTGTTTCTTTAACACAAGAATCCCAAATTCACAAAATCCTAATTTCGTCAGAGAAAGAATGACTCTCTAGGACTTAATTTTGAGACTCTTACGGAAACCCCAATTTTTCAGAAAGTAACCCTAATTTAGGAAACCCTAAATTTTCCCAAAACACGAACTTTACTTTCAAGAAAAAATGGCTCTGATACCACTGTTATACCTAAGTAGCAGAACTGATTTATCACGCAACAGAATCAAATCAATAAACACAAGATCACCACAAAAACAAACACACAGAACAAGCCACGATTTACCGTGGTTCACTTATCCTTTTATGGATAAGCTACATCCACGTTGAGCTCAAGAAAGGTATGAGCTCGCTGCACTACGATTACCAGAGAACAGTCAAGATTACATGATTCAACACTCACCGATCTACCCGTTTTACAACAACACTCAGTCTTACAAGATACCCTATGAATATCCCAAACCCGAGAGAACAACACTCTCACCTGAATGATTAAAGCCCCTAATCACTCGACTGATTACTCTCAATCTGGAACTGAATCTTAACCCTAACACAGAGAAAATAGCCGACTCAAAGAATAACCCTAGCCTCTTTTGTTTTCTCTCTCTCAAGACCGACTGTAACATGCGCTTTTATATGGTTGACTCTGTGAGTGATCCTGGCCGTCCAATCTGAAACGAATCCTATGGTCTGCATTTGTCCAAATGAATATGCCTAAAACGACGCCGTATTAATGTTACTTAAACGACGCTGTTTTCAGGCTTCCACATTTAACACATCTCTACGTGATAACCCTCTCATAATTTATACATTATTTATTATTTTCTCTCATCAATCTCCATCACCAAAGAATTTCTTTAATATAAACTCCAGTTCTCATAAGCTTTATTGATTCTTAAACCTTACAAATAAATATAATTATTCTCTTGGAAAAAGAAATATATTTTTACTTTTATTTTTTATTATGTTATTGATTTCGTTTGGTTTTAAAAGATTAAACATATT